>CM062087.1:13382993-13982993 GCA_031163375.1 Conogethes punctiferalis | reverse complement strand
AATCAATCTCTTAATACTTATAAACGTTAGATAAGCCTATAGAAACCTAACTTTATATGCGGAGTAAAAATATCCTTGAAATATTGCTGTTATATCGGAATATTCCATCTCAATCTATTCAGCGCATCTAATTATTAACTGATGATTGTGAACTATTCAGTATACAAATACATTCTGTATACCGTTTATACAACGTTTTACATAAAAAGATAAAAGTATGAATTGTAGTATACCATAGCTATTCGTATTTTATTAGAAATATTTAAAACACAAAATATTTTATGCAGTGCAAAATACATCTTAACTATTATCTATATATATGTTGCAGTCAGAACCCTTAACCAGTCAAAAGTACTATTGACTAGCAAAATCAGTCAAAAGTACTTTTGACCATATGCTTTGGTCAATAATACTTTTAACTAAAATAACAGTTAAAAGTACTTTTGCCCAATGCAGCTGGTTAAAAGCACTTTTGACTAAGTTCTTCAGTCAAAAGTGGTTTTGACTGGTTGTGTCAGTCAAAACTCTTAAAATTGGTGGTCGATAAAAATAACGACAAACGCACATATAAACTTTAATGTTACTCATACCTCTTCTCTTCTTCTCGAGACCAAAACTCTTAAGATCACTCTTTGTCTGGCGGTCAGCAAGTTTTCGTGCAGACAGGTGTTCGGACACGCAGGACTCTGAAGCAGATGTGCCATAGCTTCTGGAGCGACACCAGATCCGCACCGATTGGCAAATGCGTCTAAAAAGTCTCACCTTGACAGACTGTCCTTACAGCGGCCAATGTAAGTGCGCAGCCTGTTCAGAGTCTTCCACATTAGCCAGGTCAAGGTGTACCCCAGCAAGCTCTTTGAGGGTACAGTGAATGTGCCTGCACCTACCACAGCGTTACGCCCGAATAAGTGGATCACGCCCCCGCACTCACCACTCGGGACACAAAGAAGAGGCTCAGAGGGCATACAATGCGTGGTATGCTCTCCAGCGACTCCCGGGCCTGGGCGGGGGCGGCGTAGAGCGGGCACGTCTACAGCTACCCTACGCTCTCCTTCTGCTAGATCACCACCTCACAGAATTCGAGCAATCGCTCGCCAGGTCTCCTAATACGCCGTTATCTGCCGCAAGAGTTGCGCCAGATCGAGGTCCTGGGAGACAGTGACAAGGACGGAGCCCTCACTGATCCAGGCGTCACCCAAGGCGCATTAGACGATGGCAACCGGGGCATTTTAATGGGTATTCTCCGCTGACGTGGAGCGAGTCCCACATAACCTGCTGCTTTTCTGTAACCACTATATGATCTTCTCATCTCCGCAAAACGACGATAGTGGAATTAGTAGAGCATCTCACTAAAAACTTTGTTTGGTCCTCTGTTATATCTGCCACTTTCTGAAGCAGTTCCCTTATGTTCACTGTATAATAAGCTGCGGATGGGGCAACAAAACTGATTCAACTAGATCCCAACCTAGATATGCTGGGTGAGTTTTAAGATTTGACTGCAGCAAGACTTACCAGGCCTGATGTGAAATCGTTTATTACTCATAATATAAAATGACTAGCTGTGCTCGCGACTTCGTCCGCGTGGAATAGTAATTTTTCCCCCGTTTTTTTACATTTTCCATTATTTCTTCGCTCCTAATAGTTGCAGCGTGATGTTATATAAAGCCTTCCTCGATAAATGGTCTATTCAACACAAAAAGAATTTTTCAAATCGGACCAGTAGTTCCTGAGATTAGCGCGTTCAAACAAACAAACAAACTCTTCAGCTTTATAATATTAGTTAAGATTTCACATTTATTAATAAATCACTTTTTATTTACATCTAACGATTTAGTAATTTATTACTTTTGACTGATGCGTTTTTGCAGTTAAAAATACTATTGACCAAGAGCGTCAGTTAAAAGTACTTTTGACCGCAAATTTGCAGTCAAAAGTATTAATAACCAATATTTTTCAGTCAAAACCACTTTTGACCAATCTGTTCAGTTAAAAGTACTTTTGACTGATTTTGCTAGTCAATAGTACTTTTGACTGGATAAGAGTTTTGACTGCAACATATATAAAAGGAGAAACTGACTGACTGACTGACTGACTGACTGACATATCAACGCACAGCCCAAACGGCTAAACGTAGGCACTTGAAATTTGGAAGGGACGTAGCTTAGGTACCGTAGGGGTGCACTAAGAAAGGAATTCCCGAAATTCCCACGGGAACGGGAATTAGCGGGAAAATCCTTTTGTATGAAAAATCTAAACCGCTTAAGTTAGACGCTTGAAATTTGGCATGCAGGTACCTTAGTAAATATAAAGTTTAGTTATGGCTGTATTTTGAGAAATTCCCACGGGAACGGGAGTTAGCGGGAAAAAACTTTTGTATGTATAAATTTAAACACGCGGACGAAGTCGCGGGCAAAAGCTAGTAATATTATAAAGCTGAAGAGTTTGTTTGTTTGAACGCGCTAATCTCAGGAACTACTGGTCCGAATTGAAAAATTCTTTTTGTGTTGAATAGACCATATTTTATCGAGGAAGGCTTTAGGCTATATAACATCACGTTGCAACTATTAAGAGCGAAGAAATAATGGAAAATGTAAAAAAAAAACGGGGAAAAAATTACTATTTCACGCGGACGAAGTCGCGAGCACAGCTAGTATAGGATAAAAGTAAATACAAATATAGTGTACGTTATTTGGTTTATAAAAATAAAAAAAAATAGTATCTAAATAAGTTTATCAATTGTCTAGTACCCATAGTACAAGCTTTGGCTTATTTTGGGGTTAGATGGCGATGTGTGGTGTGGCCAAGTGTGGCATGTCTTGAGTTCTTGGGTTATTAATTATCAACAAACTTGAACTGAAGGTTGTCTGGAAGAGATCGCTTATTAGGGTCGAGACCGCCCACATTATAGCACTAGTTGTCTATAATACCTTCTCTGTAAATATTTGTATTTTGTGCAACAAAGAATATCTATCTATCTATATCCATCCTATTTACTTATTTTAATATTGGAATCGCCTTGAATTTTAGAAAAAATACACCAATCAAATAGCTTGTCAAAGTGCATTTTCATTGCGGTGGATAATACAAACAATTATAAGTATTAAATGTAGGCAATGCACATACCTATATTATGACGGCAAGGATAAATGCCGCTTCACGCCTCGTTTGAAAGGCCCCATTATACGAAGAAGGGATTAATATACTTACTGTGTTAGTAATTATAAACTGGACCTAGATGTTTATCAAATTATATTTACCTGACTACGGAAATTATCTAACATGTAATTATAAAAAACTAGCTGCTATTATAGAGTGTTAGTCGGATGAAGGGTATTATTTTTATAACTGTTAATTGAAAATTGTGAACTAAAGTGATTACTTCAATAAGTCTAGTTGACGCAAAAGCTCCAGGTCCTGAATTGAAAACTGAATCTTTAAAAATATGTTACTTTTGGTTAAGCCTAGTAGCCTGGAGTCAGGAAGATGGCGAAAATAAACCAGTGATCCTACACCTGATATCAATTTGCTTTGACTGAAGTAAAGTTTACTGTGTCTTCGCATTTCATCAACTCAGTCAGTCTACATTTCGTCCATAAAACTTAAAAAAGCAACAATTTTATATTTACAGACTCTACATCATCATCATCATCAGCTGCATATATCAGTCCACTGCTGAAATAGGCCTCTCCCAATGTTCGCCACCAGACTCTAGACTCTAGACTCTCTCTATTACTTAGGTGAATTTAACATCTGAAAAATGTATTCAATACTATTTTCTATATAATAAAACAATTGAATAATATATGTATAAGGGCTACGTATAAGTAATTGTTACAAAATTTTGATTAAAGAAGATAAATTGCATAAATTATTTTTAACTCACAAGTAAAAAGTAATTTCTAACATTTTTAACTGTGCCCAGTCATTTCAAGTCAAATTAACTATGTATCTAATAAGTATTAAACAAATATTCCATTCTTAAGAACATGAAAATATATTCCATACAGCTCATGGTGCATTATTTATAATTAATTTTTTTTAATTATCATAGAGCCAAATAGGTAGAGTGTCTTCATGGACACATTTTTTTTCAATATTCGTGTAACATGGATATGCCCAGATAAATGGCTTTATTACCGGTATCCGGGAAAATGCGAAAATGTATTATTTTCTAATGATTCGTTTAAAAAAAATATAATAATATATTTTTATATGCTAAGCTCACACATTATGTTTGCAGGCGGATTCCTACTTAGCATAGAATCTTATTGGATTGTTAATTTCAAGGTAGAGTAATTTTCCACTGTTTTGACGCTTTTATATGAATAAAGATATTTTTGTCTTCGAAACATGCATTAAAAATGGGCTGAATGAATCCTACCTTTACTGCTCCCTCCATCCTCGTTGGAGTCCTCGCTGGGGGGTCCGTGCGGCGCCCTCGCGGGCAGCGGGTGCGGCAGCCGCGGGCGCGCCAGGAACGGCGGCGGGACCCCGAAGAACGGCAGGAACGGCGGCCAGGCCGGGCGCGGGCCCAGGTGCGCCGCCGCCGCCGCGTACAGCTGCAGCGGCGCCGGCAGCCCGCCCTCCAGCACCATGCCGCCCACGCCCACGCCCACGCCCACGCGCGCGCCCGCGCCGCCGCCGCCGACGCCCGCGCTCGATATCTTGCCTACCGACTACGCACAACACTAGCGACCGTCAGCGCGACGAGCATCTGTCATTTCGCCAAACACACGCGTTCCTATTTCAAATCTCTTGTCACTGAACAGTAAACAGTCCGTTCCGCTCGGGTGTCGGGCCGTCGGATCACGCGCGCATGGCCGCAGCTCCCGGGTCGTGTCGCGTGGCTGCCGCCGCACTCGCACTGATGGCGCGCCGCCGGGGCGGAGCGACGGCCCCCCTACCCCCACCCGCTGGCAAATTAATTCTCCGCCTCCTCCATATTATAGATTTATTCCTCCGACCGCCCGTTAAACCGTTCTAAACCTTATGCCGTAAACTTACAGATCGCATTCGAACGGCCAACGATAAATTAAGATCCGGCATACATTGAATTAGCGGAAACATAGGAGTCGACGTCGCGCGAGTTGAATTAAACTTCGATGGTGCTTAAATAGGGTCCGTTATTGCTTGGCGAATGGGTGCACATCGGATTTATAGCGTTGTCGTTCGTTTACACGGGGCTGTGGGGCTGTCATAATCTTTTTTAGCCGCATGGCGCGCCACAAACAGAAATGCAGAGAATCGCTAAGGCGACGCGATGTTATGAAACTGTATGAAACGAACCGCATACTTGCGTTGAACATATTTCCTTGTTACGACAACGTTATTTCATACGTGTGAATAATAAATGTTACTTTTTGATACTCTGCTAGATGCGTTCTATTTATTCAGTCTACTTTGAAATTTCAACGTTACTGGAAGCGAAAGGTGCATGATTTGAATAGTATTGTTATGAGATTATATTTCAACTTTAATCTGAGTAGTTAATGGTGTGAAGAATGTGGCCTATTATATTAAAGACCTAATAAAAGAAAGTTTCTCCGTAATAGCAGGCGCAGTTTCCAGTTTCACCCGTCAATTTAATTTGACAGCTCGTCAGAGCAATCAGAGGCCGACCATTATTACAACGTAACAATAGCCTTGCGTAAAACTAGATTACCCGCCGTGCCCACTATCAATCATACAAAATTAACACGTTTCAGATTATATTTTTGACAGTGATGAATCATAAGCGACCGAAAGGCAATCAATTTTACAACCGATTCCTTATTCCATTAAACAAAAAAGTAATAACCTAATTGACATAAATAATAATAAAATATGTCAGGACAGCGTAACGACCGGTCGGACGCGACGTGACAGCTCTATCAAGAATCTCTCACTGACTGTACTTCGGGGCCCGCCCATTGGCTGTGGCGCGGCGCCCGGGGCGCTGATTGGCCGCCGCGCGCGGAGAGAGGGTTGGGCGGTACTATTTAGGGGGGGTGTTCGGAAAGCTTAGTGTTGCATGAATTTAATTAGTGCGAAGAGCACCTCGGGCGCATTAGGAGTCGCGATGGGCGAAGCAATAAAAGATATAAAGGAATGAGTATAAATTAAAAGTTAAATAGAGAGTGCCGTGCGAGTGAGCGAGAGGGGTGTATCTGGCGTAGCGGCGTCTCGCTCGCGCGGCCGGATGAGCCGCCCGTAATTGTTTGACGATCTTATTAGTATCAGTTAAATGTGGTGCTATCTTTTTCTCTCGCGAATTTAATTACTTTTTAATTAGAGAGCGGTAAATGAGTTCCCGCGCGCTTTCGTTGTCATTTTTGCAGTTTTTGCTGGTTGCGTTATTGACGGCCCGTAATGAGTTTGCGGATTCCGATGCATCGGCGTGTTAAAGGCCAATCTGGTTATGACGCGGGCATAGGTTTTTGCGTACTTTGATGTGATTATAAGGAGGTTCGATTACCGGCAAGATACAATTTTCGTTATTGATCACAAATGAATCAGTAACGAGACTTAAAATAGGTCTAAGTCTCGTTGTAAAATGGTTTTTATATCTGGATTGTCACGGGATCTTAATATGGATATACTAGGGACTATTAATCTTGCATGAAAATGATATGGAGACCATATACCTTAGTACCATCTGCCCAGTAACTTTATAAAAAAACATTAAAACATCAATTGCAGGATTTATTAGGACAAATTAACTGTGTCTGAGAGAGGTTCCCACAGCACCCAGACATAAGTTAGACGCTACAGTTAGGACAAATCTACATTTGAAGATTATTCACACACATACCTACCTAATCTGTGGTTGGAATCAAGCATTCACTGAATAAATGTAATGACATTTGGATGTATTCTTATCGTTTAAAAATGTTCATAATGTGAGAGAATTATTACTCTAATCCTGGCTCTATTACCTCTTCATATTCAAGTCTCTGTCGCCCAATTGTTGACTACTAGTAGATAGAGAGAGGTCCACATTAAGCTTTTTATTTTTAGCAATTGTTTCTATTATATCAAATCAGATTAACGAAATGCTATTGGTTAAAACAACAAAAAATGCCATCGACTACATAACTTAACGCTTTATCCTTTACCTACTCACTTAGTTGCTTCTTTGATCATAAAGTGCCGTATCTACGAGTACTGCGTGTAGGTATAATTTTTAATTTAATTTTAAATAGACACTTAGATTCATCTTAAGAATTAAATCCTGGCAGTAACCTACGGTACCTAATAATATTATGTTCTCTGAAGGATGTTGATGTATCACCGCTGTGATGCATGTTGATGTATAACACTTTCAGAATTCGAAGAAAAAAATCATAGGCAGGCAGGTATGATTTTTTTGACTTAATACTGTAGGTAATAACAATTTTAAATTAGACCCAGGATTAAAAAACAGAACCTTCAAAAAGCTAGCCCACAAAATTTTTCAAAAACAAGCCCTCGCAACGCATCTGTGACTCTTCTGGTATTGCGGTGTCTGGGCTGAAGTGATCACTTACAATCGGGGACATTTAGGCCCATTTGTGCCTGTCTGTCATAAAAAGAGAAACGTACTTACTACCACTGAGGCAATGAATTGTGGACCTGTGGAACTTGATGGTTGATTCATAGGACCTATTTAACAGAAGCTGTTCATTAAAATGACGCAGAAGAAGATAGAATAGATTATTTAGAACATATTTTTTATTCTCCTTTAAGATAAATACAAACATACAGAAATTCTATATAGTACGAGTATAGTATAGTATGTATAGTACGAGTCTATACTCGCACTGGATTATTATTCTCCCTGGGTGCCAGCGCCGTTCCCAAATCAACGCTACGTTGAAGCTACAATCCGCCAAATACATTTACCGAACATCATTTTTCCAAGAACATACCTACTCCTTAGATTCAGTTTAGTCTACATATCCCCATCCCCCTCTCTCCTCCAGAGGGCCGCATCCCTCCGTCCCTCTCTCGGCATTGCGCGGGCCATACACGCTCACGCCGTTTCTCCTCATTACGCGCTATGTACTGTCTGCGAATGGCCGCTTTATTTGTTTTATTGCCTTCCCGTTTTTAGCGATTTATTCGCTTACGATGTGAATACGAAAAAAAATGTATTCTCGGAACGTGATCGGAAAATTGGAAATGGATTTTGATGAATCGATTATCGGCGCTCGCGTGCCAGAAAGAGGTTAATGGCACTTCATTTGGAGGAATTGATTGTGATCTATTATTGTTGTGCTTTCGTAATCTGGACATCGTACAATAGTCGAAGCTTTCGAGTACCTATCTACATATTGTTATAGAATATTAAATATCTTTACTCATACTTATACTACTTAAATATCAGACAACATCACACATAAAACTGTTTCGAGCTGGTGGTAGATTTACTTATGACGATTTATAAGTGGTTAATTTGGACCTAATTAAATAAAAAATATTTACATTTCAATATACCTATTCTAAAGTAAAAAAAAAAGCTGGAGCACTTGTGGGCATCAGAACATCGAAGAAACAAACGTACCTAACTTTGGTCAAAATTAGTACGGACAAACTTAAGGTTCTACTTACATTTACTTAACTATTTAATTAATAAAATGCGTGAAGTATTATTAAAACCAGCCGTACCTACAGATGATTTTGTCGTTTACTAACCTAAATGTCGTTAGTTCTACGAATAACCCCATTTTATATTTATCGATGTAGAAAATTTACTATAACGCATTGACTGTAAACATACACTATATAATATAATATAATATATTTATTTATTTCTCTCACAAAATGGACTCTTATTCTAAGTTACAATAAATATAAGCGGCTTACATCTAATGTCCGAAGGTGTGAGAGACTGGTGCCTGTGATGGGTTTTAAAAAAACCTGTGTTACAGGTCACCAGGCCTCCTCCCCGCAACATCTGAATGTAGATTTACTTGTTCTATTATCTGATTTGTGCAAGTAAAAATTAAAATACACTAGCAATAATAATAAATAATTTAAACAAAAGGTAAAAAGAACAAAGGGAACTATACTAAAATGAAAATTATGCATGAGAACGTGAGTAAATGAGTGTGCGTGTATATGTGTGCGTGTATGTGTTTGCGGATATGTGTGTATGAAAATGTGTGCATGTGTGTGATGAGTTAATTACCAAGGTTTAGCAGGTTTCTGGTGGCGTTATCAGATTATACAGTAGATCAGTATATAATATAATAGGATAATAAAATATATAATTTATTTTTATCATATATATACATACATATACATATATATACATATATATATACATACACTGAATTATAACAGATTTTTTTTACTTACCTCTTGGTACAGCAATCAGTGGTGTCACAATGCAATCAAGCTTATGCTTTATAGCAGCCGACCAGTATATCAAATTACGATAAATTATGTTTACGAAATCATAGAGGCTATTATAATACCTACCGAAGTGATTGTATGACACTACAATGTAATTCTAGTGTGATAGGAATTGTATAAATAGACGTTGCGTTTACTAAGTACCTATTAGCATTGTAAAAACATGTATGTACCACTAATTAGTATACAAGGTATATACCGCATCTCTTTAGAGTTTTCTGGCTCAGCCAATAAGTAGTTGACTGGTAGAGAATGCCACATGTCAATAAGTCTATCTATCCGCCATTTGTGCAGTAAAGATTATTTATTTTTATATGTTCTGTTCATAAATAAATGGTGTACTTAAGCTAAATGGACGATAAGGAGGATTTAGTTGGACCCCAAATTTCCTTCACCACTGACTTTCAGTTAACTTCTATCGAACTATCGTTTGGTTTCTATACCTGAATTAGCGGGGTAGAATTTCTATTATACCCCATTGCCCTATTAATAACCAATACCAGGATCTAACATAATATATCATACCGCGATCGCCTCAAGATGAAAAAGTCAATATTTTCGATGTAGTAGAGAAATGAATTATCTAAAATTAGAGATTTCCCTCTCTACCCGAAAAGAAAGCCCTGATCAATGAGGCAGTCAGTGAGTGGTAATCGAGCTTGATAAAATATAGAAATTTATATATTTATATCGCTAAATATGTAGGTATGTCGATGAAAATAACCCCTTCGAACATATCCTTCAAACAAAACAATTCGTATTAGCGCACCGTTATCTTACATCTGAACAAATTTTTCGTCACCAAAGCGAGAATCATTTCCCCCGCTAAGCAATAAGTACATTATCGTACCATAAGGCGGGGGCCATCGGGCGGGGGGAGTGTGGGGGGAGGGGGCGGGGGCGGAGGCCTGATTGATGATGCGGAGGTCGCCTGCAGTGACGACGTTGTTTTGTTTCAATACACCTACCGGATTCGGGGGAAAAATGCTGGAAGTTTGCGCTTCAGTGTTACCTATGAACTATGGATCACTATCCATAGTTCATAGGTAACAGTGAACACGGGATGTAAGGGAGCGGCCTATCATCTTCTCGCTCCAAGCCAAACTCACCTGCCCGTGGTGTATCCTGCCAAATAACAAACGAGGCGCTGGCAACCGACTGGTGGCGGTATAACATCACAATTGGAGGCGTAGCTAAATACCACAGACCGATGACTGGCAGTAGCGCCACCGGAGCGAGAAGATACGCTCTGCGATCGCCAACCCGCCTGCCCAGCGTGGAGATTATGGGTATATCCTCCAGATATTTGCCCATGTGGCGAACAACTGGAAAGACCTATGTCCAGCTGTAGACTGCAATAGGCTGATGATGATAACTGAACACTTATGAGAGGCACTTGCTTCCAATACTCCATAGAGGCATCATTAACAGCCACAAGATAGGCTTGAGCCTACTTTAAACTAAGACGATGAAGGCCTTAGTGAACAACAGTGGCCAAGTGCGGGTCAACACATAACTTAAATATAGGTTTTAACAGGCAGAAACACGTCCCCATTTGGTACTAAGTAATTCTAATCAATGCTCTTCATTGCAAATAGTAAAGTACCTCCCATATCAACCACAAGATATACCGCCTGATCGATTGTAGAGCAAAAAGCCTTTAGATGCTGATTAAATGATGACCCACAATGATAAAGAAAAGACTTTGTTGTGGAACTTCGTGCAACGGAATGAATTTTGTGATCCATGTGATGGATGAATATGATGTAAGTCACTTATACGGTTTGACAGAGACGATAAACGAGTAGATAATATACTCTTAGATAGCAATATTGTCGTCAGAAGTAGTTTACGTATAATCAGATCCCAAATTTAACAATCATTATCTCTAATTTAAATCGCCAAAAGACTTGTCTACAAAAAAGTACAAAATGAATAACCTGAACACACACGAAGGAAGAAATAAAACCTTACAGATTTATTTTCAGGATATCATATGCCCTTCATCTAGCTGAGAAGAAAGCATCATTACCATACCAAACTTGAAAAAAATTGCAAACCTTATCCTGTTACAAAGATTTTGCATAAAATATTTTAACAAGATTAAATTATGGTTGTAAGCTAAGGATAATTCTGAGACGTGTCTGAACTTGAATTCATCAAAAGTTTAGCGTAAACACTTTTGTTGTTAAAATATCTTTAATTTGGCGCTATCGGACAAAAGTTTACATGTTGGCGCCACAAGTTATCATTTATTTTAATTAAGTGTACATGTATGTTTACTTAAATCCAATCATCCAATGTAATCAACGTGATATTTGACAATAATACATGAAGATAGGTATGCAGCATTACGTCATTCCAACTTATTTTATTACAAAATGATATCATTGCTAATCACATAAAACTAGTGTAGTTATCTTGTTAAATACAATAACAACAATTTGCTCACCGCATGTACTTTTCTGTGCGAAAGATGTTATTTCGTATTATATTTAAGTGTTTAAAATGATAAATTTAAACACTTATCAAAATTATAGAGCTTATTTAACGACCCCTCAATTTGTAAGTACATATATAAAATTTCTAAAATTGGCATCCGACCTTTCACAGTGCGATATAATGCCTGTGTGTTGGAGCATTTTATTACATAAGTAGTAATACTTATTTATGGAAATAATTTTTATTTTTATTTTTCTCTTTTATTTAGGTATATCTTTTCCTACCTACATTCGCAGATTCATTCAGGCGGTAAAATTACAAATTAACGTGCTTTCTTAAGACATTCCTAGCATTGAATAGAACAATTGTTTATTTAGTATCATATATTAGCACAAGTAATAGCCAGTACAAGCATGTCATATCATACCTAGTAGAAGAATAGGTAGGTAGGTGATAAATTCTAGTCAAATTTCTAATGCAGCGTCTTTATACGAAAAAAACCGAAAAGCGCAATCGACTGTGGCAAAAAGTCTTAAAATAGCCCCGCCGATTTTTATCTTTAATCGAAAACTCATTCTATTTCCTCTCACACTCAACCCGTCCGCGCTAATGTTTTATAAATATTGATAACAAAAGATGGATGAGGGCCACGCGCGACACCAATTGATTTAAAATTAAATAGTAACCGTCTTGTGATTGATGGCCGGTGCGACCCGTCACGCCCTGGGAACGGGATAGGGTTAAACGATTTTTGTTGCAGAATCATTATCTTGGATGTTTTTGCGAGGGTTATAAATCGTTGTTAACAGGAACGTGATTAGCGGGTTACGGCTTTTGAGGAAGCTGGCGGCTTGATGGTGTTTTGTTCTAGGAATCTGTCTCATTGTGAAGCTGGAGATTAGACATAGGTACTTTGTTGATCTTTTAGCCGTTGAACAGGATAGAACATGAGATATTATGAGATTCAGAACACTATCAAAAACCATGTTACGGCAGGTAGAGACTGACATGTTGGAGCCTCACCATTTTTTGAGAGTATGCCTTTATTTGAGCGGTTAACATCGGATAGGTTCCTTGTTCATTTGCCAACTAGAAATGAAATAACGCTCTGGGAAATGTCTGAGCAATGGCAGCTCATTTAATAAGAATGTTAGCCTCTAATTGGAACAAGTTCGAAATCCATTTCCCTCTTTTCCACTTACGTGGATTAACGGACGTTATACCACTGGATTATGAAGATCAGATGATACTAAATAAGATCCACGATCGTGACTTAAATCTGACTAGTAGAGAATAAAACATTAAGATCGCCCTTTGCTTAATGTAAAATAAAGCTTCAAATAAGTACATAAGGCTGCCAGAATAGTATGCTGCAATAGCCAACATTTGAAGGCCTAAATTAATGGAAAGAAAGCTTGTACTTCTCATCATTTAAAACCCCAAAATACCACCTCACTAATCACAAGTACATACAAAACGCAGAGCATTAAAACGTTAAATCCTCACGTAAACGTTATAGCATTCATTAGCGTGTACCTACCACACTCCCTCCGGACGACCCTTACAAACAAGCGAGGTAGCAAATTGTTCAAGTAACGAAAACTCTAATAACACTTTGTAATTATACAAACACTTAAATCAACATCCATTTTAAATTCAGGCATAGCAATGAGTTGAAACTAAAACAAAATTTGAGAGTATCAAAATTGGTAACTCCCTTTTTAGCTTACGACCTAAAGCCGACTTTCATTTAAGATCTGTGACTAATATCTACGCAGGCACTCAATAAGAGTATATATTTTCTTAACTGCAACCAGATTTCTCAGAAATCTATATTTGCCTATGCATATTGAAAAAAAAACATAGTTTTAATGACACAAGTTTCTCATTTTTGCTGTAGTTCTACAAAAGCTATTTATTTATTTATTTTATTTATTTATTTATTTGGTTCACCATCAATTGATACACTTATACATGTATGTATACGTATACAGAGTTTTGAAACTTAAACTAAGTGTTCAATAGTAGGTCGGTGAACACTGCATGCTACTAATAATTAATAACTAAGCATTACACAAAAATAATTATAAAATCTGAATTTCATTTAAAATTCGTTTAAATCCACGCAAGGATAGACAGAACAAATCCATTTGACTGCTATAAGTGTTGTGAAGCTTGCAAAGTCTGGAAATAGGGGAATATGCTATGCAGCTTTCGTATTCGATTCCTGTCAGGATTCATGTCATCTTGGTTACTAAATCATACGCAATAAGTCACTCAATCCTTAATGTATGCTTCGATATCAATTCTTCAACTATTACTCAAAAGTTTTTCGTTAAAACAGGAGATGCATGATTTTTAGTATTAAACAATAATAGTGAATCATTACTGCTACACGGGAGGAAACAGTTGCTGGATGTCATATACGTGCCTGGCAGTTGCACTATCTACTTTTATATGCCAGTATCTGTACATCAACAAATGAAACAAACAAATAAGCTTTACCATATTCATCACAAGCCATTGTAGTTATTCATTAAGGTCTCCACACACAACCGTCCATAAACTCAACTCGCAAAATTATACCGAGTTGCTCAAGTAAACTCAAGTAACACCCTTAATATGTAGATACAGCCACTTAAGTTACCAGCCGCTTAAAAAGCGGCCGGATTCATAATCTTGTTAGCACTCAAATTTGCATTAATTAAGGCGACGCCTCACGGTGTCTAAACTCGGGGGGAGTGGGGGCGAGTTAGATAATATTCAAATGGTACATGTAACGACGCGCCCGGCTCATGCCTCGCCGCCCGCAACCAATATAGACGGTACAGGTCCGTACGAAAGTTTTAAGAATAATAATTATTAAGGCATATGAAGTTCAAAAACGTAATAATCATACAGAGTTCGTCATCAATAAGTCGTACAAGCCCTCTAGGAGAGGCTTGAGCCTACGCTACATTGGAGGGATCGTACCCCGTGAGTGTCGTAGAAGACAACTAAGGGAATAGCAGGAAACGAGTAGCTGCGTTTGCTTGGGTACATTTAAAACCTACTGCGCCAACCCATCTGTCAAGCATGATAACTAAGTCAAATAAGGCAAATTCCCTTAAAGGACAGTTGTCATTGGAAAGAAAGAGGCCTATGTTCAGCAGTGGACGTTTGCCGGCTGATTACATAAACATATAAAGAAAAAATCCATACATAGCTGCGTCCCTGGATTGCTGATGTCAATGATCAAAATAAATGACTAAAATGTTTTGTTTCCTGTCGAGGATGATAATGGTCTGTAATAGCCTTGTATTTTATAGATATAGAGAATATAGTCAAGTGAATAAACACATGCAAAGACGCTGGCTCAATTACCATTAACAGAGAAAAAACATTTTAAACGTCTTTCAAACACATTTACACTCGCCTGTACACCTCTCAGAGCACCGAGGGTGCGCTCGACAATTTCCTCCTCGGGTAATTCACTAGGATTTAATTTAAATTAGTTTTGGCTTGGCTTAATAGCTTCCCCCTTCTCCTCTCGGAGTTATTTTTGCGCGGCTGTTTTCGGACGGAGCCTTGATTACGGGGTCGGGACTGTGATGTAAGTGCTAAGGACTAAATAGTGCGGTTTTTGGCGGGCTTAGTAGCAGTAGCGTAGCGGGTGCGCACTGGGTGATTAGGTGAAACTGTGTGGATGTTGCTTATCTTGTTTTTGTTTTTATGTGGAGGGAAACGGAAGCGTATATTGACTGAAAGATGTACTCGGGTACTGTTCAGAGAGGTCAGAGGTATATTGAAGGCTTATTTATAAGAAACTGTAACTTATTTTGAAAATACTTACATATCTAAGCGTGAAAAAGATGGGATGGTGCTGCATTCGATTCGCGGTGTTTATCTGACGAACTTTGTAATGACGACTGCTTGTTGTGAAACTCAAGACTCATTTTATGGTTCTCTCTGCGACTTTTTGATGCACATAAGAGAACCCGCCTGAAGGTGTCATTGGTTAAGTACGCAGGCGACAGCACTGTTATAGAGACAATAATGATGGAGATGAGAATGAATAGTATCGATTTTATGTAATTTTAACTTTTTTTCCTTTCAAGAGGCAGTTCTTAGTGAAGTGCCCCGCCGCGTAAAAATGTATTTCTAAATTGCTACTATTATCACGACGAACCCTATGCAAGTTTCCTGACGATTCTCTCAGCTTAAGATTCTAAGGTGGTGTAAAATCGACCAACCAGCACTTAGGCAACGTGATTGACTAAAGGCTTATGGCCCTAGTTTAGAGTAGATTCGAGTCTAACTTTTATGAGCTGTTTATAATATTAAAAAGGGTTTAAATGTGTATTAAGTTTCTCAGACTCCGATATTACTTATTAGACCAGTTTACCCTATCCTAATCACCTATACTAATTACATTTATGTGTTGTCGTCTTTGATTACAACTAAAACCGAACTCCAAATTCACGGTAAACCGAAGCATCACTTTTAATTAAACCAAGATACGTGCTGATACATGTAAGTACGTTGATGGCAAAACATTAGTCGTGATAACCCTCAACCGCGGCCGGCGCGGGGTCGGAGGGACCGCGAGTGGACAGATGCGCTAGTTACGGTTATGGCTCGTCGGGGACGCGGCCTCCCGAGACGATGATGACGCGATATTGGCCAGGGTTGACATCAAATTTAAAAAAACATCTATTAACTTCCTAACATTCGGCCTTACGACTTTAAAATATTAACAACTAGCTGTGCCAGCGGCGTCGCTCGCGTGGATATCGGGTTTCAAAAATAACGGACTTCCATATAATACCCATCTATACCTTGTGCCTAAGTTTTAAGTTAGACCTCTAGCAATACATTGGTGAAAACCGCATTCAATTCTATGCAGTAGTTTTTGCGTAATGCGCGTTCAAACATACAGGTTTAAATTTCTCGCGTTTTCCCAACACTTCCTGTCACTGCTCCGCTCCTATTGATTGTAGCGTGATGAAAAGTATCCTATAACCTGCCCAGGAGTATGAAGAATAATTGTACCAAGTTTCGTCAAAATCTGTTCAGTAGTTTTTTTTTCTATAAGGAACATACAGACAGACAGACAGACAGACAGACAGACAGACAGACAGACAGACAAAAATTTTACTGATTGCATTTTTGGTATCAGTATCGATCACTTATCACCCCCTGATAGTTATTTTGAAAAAATATTTTATGTACAGAATTGACCTCTCTACAGATTTATTATAAGTATAGATAGAAATGTACCTACATTTCAGCCAAAGTTATATAAATTACACTTATCAATCACACTTCCATTGCTGCCCATATAAAACGAATTTGTTTTTGGAATCAGGGTCTATCATCAATGGTTATAAATTATTTAACGATGTATGAACAAAGTGAGAAATAAATTCATAATTCACTTTTGACAAAATCACTGCATACTGTAATGCCTATTAATGTCATCATTGTCAGAAGCTTCTCCAGTTTTTCGCCACTTTGGTCAAACATCTGGAAGCTGGAAGGTAAGGTAAAGCCTCCAGATTGCGATTGAATGCATATGCATTACATTTATATTTTAGAGTACATCTACTCTTAATATATGACGACAGTCTTTCCGAACAGATACGACTTGGGAACTTCAAGAAACAAGCGTATTCATATTTAAAAGGCCGATAGAGACCCCAGAACTCGATTTGAGTTGCGATGCATCAGACGAGTTCGT
Source organism: Conogethes punctiferalis (assembly GCA_031163375.1). NCBI lineage: Eukaryota > Metazoa > Arthropoda > Insecta > Lepidoptera > Crambidae > Conogethes > Conogethes punctiferalis. The sequence continues at coordinate 13,965,457 of CM062087.1, read as the reverse complement.
CTGCCGCCTCTTGCATAAAAAAAATTACCTCTTATGACCAATAGCCCCTTTTTTTGTCTAACCTTACGATTCTCTTCTTTGCTGCTTACTTCTTACTGCTACGTTCGTAGCGTCTGTCGCTACCTCCTTCCTCGAGCGCCTCCTGCTTCGAGTTCCAGCACTAGTACCTACCTGTAACACAAGGTGGTTGACATTAGCAGGTAAAAGTTTCTGTACAATTCCTTTTCTCAGGCTCTATAGAAAACAAAACACACGGAAATACGTATATAATAGAGTAATGGTTACTAGTCGTTAAGCTACGACTGTCCCTCAGTGCTACGCCGTAGCGTCTGCCGCCGTGGTCAACCCTAGCGCGCCCATTCCACCTTGTTAGCGGACTATCATTGCCTTTCGTTGCGAGTAACGTTCAATTTCGCTGCTCTGATTAGTTTACTATTAACTTACTTATTAGATACTGGGATGTCCTTAACAAGTAGCGTATGTTGTTGTTCATTTTAAATAATGCTTAAATAGATGCATTTAGTCTTAAATTATACAGATAATGCAACTTTTAAGTACCTACATCGCAATCGGCTTGGACTTAATATTGAATGAATTCTTCAGCTTCCAACTGTCAATAAATTATAGAATTTGTGTAAATCCCTGTAGTAAGTAATTACGGAATTTAAACTAAAATTCCTTAAGTGTCAAAAAACCAAAAGAAATACTTTACATTTTGAACAAGTAGGTATAGTAGTGGTGGGAAAGTGACGTACACAGTTTGACGGACCCAACGGCCCATTTGGTAGTACATATCTTGTATTTTGAATTACTCACTTTGGGAATGCATAATACAAAAAACTTCACGCCAATTCCCAATAACCCTAAATGTCTGATAACGCAACAGCCAAATAATGAGTGACAGGTGTCGAGTTAACAGCTTTTATTGCGTCCAAATAAAGATATCGGCCTGCCAACCGCCGGAGTGCCGCGCAACACGCCTTGCCGCGTCCGTCACTCACAACACATGTTTCAATTATTCTTATCTCCCACCTATCTCTTTATTTCGGCAACATTTGTCTCTATAAAAATTGTAATCCGATGCGTTATCGTTCACTAGTTTATTAGAGTCACAAATAAAAGGGTCGTGCATTTCAACAGTGAGTTAAAAGATTATCTGGTCTCATTCAGCGGCGATCGACACCGACTTTTGTTGTAATAGTCCCATCTGCCGAAATGTGCGCGTGGGGACAACGCGACCCCGCCGCCAGTCAAGGGTTACTGGGTGTTTGTTTGGATGTTCAATGTGGTTTGATGTCCGAATAAAAATAATAAATAAATAATTGCACAAAAACGCTTCTCGAGCACCATATATCCCTACGAAATAATGTTTAAATTCGACTAATTCGTAATATTTACTAGTAAAACACATCTAGATTCCGGCGAACTTGAATAAGTTACTATTTTATCTAAACTGTGGATTTATTGTTCAGAGACTTGTAAAATAGAAACAGGACTCAAAAACAACAAACAACACAGGTAAATTTCGAAATAAAGTATGTAACTTGTTAGAAACGACAATAAAAGGAGTTGAAGTTCCAACTGGCGAATACATTGTTAACGATTCATAAGGAATCGGAAAAACAATCCGTAAATAACAATTTGACTCAATTTGAGTAAGACAAGTGAAGATGTGGCGGGCGTGCCGAGATGTTACTGTGAATGGAAGAATGTGGCCAAGTTACGTACTCTTTTCATAGAGAGGCTTTTGATATTTGTTTGCGATTATCCTTATTTGTTGAGCACATCGATGAACTCGTATACCTTAAAATGGAAAGCAACTCTTAAGGAAGAGGACAACAATAATTGGAAAAGTCTGATGTACGAGTAGTAAAACTGATGATAATAGAAATTAAATGAATGAATATGGACCTAAGTGTAAAATTTTAAAAAAGGCGAGACCAATAAAGTTTATTTCACAAATATTTGCTGAATTTCTACTTAGGCTTCCTAGAGCTAGGATAATTATTTTTCAAATGGAGATTATTTGGAGAATATATTTTACAGCTGCAGCATGTGAACGTGAGGTTGTTAACTTTGTAGATAAGACATAAATGGTATAGCGACATTCAGAAGCAGAACCAACTGAAAGACCAACTGAAAGTCTTGGATAGATTTTAATGTAAGAAGAAAACACTATTCGAAACACAATGAAACCCTCGACCACTGCGCAGAATAGCAAAATCACTCGATAAAAGTACTATACTAAATAACTATACTAATACTAAATTACTTAATATACGTTCGTTCTATGAACTTGGCGCGATTTTCCAGCGCGCGTGTTTTTGCGCGCACAATTTACGGGCACTAATGACGTCGGGCGGACGAGGCGCGAATCGCACGCCGCCATATTTCATCGTTTCCCGCGCTTTCCCGGCTATATTTCATATTTTTTACGGCGCCGAGTCGACGGCGTTCGAGCTAAGGCTTTACTCGTGCCGCATCTGAAGCACAACTTATAGCTTTTTGATCTATATACAGATTCATGCGTAATATCATCTTCATCGATGGCATGATGACAAGTGTCTCATCTATGTATAGGTAATGACAGTAAGTAAGACCCTTTTTAGAGCGGTGTTTCGTATAAAAATATTTGTCATTGCGCCGATACCTACTAAGATGATGTTTGCACCTGCTGTCTTTTATTATGTTGACATGCTAAGGAATGGTAAATCGTACAGTACAATTTTTATAAGATTTGTCACATAATTCATATAATCATTGACAGGCTCGGTGGCTCATTTGGTAGTGACCTCTGCCCTCTGAGCCAAGGGTCGTGGGTTCGATTCCCGCACTGTACAAACATTTGTGTTCATGAACATGTCTGTTTGTATTGGTCTGGGTGTTTTCTATGTATAATATGTATTTATTTACAAAAAAAAATGTATCTAAGTAAGTTTATCAGTTGTCCAGTACCCATAGTACAAGCTTCGGCTTAGTTTGGGGCTAGGTGGCGCTGTGTGGCCCAGCGTGGCATGTCTTGGGTTATTTATTTATTATTATTTATTTATAATATACTTTTCTCCTCTCCTGGCCGAATTTCAGTGGCGGCCGGTTGACCGATGTTCTCGAAACCCAAAGAACTGTGTTGCTTTCTGATTCTATCTTCATTACTTCCATTTACTGACTTAGCCCAGTGAGATCACAGTCACTTGAGAGATTTCCGTAGAAGAAACTCCGGTTAAAATTCGTCCATGGATGTGTATTACCACCAAATTATGTTAAAGGCTAGCTATGTGATCTCTAACATTTGTCATCTCTAACATATACATGTGCTTCAGATCACCTAATGGATACTTTGCTTTATTACCTCCTTTTACCTTCCTAATTGCTTAATCACCTAATATAACAACAAAATCTCGGACATACAAAACAAAGTTAGATAAGCGTACAACGTAACGTTCATAAAGTCAACAAAAAACCCGAAGCAAACTCGGCGGGGCGGTTTGTTCGACAAATCCCTCTCAAAGTGAGCCGGGGAGGGAACCTCTAAGTGGCTTTTCATTTTCCCTCTGAGCCCGCCGCCATCTCGCTTTTATTTATTTTTCATCGCTCCGGGCCCCCATATTACATCGGCCGTTCCCTGTATTTTTATTACGATCTTCACCCAAATGCAGCTATTATTTTTTATAGAATACACAATGAAGATACATACCTGCGAGGAAGATCGCTTAGGATACGAGTTGGAATACTTATTGCATACAAGTAAGATTTAGGTAACCGTTGTAATCTAAGTATAACCGATAAGAATAATGATCAGATTGTCCAATGTTATACCCAAAGTTCTGCCAAACAGCCTGGACAAAGAAAGGTAAGGTCAACTAATTAGTATCCCAGTGATCACACTAACCTTCTAAATACACTAACCAACTCGCGGCTTGTTAGAAATTCGCAGGCTTAATTTGTTGAAGGAAGAAAGGAAGAAAAGCGGAGAGCTGACTCAATGAGGTTCTCTAAAAAGAAATCAACCAGATGCCACCACATACGCAGCAGGTCCAACTGTAACGTAATTGGTTCATTTTGACATGGCACTGATATTTACGTAGCAACTGACCAATCACACGGTAGCTGTACCGCAGGGCTACATTTTTTTTATGAAATATGGAGCAGACGAGCAGACTGCTCACCTGATGGTAAGTGATAACCGCCGCCCATGTACATCTGCAACATCAGTAGTTGCAGCTGCGCTGCCGGCATTTAAGAAAGAGGTACGCTTTTTCTTGAAGATTTGAAGGTCGTATAGGTCCGCCTACATAACGCCATCTGTCGGATATTTCATTTTGAAACACACTCATTGAACAACGTGTACTACGAGTATACTTGTGACAACGCATTCGAAAGCGAGTACCCAAATTAAGTTCCAATACAAACAGCAGAATAAAATCGCATTAAACCAATCCAGCCGCAGTGTACAGGGTCCCTCAGCGGTTCAGCGCTGCAGCGTCAGCGCACGCTGGACGCGTCGTAAAACAAAATTGAATCGGGCGATCCACCGAGCGCTTACACCGCTTGTTTACTGTTTACCACTATTCGTAGTTGACTTGTGGATGGTTTCAAGCAATAAATCGCTAAAAAATATTTGACATGTTAGACTACATACCACAGACTGCAGCACCCTATAGAATACCGCAGCCAAATGACCTCCGGGTCGTGTTTCTGCTGGTGAGTAGGGTCTCCGGAGCTCGTGGGGGGTTGCGGTTGGGCCGGCCGCGGCATGGCAGTGGCAACTGACAGGTAACTAACCAGTTACTTGCCAGTTGTCACACACAGCGACTTGGGCTTCTCTTTGGCTTTCCATCAGGCGTGGGAAAACCATTATGTCGAGCTACTATAAAAAAAAACATAGGCCAATGACAAATTGTCATTTGGGGGGATTTGACTTAGACCACGCTTGGCAGGTGCTGCAGGAGGTTGAATCTGTACCCAGATTAAGGCTACGGCCCGTTTCTTGATATTCCCTTAATCGTCTTCTACGACACCCACGGGATGAGATGGGATGGTCTTATTCAAAATCTGGAAACCACAATGTATGTACATTCAAACTGACTTTTTGAATGTGGCTTTGTTTTATCTTAAGCGTTTCTAGATATTTATTGCACACCATAAAAATGACTTAAAACTACCTATAACTACCTATAACTATTTCTTTGAATAGTAAGTATTTAAATTAAAATAATACTTGATTTCTTTATTGGCGACATGCGGCATAACGCAGCGCCTACGTGTGTTTCGTTTACTCATCGACTATCAAAATTGTGTCCAATTCGTCTCTATCTGTTTCATCCGATACGATTTACTTTTTTCGTCGCCGACGAAATTCTTTTCAGGTTCAGATTACATTTTTACATTTTTTGTTTGACGTTTTTGTTCGAATAACATTCGTCAATCGGTGGTTAATTTCCAGTTTGTTACTTGGGTAACTACTTGTTAATTTTGAGATTTGAAAAATAAATCACTTATGCCCATTTTTATCAACAGGCCCTTCACCTAAGAATCAATAAGAAAGAATATATACCTAAATGCGTTCTTGAAATACTAATATCGCAAAGTCCGATTCTAATTTATCACTCCCTTTCTCTTCTCAGAAGGCAAGACGCTATCAAAAGTGCCAACAGGCCTGTCAAGTTGCCCAGTGCACTTATTTTACGCAATAACCATAATCTCTTACACTAAGCCCCACAAGCAATACCGGCTAATTCATAAAAGAACAATCCTAGACCCCAGGGAAGCCAAAGTAGCTAATAGAGAATTATAACAAACAGCGCGTGCCAATTTCACACTTTATTAATGCCAGGATTAGTCGTAAGCCGGGCCGTCACGTGCCGCCACTGTTCCCATAAAAATTGACACCCCATACACAAAACACCATTCAATTTTGACCCCTCTACTGATGTAGCTTTAAATACGATATTGGTGCAACAAATCCGATTTGGATTTACAAACATTTTAAAATACGAAATTCCGCATTACAAATTGTGTTAGCCAATTCTGTTAAGGTGAGGTGAATATTGAATACATATTTTGACTCCATACACCTACCATACCTGTTCTGATCCATCCCACAAGTCAACCTCTTATGTGATTTAAGGTTCACGGTAGAGAAGCTTTTAAGCGTTAAGTTCTCAACTTACTTAGTTGAGAACTAGCAATTGAATGAATGTTAACCCAAAACTGGCTGGATCTCATAATATTGTGTTTCAAAACTTGCAAAGGTCATTGAAAACTGTTCCAATGTATTAATAACCGTGGTCTGTTATGTCCTGGAAAATGGTCACAACGAAGTAATAGGTAATCTACAAACACAATTATATATATCGCATTCCGCCGCGAAACAACAGTTTTTATGATCAATAAATACAGATATTTATATCACATTACGGTATCGGCGAAGATTTGGCATAGTGGAAACCACAATTTAACATAGGTACAAGTTCAGTATCTACTAGAGAGATAGCAGACCACGAAGCCACGGAGGCTTCAACAATAAAATATACCTACACATTTTGCAATATACCTAATTCTGAAAAGATCAATAAATAAAATAGTTAACTCAAAACATCAATAATTCCAATAAGGTTTGCACAATAGCATGCCGCTACCCTCCAATTTTTGACAGCTCCACAGATAAAGCAACGCACAGATTCCGCGGACCATAGATCACAGAGTAATGCGGTCACGCTCTATGGTATTAAGTGTCAGTTATCGTCTCCACGGGGCTTACTCGCTTATAATACATTTTTATGTTGCGCTCCCCCTGCAATAACATGAAGTGAGGTTTACACGGATTGAATACGGCATTATAATGAAATGATTCATATTTAAGTGAGACCTCCCCTCGTCTGTTGTTATTTGACGGTGTCGGGGATCGGAAGCAATGTTTCTTATTAAAGTGGTGTTATGATTGCAGTTTTTATTGGTCGCTGTTGATTTGTTTTTTTGAGTTTTACGATTATAAAAGTAAGACGTAAAACACAAAAAGATACTACCTAAGCACTTATTGCTTTTGAAATTATTGTAGGCAATGTAAAGCTCTTCTTAGCACTCAATAATAAATACATTGCCAGTACATTGCTCCAAGCCATTCACACTAACCACCTGAGTTCAAATTGAGGCTTTCCTTTGTACTATCAGTACCAGATGATATAGTAGTCTCCCAGAACAGCCTCCCGCGTGTTAAAATTAACGCAAAGATTTGACTAATGTCAAATGTTTAAAGAGACAAGACACGTCACAGAGCAATTGAGCGGTGTGCTGAGACTTTACGCTTCTGCCCAACACTCATTAATTATTCTGACTAATTCTCACTTAAGTCAATGTGACTCAACTCACACAGTACAGATAACAGATCAGTAACCGTGACTAACCAACGCAGCCCAAAAATCAGTCACACGACCGAGAAATTTGACTAAACCGGCCACTATCCGGTTCCCAGAGTGCACATAATCCGAAGATAACGCGATAACCGGCCAGTAATAGTCCAAATATCTCCTTAATGCGTATGTAATGGGACGGCACGTGGCGCGTGGCGCGCGCGCTGTTTGCCATCGGCCTTACCGGGATTAGCACTTTACTCGGCGACTGTCCCTTGATAGTTTGTTCCTATTTGATTTTAATACGATACAATACAGTTGAGAGGCAGTAACTTGACTTATTTTGCAAGTCGTAAAACATTCATACGTTCATCAATGTATTCTAGCTTATTTAATTATTACATAGGTACATATATCTTGTAATTTTTTACACAGTATATAAATACATACAAGTTCACATTCTAAAACAGGGCACTTATCGCCTTCTTTTATTTTGTCGTCGGGATTGCCTTTACGCATTCACCAGGGCCTGGATACCTGGTTTATTTGGGGCTCACTCCTATCTACCAGAGAATACTTATTAAGCTCAACAGTGGTGGTCCGCAAGCGTTCTGTCAGAGGGGGTCGGGATGTCCGAAGGGACTCGACGCAACCCCCCCAAAGCGTGGAGGCAGTTCTAGTGAGGACGTTTACCTACCACGGAGGGCAAGTGAGGATTGGTCGACTTCAAACAACCATAGAACCGCTACACAAGTAGGCAAATTTCCTCACGATGGTTTCCTTCATCGTATTATGAATTCAAAATTTAAAAACACAGTGGTGTGTACGGGGCGATGATCCAACCGTTGCCTCTCGCATGAAAGTCAACGACTTTAACCACCAACGATCCGAGCTACTGAACCACAACTCCACTGTGCCAATAGTCTGGGGAGCCTTGTATCTCGCTTTTAATTACTGATTGATCCGCAGATACGCGCGTATCGCCCGTAAATTAGACAAAGGACAGGATTTACATGGCGAGAGTAACAATTTGTGAAGCGGGCTTTATTTGTGAGCGAAATGGCGGTTTATTTATACCCGTTTTGTACCTGCGGAACGGCCTTCTGGACGAGTTTACAAGGACGTCATCGATGGATTGGCTAAAGGTGATGTAAAATTTGGTGATTTACCTACAAGTCTGGGGGACTTGTGAAGCGAATAACGTGGTGGTTACGTCAAGCTACTGAGGGTTTTATTACTGACAAAAACACAAGAGTAAAATGCCCGCTTGCAAGCTTGAAAGCTTGATTAGGTTTTGAGGAAACGAATACAAATTGACTAGATTCTGAGCACAGTGACCGTCATTTTATCAGTCAACATCATAATACATTGCTCCGATCCCAAAGTAAGTAGCTTAAGCACTCATAGGACAAAGTGTAAAAATGTTTAACAAAATACCGCAAAATATTGTTGATCTACCTATACATAGATTTAAATCTCGCATTAAGTCCATTTTAATGTCAAAAGGTTATTATAAAGTACAAGATTATATGGATGACAATATTACATGGACATGATAGTCTGCTCGCTTGCGCTTTTTAAAACGATATTATTGTATTGTATTATATATTTTAAACAAGGCTAACTGTTGAGTTTGTTGCGGCACTTCTTCTCAGCAGGCTACACGTCGAAGTGCTGGTAGGAAAAAGTTTGACGTTCAAAAGTAGGTATTACTAGTGAATCTATTTGCAGAAATAAACTATTTTATTTTATTTTATTTACTTGTGTTATGGGTATCAGAACAACGAAGGTACCACAAATAAATATATACTTACTTGAACACCCAGACACGGAATAAACACAAATGTTCATGACACGAATGTTTATCTCGGGTGGGGATCGAACCCACGATCCCCTGGTTCAGAAGGCATGAGTCGGCACTGGCTCGGTGGCTCAATTGGTAATTTAGGTACTACCTAAAGGGTAAAGCTATATCGTATTTTGATCACATTTGATTGAAATAGTCCATCGCGGTTTGGTAGATGTTGATTAACAATAATTCTAATTAAAAGATAAAAACAAAGAGAACTGTTTTGCTAAGGATAACTAGGTACTTACATCTGATTCAAAAGTAATTAGGCTTCAGATTCTGAGTTCCGCCATTTGACAGCCCCTAGAGTACGAAATAAGGGATGAAATGATAACTAATACGAAGTATTTCAAATCGAAATCCACATAAGTTCGATAGTTATGCGTTAAACATGAAGTGAAGTTGATTCGGAGAGACAGTGATGTCTTTGTAGACCTGTGTAATTAAAAACTTATGTTCTCCGTAGTTAATTTCTCTAATTGTATGAGCCATAAACCATTTATTAAACAGCCACGCACACTGTAACTCAAGGTTATTACGTCTTAATAATCCCCAGACGTATTAAAAGACTGCAATCATAAAGTTTGTCGTACACTAAAAGCAAAACATGAAACTTAATTAATGGGAGTGGCTTAATTAGGCGAATAATTTGTGCCTAGTATGTAATGCAAAGATTTATTATGAATATAAAACCTTTCATATTCAATATAAATAGTTCTTATTCAATGTATTATTAATTAGGTATTAATTAGACTTATGTAAACAAATTGTGAAAGCAACCAAGAATCAAAATAAAACAGACTATCAAATTACCAATTACCGACTGGAATGACGAATTACAACAGTAGCTGAATGATTTAGGAAAATTATTTCCAGAATCATTCAGCCACTGTTGGCGACCTACATAGTAGTCTAGACAGTGTTTTAGTTGTAGGTAGGTATATTTATCACAGACTAACCTATCGCCAAGAGAAGCCAAACCCTGAAATTGAACTTTATTCGAAAGTAGAAACTCATCTTTTTCTTTTCCAGCCCCTACGTTTATCTACCTGTGGGTAGACATACCCTGGTACCCATCTTTGGCCGGCCTCTACGTTTATCTACCTAAGAGTAGATAAACACTGGTCTGTCCTTTTATCCTTGGCATCGCTGGCAGTGTACTGGCAAGCCAGACTCATGCGACGGTGGTTGCCGGTCATCAATCAATTCCTGGAACAATCGAGACATGCGCTCATCACATTAATGCGGCGATAGGTGCCTTTTAATTCGTGAGGTCACGAGTAATTGAGCGCGGTTCAGCCGTGACTAAGTCAGCCATCTTTAGTTTAATTGCGTATTTTATCTTCTTGTGAACCGTTATTGTTATGTGGGGTAAAAGTAACATTAATTTCTCAATAAGTAATATAAGTTTTTTTATACCACTAGGGTGGCAAAATGTCTTTCGGCTCATCTTATGGATCTTTTACGACGAATCGACTGCCCATCCAGCAGCCCCATCCTGTATTCATCATCATCATCATCATCAGCTTATTGCAGTCCACTGCTGGACATAGGCCTCTCCAGTTGTTCGCCACCTAGGGAAAACTTCTGAAGGATATACCCATAATCGCCACGCTGGGCAGGCGGGTTAGCGATCCTGTATTCATCACATAAAAATTTACCTACCAGCTAAAGTATTGACTTGACCTAAAGGAAAGTAATAGAATTCTTATGTAAGGACATAACAACAAAACCAATTAAAGCTGACACAATATATTTAATCAAGATATTTATTAACAGAGTCTGGTATGCTATGCACTCCGTTAATCAGGAATGACACAATGGAATGTCCGACAGGTCGGCGGAGATCCAGACATAATGCCGGATTGGACATGCCCAAATAAATCCTGAATCAATTTGTAGAAACGAGGAATGATATCGTTTTATATCGGTAGGCTTACCAAGCATTAGGGAAATTGTGGAAACCGTGTTAATAATAGCTTAAATGCTTAGGTAGCCAATCAAAGTGATTAATAGCTGGAAAGGCCCATGTCTAGCATTGAACTGTGATATGCTGATATTGGCTAACTGTTATCACTTAAAATTCATTTTATAATCAGTACCTCCGCAGAAAAAAATAAGTATTGTTGGGGTGAGCTGAATGATTAACCTGGTGTCCATTATCCCTGACGTCTTCGAGTATTTAATTTTAACTAACCCGGCCCTCGGGCCGTTGCAGTCTCGCCACGGGTACGCGACGTAACTTCTTTATTATTGCAATAACGCTTACCTCTTTTACTCCAACGTGTTTACACACTCCTTGGGTCCTTGCACACTCTCTTCCTTATTATAATCCCTTTTCCTCGTTTTAGTTGCCTCAATGAGCCCCGGTGTCTCCTCGCGATACTTGCGTCGTTCCCGCTTGCCGCCACACTTGTCGTTTTCTTCTTCCAGCCGTTCCAGCGCCAATCCCTCGCAGCGGCGGGGGGCCGAAACTCCAGCGCGCCAATGAACCTTCGCTTCGTGCCGCTCGACGATAACTTTCAGTACTTATATTTAATAAACTTAATATTCCGGCTAATGAATTTAGCCGGTAATTATTACTTTTGATAAAATGAAATGTGAAATATGGTTTACGTATTACTTTGAGTGTTTTTGTGTCTGCAATTTTATTCAGAATCTCTGTTTGTGTTGTCATAATTGTTACTCCTAATGCAATCTCAAGCTCTCGAGACTATGTTCCTAAATATAGGTGTTTGTTTAAATATTAGTTGATTTTTAATAACATTTGGATATGATCCTTCGTTACCTTTTCCTTTCTTGATATTATAAGTACTGTAATGACACAATGACCTTGAAGCGCGCGTGACGAGTGGCCAACACTCGTACGCGACTTGTAAATTATTTAGCGACTTTTAAACGATAATATTTACAATAGAAATCAAATAATTGAATATGTTGTGATTAGTTATTAATTCCTTAATTTATTATAGTCGAGAGTTTATATAATCTTATGGTCGCTTATGGTGGGATAAAACCACCAATGCACGAGGCCGGATATGCTTTCTTACAGCTCGGCCATCCTACATATCGGCGCGTCCCGCCGCCGAGTAAGTTCGGTTTGATAATAATAATACTGTTGAAATAATTTTAGTTGTTTTATTTTTTTTAAAAAAAAAAAACAAACATAAAAATGTGCTTATTTCAATGCCTATTTATTTACTTTAAAGCATACTCTCATAAATCATATTGCAAGTATTGAGCTTATCATACATAACACTCCTTACACATATTTTAATACTATTCCAAATTAATAAAACAGTGACCAATAATTACGTTCACTATTACTGTCAGAATTAATTGTATCATAATACACTTCTTACGCCCTCCATTATTAGAGTTACTGCGTTGGATGAACAATACAAAACTAATGATTGCTTTTAACTCATGCAAAGGTTACGCGACGCGAATCATATATATATATATATACCGCACACCACTCTCACGCCCTAATAGTGTTACTATGTTAAATTAACGAGACAATCGCAAGATTACTTATGTCATATTGCAAGACTTAGCGTCACTCTTAACTCTTTATGAATAATTTTGCTATGCTAAATTAATGAAACGTAAGAAGACATAATTATTAAGTTAGTAAAGGTTGGTCCTTATTATACTCAAAAGAGGAATTAACTTTCACATTACCTACCACAATCGTTATACAAATAATTAATTTCACTCTGTTTTCAAGGTGAGTCTGGTTCGTCTGCATCTAATTCGGAACTACTATCGATAAAGTTTTTCTCAAAATTTAGCCATGGTTTCATACGATCAGTCGCGATTATATTTTCGTACCGGCGATTTTTGGAACGAGTAAGCGGGGTGCTTTCTACTACATATCTATCGTTGGGCAATGCTTTTAATATGCGATATGGTCCTTGGTACTTTGGGGCCAGTTTCTTTGATTTACCATCACTAGCTATTTCCCTCTTGATGCTCACGAGGTCTCCGATCACATACTTTCGACTTTTCTTTCTTTTAGCGTCAAAATCAGCTTTCTCCTTGGCTTGCTTTTCTTTAATCTTTATGCTTGCTTCGGATCTGAGTTCTCTAAGAGTCTCCGGTGTTGTTTGAGTAGAAGTGTCCGAGATGACATCTTTAAGTATGTTCTCGGTTCCGTTGCTAACATTGAAACCGAAAAGCAATTCCGATGGAGTTTTCGTTGTTGTTTTGTGTACTGTTGTGTTGAGGCCAATTTGGATGTCTGGAATGTGTTCGTCCCATTTCCTATCATTTTTGTCATGACATTTGGCTGATAAAGATTCAAGGATCGTGCGATTAAATCTTTCCACTTGTCCGTTCGCTCTCGGCGTGGCCACAGCATTATATATGTGTTTAATGTTGAAAGATTTTGTGAAGGCCTTAAAATTATGGCTAGTAAATGCGGTTCCTTGATCAGTTATCAGTCTGTTTGGAGTACCAAAGAAGCTGATATGTTGTCTGAAAACGTGAATAGTTGTGGAGCTCTTTGTATTTCGTACGGGTGTAATATTTATGTATTTGGTAAATCCGTAGATGATTACCAAGATGTAACAGTTTCCCCTCGTACTCCGGACGAACGGGCCCACGTGATCAGCGTGTAGCGTGTGAAACGGTACTTCTACTTTACTTATGGGGTGCAACTCACCTTCTTGTTTGCCATAGGTCCCTTTATTATGAGCGCATTCTAGACAGGAGCTCACATATTTCTTTACAAATCGTCTCATTTTGGGAAACCAGAATGATTGTCGAATCCGTTGGAGTGTTTTATCGAATCCAAAGTGTCCTAGATCATCGTGGTTCATTTTGACGATTTGCCATCGGACTCCCTTAGGTACTACCCATCGTATATCATTATTATCGTTCCCTATTAGCCGATAGACCTTGCCGTTTTTGAGTCTATAGCTCTTCAAAATGTCGGCAATGCCTTCTGATTTGGGATTAGTCAGGATATTTTTGATAGTACTAATTTCATCATCGCCATCCTGGACCGTTGCGATCCAGTCTTCAGTATTGATGGACAGAATGTCTAGTACGTGCGATTCCTGTATTGCTTCTGCGACTGCATTCCGGCTCAGTGCATCAGCATGAGCCATACCGGTGCCTTTCCTGTATTCTATTTCGCAATCGTATTCCTGGAGTTGGATCCACCACCGTGCTATTCGAGGGATAAGGTCTCGTTTTGTAAGAGTTGTTCTTAATGCATTACAGTCTGTTAGAATTTTAAATGGTATGCCTATTAGGTAGACTCTAAATCTGTTCAGGGACGCAATTACTGCTAAAGTCTCTAACTCAAAGGAGTGAAACTTCTGTTCATCAGGAGTTGTTTTCCGACTGTAGTAGGAAACTGGTTTTAGGAGTCCCTCGTTGCTTCTCTGAAGAAGGATGCCAGCAAGGCCATACTTACTAGCGTCTGTATGTACTTGTGTTTCTCGGTCTGGATCATACAGTGCTAAGACAGGACGGGTTGTCAGGGCATCTTTTAAGCTTTTGAATGCCTGTGCCTCGACGTCGGTCCATTTCCAGGGACAATTCTTTTTTAAGAGATCAGTGAGGGGCTTTGATATTATCGCGAACCCTTGTACGAACTTTCTGAAAAATCCAGCAAGGCCTAAGAACTGTCTTAGTTCATGTTGACTCTTCGGTGTTGGAAATTTTTCTACAGCTTCTATTTTACGACTGCCTGGTTTAATGCCGTCCGTTCCTACTTCGAATCCGAGGAAGTCTATGTTGTTGAAAAAAAATCTACACTTCTCTAGCTTCAGTGTTAGCCCGCCTTTTCTAATGAGGTTCAGGACTTCTTCCAACCTCTCAAGCCCTTGTTTGAAGTCTTGCGCGGGTATCAAAATGTCATCCATATAGATCAGTGCGTATTTAACCTTCGCTTCAGACAGGATTTTGTTGATGGTTCTTTGGAAAACTGACGGAGCATTCACAAGTCCGAACGGCATTCTCGTGTATTCGTACTGTCCGTCAGGCGTCACGAAGGCTGTTTTCTCCCGTGAAGCCTCTGTAATAGGTATCTGATAGTATCCGGATGCCAAATCAAGCGAAATAAATACCTTGTTACCAGCTAACCGATCAAGCTGGTCCTCAATCAATGGAGTAGGATAGTGATCCTTTTTGGTGCGGCGATTGAGGGCCCGGTAATCTACGCATAATCTTTTCTCTCCTGTTTTCTTCTTGACAAGCACAATAGGACTTGCATATTGGGAGGCAGACTCACGTATAATTCCCGCATCTAGCATCTCCTCAACCATTTCCGCGACCAGTTTCCTTTCCTGAACTGCCATTCGATACGGACGGTAGACTACTGGTTCGGCGTCGGTAAGTTCTATTTCCATTTCTCCAGATGTTGTATACCCGAGGTCCTTTAAGCCTGCCGAAAAACAGTCTTTGTACTGCGATAGCAAGACTTGTAGCTCTTTACGTTCCAAGAGCGATAAATGTTCCCCGCATTCAACTGATCCTTCCATAGTATCATCATCGAATACGATCGAGTTTACTTCTGCTTGTATCGATTTTGATCCTGGCACGGCTCTAGCTACCAGCATACCTTTTGTAAATGATATTACATCTTGACTGAGGTTATAAACTAATGCGTGTCCTGATCCATTAGAGAATTGGTAGACGCCAGGTAACAAGTAGTATTCACTGCCTTGCTTTCCTCTGATCTTCCCGACCAGCGATATCTCTCCGTCAAATGCATAGTTTGTTGTCAGCATGACGATACCAACCGTGCCACATTTTATGCTCGTATCTTCACAAATTGTTAATGGAACCCTGCCAAGGTGCACTCGTTCAAATATCAACCTGTCTGCAGTCTTCGTGATTCTAATGTCTGGTCTCTCTGTAAAGGTATGGCCTAATATGGCCGCATACTTCATGGCCCCATCGGGAACTACAATGACTTCAGTCAGCTCTGTGATGCCTTGAACGGAAACGTTAATTTCGCATTTACCTACAGCACTGACGGAAAGTCCTCCAAACCCTCTTAGAGACGGTAAATTAACAGTATTCATTTCCAACTCCAGTAGTCTGGCTTCACACTCTTTTATCACCGTAACTTCGCTCCCGAGATCCACATGGCACACCAATTCCTTTCCATCGAACTTGACTGGCATTATGTATTTATTTTTAGAATCTAACACTTTTATTTCGGACACATCTTTCTGTGTCATCAGGTCGCGCTTCACTTTATGTCCTATCTGCTTCAGTTCATTATCCTGGTACCGACAGTAAGTTGCCTGGTGGCCTACTCTAGTGCATCTTGTGCATTTTACCAAAGGCTTTTTGCATGCAAAGCCCTTATGTCCTACCTCGTCACAATTGTAACATTGGGTTTTGTTATTCGGACCAACATTATTTTTGTATATGCTCTTGGTAGCACTGGTGTAGGTCTGCGAACTTCGCCTATCAAAACGTCTCTCCTGTAGTTCACGGGGATTTCCGGGTTTTACAGTCTTTAAGTAGCGGAGCACCTCTTCAGGTTCTCTAAATTGCACCGCCTGGGCTCCCACCCTGACTGCCCTGTCGTCTATGCCGCTGATTATGCAGTCTACTGCCTTACGCCCTTTGATATCGCATCTATGCAAAAGATTAACTTTATCATAAAAATACTGCTCCAGGGACTCACCGTATCGCACCCTTTTATTTAACATGCGTACCAGCAGATCCGCGTAGTCTTCGCGGCTAGGGAATGATTCCATTAGTTTATGTTTCCATTCTTTCCACGAATACAAGACTGTAGTCAAGCCTCCGTACCATGACCTTGCAACTCCTGTCAATTTAGGCAATGCAAAGTGTATAATTTCCTTCTCGCCCCAACCATATATCTCCGCACATTCTTCTACTTTGTTCAACCACATGAGTATTGTTTGCTCTTTTGACATTGGATCAAACTCGGGGATCACATTACTCGCAGATAACCTATGAGGGGTCGATCCCTTGTAGTCCTTAAGGATATCTATAAACTGCCCTAAAATACGACGCGTTGAACCAGACTCATCACAACTATCAGTATTACATTTTGTTCCATAAGGGTTCTTAACTATGTTGGTACTTATATTACCACGAGGAACATCAATACGGGAAAGTCTATTACTACAACTACGTTGCCTATCACGAACATATTCCATAGGTCTGGTAGCACTTTCTCGTCCCCGCAGGTCCTTATAGTTCTCACAACTATTCCGCTGCTGATAGTTCTTACAACTATCCTGCCGTTGATAGTTCTCACAACTAACCCGCTGCCTATGGTTCTCACAACCATCCCGCTGTCGATAGTTCTCACAACTATCCCGCTGTCGATAGTTCTCACAACTATCCCGCTGTTGATAGTTCTCACAACCATCCCGCTGTTGATAGTTCTCACAACTATCCCGCTGTTGATAGTTCTCACAACTATCCCGCTGTTGATAGTTCTCACAACTATTCTGCTGCCGATAGTTCTCACAACTATCCCGCTGTTGATAGTTCTCACAACTATTCTGCTGCCGATAGTTCTCACAACTATCCCGCTGTTGATAGTTCTCACAACTATTCTGCTGCCGATAGTTCTCACAACTATCCCGCTGTCGATAGTTCTCACAACCATCCCCCTCACTCGAGTCCATCTCAGTCCGAGATAGACGAGTCGTAGAACAGTTGTCCGATCTACGTCGCTTGCTCCTAGCCGCATGACGATAGTCTCCCACACGTTTCGGTAGCTTTCGGTGTCTTGGTCGAGATGTTCTTGCTGTAGCCTCATGCTCTGCATAGTTCATATTACCACAAGGTATTGGCAACACGGGCGAAACTGCCTCCGCACGTTGCTGGGTATCTACATCCTTATCTCGTCCATAAAAATAACTGCTCTCCTTACCTCTGGGCAGGTTGTCTATCCCTTGGTCTAACTCACATACTGCATCGGCTGCTGCACACAATATACCGTTGGTTTCACAATCGTCTGTCTCAAGATTGGTATGTTGTGGCTCCGTTACATGGGATGTTACATTTCCATCATTATCCATCTCTATCTGAAATTAGAAATCAATTCCATTATAACCTCAGTTTTACAAGTGCAAGTGATTTTGGTCTTTGGTGTATCAATTGCAAGTTGCTAATTAAACAAGGGAGGAAACATGTGACAAGATGATCGCTTACAACACGAATCAATACCGTTCTTGACACTAATAAATAATAATGAAATAATTTTTTTTTTTTTTTTTTTTACAATGACACTGAACTTGATATTTGTTTTAAGATATAATAATTCAATTCGTATTCCGCATGTAGATACATCAATCTCATGTTGTTCAGTACTTTCTTGTGCAGCCCCGCGACGCCATTTTGTAGTTTATTTATGATTTATAAACTTACTCAAATTAGCAAATTAGACAATACCTATGGGTAAATAGACAATATAATAATGATAAGTACCCTTTTTGCATCCTTGCACGATTCCCGCCGTGCATCTGAAAAGATCTTTATTTTCTATATAACACACTACCTATGTACTTAGGTAGAAGATGTCCTCACGCCCAATATGACGTGGGTACTTATGTACTATGTGGGTACCCTCAGGTACATATGGCGGCGTTTTGCCGTTTTGTGACCGAGATCAAGAGGAAAGAGAAAAAAAAGAAAGGAGAAAAAAAAAATTGATCACTTTCGACCTTTGGATTAGAGAATTTCCGCCGTATGTAGGCAAATCCTAGTCGTGCCTGCGGCCATTTATGGGCTGGGGTAAGCAAGTGACTAGCGAAAGTAGCGAAGCTTTCGGTACAAGTACTTGCTTATCGCACTTCTGATGTGTTGGGGTGAGCTGAATGATTAACCTGGTGTCCATTATCCCTGACGTCTTCGAGTATTTAATTTTAACTAACCCGGCCCTCGGGCCGTTGCAGTCTCGCCACGGGTACGCGACGTAACTTCTTTATTATTGCAATAACGCTTACCTCTTTTACTCCAACGTGTTTACACACTCCTTGGGTCCTTGCACACTCTCTTCCTTATTATAATCCCTTTTCCTCGTTTTAGTTGCCTCAATGAGCCCCGGTGTCTCCTCGCGATACTTGCGTCGTTCCCGCTTGCCGCCACACTTGTCGTTTTCTTCTTCCAGCCGTTCCAGCGCCAATCCCTCGCAGCGGCGGGGGGCCGAAACTCCAGCGCGCCAATGAACCTTCGCTTCGTGCCGCTCGACGATAACTTTCAGTACTTATATTTAATAAACTTAATATTCCGGCTAATGAATTTAGCCGGTAATTATTACTTTTGATAAAATGAAATGTGAAATATGGTTTACGTATTACTTTGAGTGTTTTTGTGTCTGCAATTTTATTCAGAATCTCTGTTTGTGTTGTCATAATTGTTACTCCTAATGCAATCTCAAGCTCTCGAGACTATGTTCCTAAATATAGGTGTTTGTTTAAATATTAGTTGATTTTTAATAACATTTGGATATGATCCTTCGTTACCTTTTCCTTTCTTGATATTATAAGTACTGTAATGACACAATGACCTTGAAGCGCGCGTGACGAGTGGCCAACACTCGTACGCGACTTGTAAATTATTTAGCGACTTTTAAACGATAATATTTACAATAGAAATCAAATAATTGAATATGTTGTGATTAGTTATTAATTCCTTAATTTATTATAGTCGAGAGTTTATATAATCTTATGGTCGCTTATGGTGGGATAAAACCACCAATGCACGAGGCCGGATATGCTTTCTTACAGTATGATGAAAATTAAATTTATGCCGTAAATTATCGTTAAATTTTTACTTATTCAAAGTATATAAATTATACTTTAGAACACATACATGTTTATTTAAAATAACACTAAATGAGACATTTGTACGAGTAATAGAGGGTTTCAGCTCAATAAATAGAAGCTAAATTGTAAGGTTCACCTAAACTTCGTAGCAGACTAACTCGTCGTACGGTATACATGCGTTTATTTAATGAATCGCTGCACTAAGGTATGTATATGATAAACAACAATATTAAGTGCATATATGAACTATTTATTGTATATTGTTACTGCACAGAAGTAGTATTTCTCTGAACTTGGGCGCCCTACAATCAAGGACATTATATAGGCCCCATGCTGGGCCGCGCCCCGGGCGCCTCTCGCCTCGTAATTAACACTTTTCCCCGATAGTCGCCGCTAACCGCTAATCGTACCTAAATAACGACCCCCAATGACTAATCTCATTTTTTTACATTGACATTTTGATTCAGCTACCTGTTGGCATTGCAGGTTGAACGTTTTTGTGCACTCTGAATTATTTGTGTGAACTGCACTGTGTTTTTTAAACTGCATCTCATTTGGTTTTTTAATTAATGGTGCATTGTTAATCGAATCGAGGGAATTGAATATAATAGTGATGCTGCCTTATTGCAAGTTATGACTGGTATTGTTGAGTATGGCAAAAATTATCTATTATAAAAGAGATTTCTTATATTATCTAACTATTAGTAATTATTACACAGGTAAAAACTGGCTCACGGCTGTAAAACGATATTAACTGATTTAAATCACATTTCAAACTGAAATAATACGTTGAACGTGGACTTTTGTATTTTCAGCCCCCATCCACCCACTGCACCGTATAGACCTCTTTTTTCCCTTCTCTCGCCAACCTGTAATACATTCATTTATTTACACCAACAACTGTCACAATATGTTATAATAATGGAATTTGATTCATTGTATTATAGGTACACCCAATCATGGGCCAGGATACAGTTAGGTACCTTCTTACGATCAAAAACCCATGTAATATTTAAAATACATTCAGAGAATTCATATACCTACTTTAACAAATAAATGAATAAGTCACTGCGTATAGTGTTACAAAATCAATCGTAGCTGAATCGTCACTCTTGCACCTGACCATCGAAACTAATTCAAGGAAATTCTATAAATCGAACCTTTCAATGAAACGTTAGGAATGCGCGTGACCAATCGGCCGCTATCGACATCGATAAAAAACGTAACGTCTTCCAACGGAAACGGAGAACCACGACAAATGAGAATGGCTCCCAAAATTGAATAAGTCGATATCACCAAACCCGGGATTGAATGCCGATTGTAGAGGAAAAAATCGATCGATTTACTGAACCGATTCTGAGCTGTGAAACGTAAAGGGCTTTGAGCTGTCCCTTGTCGATGAATTGGATGAATATCGATGAAATAAATTTTGTAGTTAAGTAAGTTATTCCATCTAGTTTTAAGTTAGTAAAAGTGATCATTCAAAAAATTCTTAATAGAACTCTATCTACATACCTGTTACCCAGAGATAGCTTTAGGTGAGACTGATATTAAAACCACAGATGCTATCTTCATGTAGGGCTTTAAATAAAACATATACTTATGAGTTAATACAGGAAATGCAAATTTAATATTTGCATTTCCCTCTCTTTTGTGTAGTCAATCACTCACTTTGTCTTCGCCATTTTAAATACAGTATGAAAATGAACAAAAGTTGAAAATCGGATTTAATTTTTTCTACGTATTCCATATTGTCTATGACTGAAACGAATATAGCTTTTCAAATGATACAGTACGCTTTCGATATCGATAAACTCAAGGACCTCAACTCCAGAACGGTGGAGAATGACGTTTCGAAACGGTAGCCGGTGTCCCAGCAGGGGGCGGGGCCGTCCGCCATTTTTATTTTTATTATTTTTTAGCCCTTGTTTATCCAGTGGCTAGTCGCGGCTCACTGGCCAGCTATCAATAAATACTATGACCGTAAAGCGAACGAATTAAATACTCTACCGGCCATTGTACGTACTAAAGAACAAGTACAGAAGGTTCTTGTTTTGAATACTTTATTTGTTGTCGTGTAAACCAAAGCACAGACACAGAATTAGTTATTATGTGTAACTAATAATATTGATACTTATCGCCAGCTTTGCTTTACGCTATATTGCACATATAGGTACATAAGCGCTGGGCCACACATCGCCATCTAGCCCCAAACTAAGCAGAAGCTTGTAGGATGCACCAAAAAACCAGACATGTTAATGCACACAAATGTTGACCGAACCCACGACTCTTGGCTTAGAAGGCAGAGGTCACTACCAAATTATAAGATGTCGGGCCAGTAGGTATATGTCTGCAATAGTTATCTTTATACAATACACAACATGATTATTACGGAACACGGCATAAATCTATCCATTATCCATTCTGTTTCGCATTGTTCCATGGAAACGCAAAATTAAATACATCGCTGTCATTCGAAGCAGCTACCTTAGTCACGACTCAATAGGTTTAGTGGCGTAATTAAAAGTTTCCACAAAAAGCGAGATTTACCGGAACAGAAGCTGGCTCATGGCGAATCGGCGTTTCAATGAGTGGCGCAATTGCGGAAACCGTGAAATAATTACAGGTCGTAGACCTGTCATTCGAAGTAATGCACTTGGGCTCTTTTTTCTAGAACGAATGAGTCTGAACTCGTCTATTAAGTGGACTAAGAAGCAGTATTTCTGAGATTCAGGATTTCAAAGCGCGAGCCTACATTTATCAAAAGTTGATGGAGCACCTATGCCTTACCTGGTGGTGTGGGGTTTGAGAGCTGAAGGTCACCAAGTAATGACATTCAAATGGGCTAATGCCTTTTACTATAAACAGTGTTTGATTATTTTAAACATAGGTAGCTAGAATTCCCAAGACTTAATCTTTTTTTATGTTACTTTCCTTCACTCTCATAATATGCTGGTTTGCCAGTAAGATACGATCTATGTGACTCTCTTCAATTCAGGACCAACGAACTTAAGGAAAGGACATAATGATCGGAGTCGAAGGAATGATGTATGAGCACTTTAATGGCTTTTGTTGTTAATATCACTATAAGAATACTGCAATAATTGTTCTGGATAAATCAAGAATTCTAATGGTCACCGTCGTCGTTAATTATATTTTAGCTATTTAACTAAATAACATGACATGTAGTGACTTAATAGGTAAGCACATTAATTACATAAGGTATCAGGCCTCATGTTAAGTAACCATCTCAGCCCGTAAACACAAATCTATGGTAACCATCGGTAGGTAGCGCATTGTCAGTCTTTGAGTATTGTCTTTTCATTTTCGCAGACCCCTAAGTCCCCTAAGTAATGTCCAATTAGATTTGGAAACACAACATATTATTCGAGCCAGAGGTAAAATAGATCGATAGTCTTCAATGAAACTTATCAATGAATGATTCAATAAAGGGCATAATCATAGTGGGGGTTAATGGAACGGAAACATGCTCGATACAAATCGGTAGTGTCAAAGGCCCGTGTCGAAATAGGCCATGCACAAATTATGCACTCTATCACAAATAAGCAAAGTTTACAATTAAGATAATAATTAATAGTCGCTTACATTTAAGATAGTCGTTTGACTTCGCCGACGCTACTATCGGCTCTCGATTCGGTTGTTCATTTGAAGTAGATAACACTTTTATTGATGAGAGCGTTTTGAATCACTTTGGAAATATGCCTAAATAGAATTATTATTACCTCATCACTACTAAACACGGATTCACTAAGCTTATGGAACTCCTTACCGGACTCTTTGTCGAGACATACAATCTTCCGATGTTTAGGGCAAGATTGTTTTGGTATTTGCTGGGTCCGCGCTTCATCGAAAGCTTTACCTTCAACTTAACATCAGTGTTATCAGTGTTACTTTTTATGTAGAAAAAAATGTCCCATACCCGCCCTTCTTGTCTCGATAGTTGTACAAGGGGTGCGATAATACTGTACAATTGGCAGAGATATAGTACATGACAAGAAGAAGAATAAAAACCCCAATGATTAAACTAAGTACTTACAAAAGGACTTTAATAAGACCTATCTTCATCAGCTACCAATATTGTATAACAGATTAAATATCAGTGTTTCAACAGTTGATGGATTAACAACTTCGACTCAATTTAATTTAAAAAGAACCGTCGAATCGAAATACAAATTGAGATCGTAACTGTAGCCACGCTCATCCCGCCATGATCGATATTCTATAACGATTTTTATCGTAAAATTAATGGACAGTAGCGGGTAATCATTAATCAATCGATAATTAACGCGTGTGCGCAAAACACATTCGCACTCTCAATTAACAAGAAGATCTATAAAGATAAAATGCAAATTTTCACCTTCACGGCCATCTTTTATATCTCCCGTCTCTTTCTCGCATTTGTCATCCCTCAATACCTATCCTTTTTCTTCCCACGTTCGTTTGACAGCGCTCCATAGCTCCTCTGGATAATTTTGACGCCTCCGGTCATCTCTTTCACACCAACGTAATTTTAAGCCTCGTTGTCTTATTTTTTTAAAATAATAAACGTTCAGAAATAAATAAAGTGTGGGTTTCTTCTCAAATTTATTGGTTGGCGCAATGGAGTCGTTATTTTCGGCGGGAATTAATCGAATTGATTACGTTGTCTTTGTTGGATTAAAGGGCAGTTGTTAAAGACTGAAATGTAATTATTTCATTAATAAACACTTTGGATAAAGGCTAATGGAAATGTTACAACCTGTTAGTGTTGCCTTTTAATTGGAAGCATTGGAACTGGTTCTATTTAGATGCCCTTCGGGTGTTAAGATTCTGCGTCAATAAATATTTTACAAGTAAAGTCTACTCTATGAATCTTAAGAAATCTATAAAAAAGTTTAGAGCAAAATCTACCACGAAGGCCGTTACCGAAATGTCGGGTTGCAAAATTTCAAAACAAACGTTTTTATTTATTTATTTATTTAATCTTTATTGCACAATATAAAAAATAAAGTACAAAAGGCGAACTTAATGCCGCGTAGGCATTCTCTACCAGTCAACCTTTAAGCAAAACAGAAACAATTAAGTGGTAGGGTTACGTTTTGTATCATCATTAACAATAACTTTGTATACTGAGCCTTATGTGTATATGGCCTTATACGACAAACCTAATGGATGCCTGTGAAGGCTCCGGACCTAGTTGTCAGGGTTTGGAATAGCTTCGTGATTGCGCAAAACTTCGATATCGGACTCGTTAGGTCTCCCGAATATACAAAGGCACTGAATGTAATATAGACTTTAAAAGAAATTTTTGGTCTGAAGGTGACGTGTACGCATTAGGGGGTTAACGTGAAAAGAAGTCACATTATCACCGTACAGACCACGGTACAGACCAACAAGATGTTGTCAGAAGACTGTAGCGGAACATCACGAACATGAGGGCGTTACTGTTACATAAAAATGCCAAAAATCTACGTCAAAAGTGACGTTTTATATGTGGGCGGACGTTAGTAGATAGGTATTCTATGTAACAGTAGCATCAAGGCAAGAAAGTATAGCCCCAGTTTACCGGCCAACTGAGTTTTGACGTGTCTCTCTAAACACTTGACATTGGCGAATTATCCGCGTCAACATATACCTACGCGTGATAGAGTCCATATACAAAAAAAAAGTAGATAGGTACCGATTTTTGCCACTTGCCAAAACATAATAGTGTATCGTGACGTGATATAAGAGGGGGACCTGGGTTCTTTTAAGTTACCTACTAGACGAAAAATAGCTCCCACACTACTGGCTACCATAAAAAAATATTTGCCAAATCGTTTACACAATAGTAAGGTCTGTCTCAAAACATAAGCAAGTGATTCTAGGAACAACACCGTATAGTCTAGACCAATTGTTTACGCAATAATTATGTAGGTCGCAACTGAATGGACAAGTGTGTTCAATGGGCGATAATGGCCTATCGCTGTTATTCAATGAGCTGTAATAATAATATTAATAATTAACATTGCGTATCAGCGCCGATGCACAAATCATTGCGATCGTCTTATGTTTTATTGTCCAATTAAATTTGTCGGGACTGCTGTGAGCGGAAGATCGCCAGCAGAGAATTGGTAATGTTAATGTAATGTACTAAACTTTTGCAGAGTTTGTTACATAACAAGACAAACTCTGCAAAAGTACGTAACGTAAGTAAGTAACGTACCAATTAGCACCTGGGACCAAAAAGTCCTGGATTGCTGGAAATTCGGAGGTCTCGAAAATTTTTTACTGAGTTTTTCTGTAAATAAATTACTCAAAGTCATCGTCATTGGCCTATCGGTGTGAGAATGAAGGACCAGAGAGTGCAAGCAACGTTTGTGTTTATATACACACTTGATCACTTTAGTTTTGCCTGCGTGTCTACTAGGCTAGTCTTGGTCACTGCGACCGAAATTCGATCAGCAGAGCTATTCACAATGCCTATTTCTACTCGGACTCGGAAACTTTCACGTAAGTTCATTTAAATCTTATCTTAGTCTTGTGAGACGATTAGTGGTAAATTTGAATGACGTTCTTCCAAAGCTTCCTAATGCGAGCTCTACGCTACAGGGTATTATTATTGCTGGTAGTAAATACCACTCCTTATTACTCTGCCCTATCAGATTAAACAATATCACTAACCTTCATTGCTCCGATCCCAAAGTAAGTAGCTTAAGCACGTGTGTTATTGCTATCAGAACAACGAAGGTACAACAAATGGGCACTTAAATACAAAGATAAACACCCATATAAAAATGTTCATAACAATGTTTGTCCCAGGTGGGTACGAACTCATTTTTCACATGATTGCGCTCAGAAGGCAGAGGTCACCAATTGAGCCACAGGCACAGTTAAGTAAAGTAAAAGTCAAAGTTAAGTAGGTAGTCATTACTAACCTCTGGCTACGTACAGCATAAAGGCGACCTGCGCTAGCGCTTCGATGTCAAAGGAGCTGTTGGCTACGAGCGTTATCGTTTTCGTACTGCTATAGGTTATCGCGCTTCCACGAGATCCAGCTACACAAGTTGCATCCGTTACTATTGATAATGCCAGTACAATATATAAGTTATATGTACTTGATTGATATAACTACGTGGCCAGTTGGCTCATTTGGTAATGACCCTGTAACCTGAACTCGACCAGCACAGCTCTTTAGTCCTAATTTCGGATTCGGAAACTTTCTTGCACGTTCATTCAAATTTAACAATAAGTAGGTTTTAGTAAATTGACATTCAGGAATTCAAATATAGTAATTTACACTAATACAGCACTTCACAACAATTAAAAGGCTTTTGACAAAACTCTAGGAAAAACTAAATCAAACGAATCAACAAAAGAAACATTTTCCATATTGGAAAGTATTTTAATTTGTATCATCTCGATTATAAAGTCTTTATAATAAAGATGTAATTAACATATAAAGCATGTATCTTTAGTAATGTTATTATTCAGTTAAAACTAGTTATCATCAGTACCCATTATACCTATGATATAAAGAAAGCAATAAAGAAAATCGACCTGGCATCCCGTTCAACCCTCCAAAGAATCACGGCAAGTTGATGGGAGATTCGAACAACATACTTACATAATAACTAACTAATATGAAAACTGTTACCTAACTCTTCACGTAATCTGATTTGAATTAAAAACATGCATTGTATGACACTATCAGTAGGTATGGTGATATCTAATATATTTTAGTAGTTCCAATAAAAAGACAATAAAATTCTTATCGAAGTGAACTTGATATTTATCGACCCCCAGTTTATTACTTTAACTTCATTAATTTTGACTTTGGAACGGTAATAAATAATTAATTTATTGCGTACTTACCAACTCGAGATATCGTACTTACAGAAATATTATACGTAACCAACGATTCATATAAGTTACATTAAACTTTAACATCACATCTTACATATCTAGATACTATAGTGCCATTTTCCAGATATTCTTTCATAAATTCGCCTGGAAAGACAATTGAAACAAAACCTATACGAAATAGTAGAAGGCAACTAATTCGGTCTTTTACAACCTCGTATATTAATCGATAATAAAATAATAAATAAATATCAGACAACATCACATGCATTGCTCCGATCCCAAAGTAAGTAGCTTAAGCACTTGTGTTATGGGTATCAGAACAACGAAGGTACCACAAATAAATACTTAAATACAAATATAAACACCCAGACACGGAACAAACACAAGTGTTCACTACCTATCTATTGTACACCTATATCCGATAGTTTTGGATAATTGCCTGAACTCAGGTTCACAACGATTTCTAACTAAAATTATTTGCCTACTAACGGGGATTTTCCCGTAAACCTGATTTAGGGGCTCAAAGATTTCGATACTGTTGCAACTTTTGTTGTTGTCCACATTAACTATAAAACTGAAAAGAAACTCGGCGGGAATAGACACAACTCATAACTCGAAGGATGAGATCCGAAGAGCTACGGGCTTATGAATTAAAATCCGACTGTACTAGGTACCTTT
This sequence comes from Conogethes punctiferalis, assembly GCA_031163375.1. NCBI lineage: Eukaryota > Metazoa > Arthropoda > Insecta > Lepidoptera > Crambidae > Conogethes > Conogethes punctiferalis. The sequence goes on along the minus strand of CM062087.1, from coordinate 13,936,958 downwards.
GTTTTATTCTCTAAAAAACCATCACATTACTAGCTGACTTTACAATCCCTCAATTTCAAACGTGAGTAAGATAGCTTTATCTGCAAATTACAACAATGTTTATATTAAAAAATCAACAGTTGATATTGTAGATCGCCCATTTGCGGCGACGAGCGTCAATCCTCATAACCGGAGTACAATAACAGCCATAAAACGCGTTTATCCGCCATTATTTTTCACTACATTCTGGCGTGCGACCAGGGACGTATTTGAACAGAGGTTTTAATTTTTTTTATGACCTTTTTTATTATACTGTATACTAATACTATACTGTTTTTGTGTATTTTTGAACGCCTGCTTGGAAACTTTCTCGCACGTTTAGATAGAAACTCCTCATTGCACAAAAACACAGAAATTACACGAAACACATTAACAAACAAAACAAAGTACGATTTAGGCGGTCTTATCTCTTATAGCGATCTCTTCCAAACCACCTTCAGGCAGAGGAAACCAGATATTTATTCAAATTTAACATTAGTCTGTATAACAATAGTAAAATTTTAATTCTTTGACTATAATTGTATGTTCATTTTATGTTCCCGAATTTGAGCGTAAATAGGAATTGTGAATAGCTTCGCTGTTAAATATGCCACTAATAGGGAAAACATTACAATCTCATCATGTTTACACATCTCAGAGGGCAGAAAAGTTTTAAACCAGCGCTGTCCAGGTTTAAGTATGTCTGTGGCAGCATGAGCGGAGCTAATTACCATTGTCTCTGTAATTTGTTTTATATACTGATTCTTTGTAAGGAGGTAATAAATCTGTTTTATTCTTATTCATTCATATGATTTATGAAAAGCGTATTTCTTTTCAATTAGTTGTGTGTTGTAATAAACACCCAAATGAGTCTGCTGAAATAATCAGATTATGATTATACATATATTGAAGATCTTATTACTCATCATGAGTAGGTACTCATGATGAGTAATAAGATAGGTATCTAGATATCTAGAATAGTTAGGTATCTAGAAATATAAAGTAGTTTCAGTTCAAGTCGTGTATATTGTTCAGCACATCATATATCAACATTTTACTGACTAAGCACATGTGTTATGTACTGGTCCCGGGCCCCTCGGCCCTGAGTCCCTCACTGCGCCGCACTATCGCTCGCACCTATATAAATCGGGACGTCCGTTCCCGCCCGGGGCTCTTTTTGATCTGGCGCACGCTTAAGTTATGGCCCCCCGGTGACTGTCCGCTGATACATGGTTTGTTTGCATGTGTTCATACGCGTAGTAGCAGGTACAGTTGGCCGATACAGGTGAGAGCAGGGTCGATCACTAATTTGACTTAAAGAATAAACATACCTACGCATATAATACTTATGTTGTTAGTATTTACCAATGTGACGCGGCCGTATACTTCTTCTACCCGTATCAGCCGTGTGACAAAATGCCCCATGGCGTGACGTCAAGTGTAACTTTAATGGGCTATATCTTTGTAAGTAATTTGTTGGTCTAATTTTTTTTTGTTCTATTGTGTCTGTCGACCTAACTTTTGGACTTCATTACCGCTTACCACTCTGAAAGCTCTTCTTATAAAAAAAATAAAAATACGTACCTAACTTTCATTTTTGAATAATCTAATCTAGGAAGCACTATTTATTCGATATGCTGCCACAAAGTGTTGCAACAACCTTTCTCCCATCAGAACCCTAAAAAAGTGCTAAGCTAAGCCATCTCAAAAAGTTCTTACTTGAGGAAAAAGGAAACCGTCCGTTCTTTTCTTGTTTCTTTCTTCTGAGTTCTCTCATCATCACCAGACACATTTACTGCTCCCACAAAAGCCTTATCCCCTTTTAATTTTGTTTTGATACATTATGTTTGTGCATAAGTCACTCAGCATACACAAAAGCTTTTATTCCTACTAATTTCAAAAGTGGACCTATTTTATCAAAATTTTGATTGGTAGATAACTGGCGCTCTATGCTGTAACTTAATCAACTTAAAAAAAGGATTAACGGGATTTGAATCTTCATCATCATCAAATAACAAATGTCATTGGGAGAGGTCTACGAATGTTATGCACTTGAAAAAATACACAAATATAAAGTCATGTACCGAATAAGTACTAGTTTTAAATAAAAGTTACAAAGTCACAATTACCTCTCAGAGGAACAAAGACTGCGCAGCACAGCGATACAATAAAACTATTGGGCTCCTTAACCATGAATCATCTTTATGGGCAATTCCGCAGTAGATTTCGGCAATTTGGTGAATTATCGTCGCCGGTATATAGCCTATTCCTATTTCGTGAAATATCGCTCGACGACGTACGTAGGCACTCGTAGCAGTCCTACCTAACAACAGAGATTTAACTGGATTTAACATTTAGGCTTTCTGTGTCATCATTATCATCCTAGAAACATCCACTGCTGGACATAGGCCTCCCCCAATATCAACTGTCGACTGGCTTTTTTTTTCTAAATGACTACGATGATGGCCAGGCGGGCCTTGTCATCATCACCGGACTGTTGGGGGAGCGGAAGGCTCTCACCCCTAGACTGTCGATTGGCAGATGGGTTGGTAGCTTTTATATTTTGTACCCAGGTAACGCTGTTGTTTGTTTCCTAATACTCTTTTAGTTGTCGATAGTAAATACATACTAAATCGCTGGGCAAATGAGACCTAACAACTCTCGTTTCTGGTTACGTGCGCACTGTGCAGCGTGGTATCGGTTAATAAGTCGACACAAATTTCTCAATTGATTACCAACGAAGATATCATGACGTGTGTGACATGCTGAGGTAACGATTAACATCAGGCCCTTGTGCGCTAACCATTGGTCACAGCCATCAAATAAATAAATAATAACCTAAGACATGACCACTGGGACACAGCGTAATCTCGTCCCAAATTAACGTCGAACTTATATTATTGGGTACAAGATAACTGATAATCTTACATAATTAAACATAGTCTTACATTAATCTTTCATTTTAAATTAATATATATTAAACATAGAAAACACAGAGACCAATACAAAAAGACATGTTAAAAATTTTGTACAATGCATTCACTACTACTGTAGAATACCAAACTGGTTGTCAAAGCCATTTGTACCTATGTACCAACAAAATAAAAACAACAACGGTTTTATCCGACTTCCATACTTATTCATGAGGTAGGTTAGGTACCTATAGCGCTTTAAACATACGTATTCACTGACGTTATCAACTTTATATCATGAAATACTTTAAAATAACTCTCATCGGTGGATCGAAGCAATGTCACTGTATTATCTCGTCACCGAGCAGTCAAATCAATATTAAGAGAGCAGTGCATAAACTTAATAATTAGGCAACTGACAAACGGAGAAAAACACGAGATAAACCATCATGTTCCACAATTGTAACGACCAAAACAAGAGTGGGCCAAAGGTGGTACGATAAAAGTTTTGTATTAATTTGCTGCGTGAAATACTGGGCGAGTGTAACGCGACCGATTGTTCATGATCACTCTTGGTAATTGATGTTATTCTATTTGAATTTCAGGCAGCGTAAAGCCCATTGAAAACAATCTGAGGTGGTATTGTGAGAGATTACGATACGTAAAGAAGAGGAGGCAAGAGACCTGCCGGAGAAAAAGAGAGGCAGAGGATGTCCGCTGTCGACATGGTGATCTAAGATGACAAAACTTTTACCACCAGGCTGCCCTGGTATTAAAAGATTAGGAAAGCCGACCCCACCTAAACTGGGCAAGCGCAAGGAAGAAGAAAGATGTTGATTACTATGAAAACAAGACCTTGGAAATATATTGGATTATGTGCACAAACAATAATGGCTGAGCTTAATCTTAAATATATTAATACGTCACATAAGAATTCACTACGTTAATCATTACTAATACGCCTCGGTTGGATAGAGACGTCCTGCGTTACTCACAAACGGCGAACTTTTACCACAATATATTTGCTAAATAATTGGCTATACTTATATATTTGTTTGTTACAGAGAGCATAACACATAGGAATATAAAAAGAATATGTTAAATGTCTGCGAGTGATCTAAATCGAGAAGTCAACTTACAAGTACAGTACCGGTCTCTATGATATGAAGGTTATCTTAAAGTAATAAATTTGAAGTAAATCTTTTTTTCATGTGACCGCCTTCGCGGTCGTGTTATTGAATATTAATACCGATTCAGACGCAATTAGAAAATGAGGCTGAGCTCATTTTGAGCATTGTAGGGTCACCCCTTTTAATTTATTTTGGTAAACCGACTTCGATAAGGAGTTACAAAACTTTGTAGCCGATTAGAACATTTGTATTTGCCGACAATCAGAACAGAATCGTAAACGACCAGGCAAGAATTTGTCTTTAATTGCTCAAACGAAAGCATCGTACTGCATCACACAAGTATATCGTTCGAGGTTTTTACAGTACCACAACAAAATGTCTTCACTCTACTTGATACAAATAATGGTGCAAGTGAAAGAAAATTAAATGTAGAGTAACATCGAAAACTCCATCGTTTTAGAAATATTAGGCGCTACATACATACTCGTATAAGAATGATGATTTACAAAAAAACAATCTTGTGACATAAAATCATTTATTTAACAATTTTTGTTCAAAAAAAGCTGTATCTGTGCACTTTTTCTTACTATTTTCTAGGAAGTATTTCTTCATTCCTTTGCTGAAAATATTGAAGGAGCGAAAAACAACATGATCTTTGAAGGTATTTTGCACTGCCTCCTCTGTTGCTTTTTCTTCCAGTGATAAAATTAGTAAGTAATTAGTTGAAGCAAGATCCGGAGAGTATCGTGGGTAGAGCAAACATTCCCATCCTGGTTCCTCTAGTTATGACACCCTACTCCCCATGCGGTTAGACTTTGCTGCAAATTGATTTTAATATTTCCATGTAATGCAACAAATTCATATACATATAGGTAAGTAGTATTAACTCTGTAGTAAATGGTTTATCAGTGGGTATGTGGTTGTTCATAATAAGGATTAATTCTTCTTAATTGATTAATTCTTGAAATTGAAATACAAACGACATATCCAAGTTTTACCTACCGTTTCTCACAACTAGCTATTATTTCATACATCTTCCACAATGATTTTTACGTGGCACGTGACCCGTCGCCGGACGTGACAGCTGGCTCTTGACAGGTGTCATCGTGACAGGCAGGTCAAGCGGCGTCCCGAGTTCAATTTCCGGGGTGAGAGTTCGGCGCGATTTGAATTCAGATTCGGAACCCTTCGGCGATATCAATCATTTGACATCAACTCCGTAGCTCGTAGCAGCATAGTAATGCAAGAGCCAGCGTTATTAACATAAGGGTTTCATTTCATTTAGACTATTTATAATACCCGTGAAAAATGTATCAGTCAAATAACATAGTCAGAAAACAATGTCTCAGATGTACGAGATTTTAAATCGTTCGGTAATAATATAAGTATGGAAGTTCGATGGAAGGATAGCTCAATACGACACAACATGAGTTTAATACCAATGGTAAGTATAATGTTATTTCCAATTCACGGGAGTTAATTACTGCAACGCCCTGAGTTCAAAATTCTGTGATTTCTAGACACTTAGGTAAAACTCGTACAGACAATTAGATAATTATCTTACAAAACAAAATTAATTACATACATCATTCTTTAAAATTTATTACATTATTATTTTAAAATGCTGCTGAAATGTATTGGACCAAACAATTAACAAAGACAATACTTATCCAAGAAAACGTGAATGACGATTTTATTGGACTATAAACTGGTTTATATTAGGTACCTACCTACTTATAAAAAATTATTTTTCTATACGGCCTTTGCAAATATCGTTCAAAATATGCACATTTCAATTGTAACATGCATACGAGCGCATTCTTTTAAACCATGCAGAAACCGCAGTCGGAATCGACCTACATTCAAATATGACTTGTATGCTGAAAATTCAACTTTAATCCTATCTTTTACAGTGTATATTCAAATAGCTAGATAAAGAAAGACAAAGTATTTCCTTGAATACGAAATAGCGACGCGTCATATGTTCTGCAGTGCGCGGCGACTACGGAATAAATCACAGTTGATTTATTTTTATTCGTGTGGCAACACTGAACGCGTATATTCTCGTCTAGAAACAAGAGGAACTAGGGTGGGGCAGTAAAAAGTGATTAAAATAGTAAACGGAAACTTTCAGGTGAAAAAGTATCACGACACAGAACTAACACAGTTTTGACCTTTTGTATAACTCCAATTCCATATAGGTTATACATACCTGCATACATATGTACCTACATATAATTACTAAATACTATATAGGTATAATTAGTAATAATTAGATAAATATATTTTATCTGGGTAATATCTTAAAAATTCCGTTTCATTCTTCTCATTATTTTTATCAATTTTAAATTTAAATCCGTTTCACAGTTTTAGATCAAATATACTATCACTCTGCAAGGCTATTAATCTGAAAGTCACGAAAATTGAAGCAAATGAATGGCAAGCTTTAATACATTCTATTGCACTCGACATGTTTAACCTGACTGAACCTGACTCTTTAACCGTCCAATCTACAATAAATTATTGAACTCGATAATACATAACAAACAAAATTACATTCCGATCTCTCCTAATAAGGTAATAGACCATACATTAACACATGAACACAGTAATGGTCAGGCATTAAAACTGCTGTTTGCCCTCTCCCTAGTCCAAGTTTGACCTCCATTTATAGAGTTATCAAGTATTTATCGTACCCTTCAAGAAAGCACGGAAAAGCTTATTAACGTCACTCAATTTAGTCGAACGTGATCCATCCATCCGACAGTTTATAACAGCTCTAATAAATAAAACTAAATTCTATTCTAATTAAGAGGGAAATGGTAGTTATGTATTTATAATTTTGTCAATATATTAGGCTTCCTTCAGATTGACGTTTAACCGCCATCAAACCGCCGTCAAACCGCTACCCCTGTTCACACTACGAACGCGGCGGGGCGCGGCGTTCAAACTGCGGTTTGGCGGTTGATCCGCACACTATCGGCGGCGGCGGCCGCGTTTTGACATCGGCGGGCTAGGGCTGCTCTATAGTCAAATTGTGAATATCGATGAAAGTAGAAGACAAATGCCCATCGCGAATCTTACATATGCAAAGTAAGCGTATCTGCGCTACGTAGTGTCACTAGGAAAATAACTTAGTGCCGACGTAAGTTCTTTAGTGTAGGTACTCTCGTAATTAATGGTTCACAATTGGTGGGCAGCAATACTATCCATATTTTGGGTAAAATTTTCAACTACTAAATATTTTTAGCTAGAAGATATACTCTACCACAAGTCAATGTCGATAATTTCATATTCATTAATTCTAAAGAGGTTTGCTCTTGTCGGGTGAGCAATATCCACCACTCCCTGAACTCCGCCAGTGCCTTCAAATCCCATTACATAAAACAGTACTCGAAGGTAATATAGAATAGGAAAGAAAGGATGAGAGAGGCCACGACGACCATTACACAACAGCTAAGGAGAAAGTTATTTAACTATTTCCTAAGTGATAATAATGGCCCGTTTGCACTATAAAAAAAATTACCTTTCTTTACTCTTTGTCGAAATATTTTCTCAAGAAACTATCCATTTCCATTTAAAATTATTTTACTTTTCAGCTTATTATATTTAGATATTATCGAAACTTTAATAGCACTATACCTCCATCACTAGCTAGTGACATTTCTTCTTCTGTTTTATAGAACGTAACTTTACACGGTTAAAATAAAATATGAAACAAATTTATTTGAATTTATAAATTATGGTGGTATATATAAGTACACAATGAGGCCACACTAATTATTTAGAAATGGTTATTAAACTATGGATACATTTTTAGTTAGCATTTTTCTATACCAAAAATCAAACATTATTTTCTATGAAATACGAAATAATGGAAATCTGAACATGATTAATTCATGAATATGTGGTACTTATGTGGTATCCATATTCAAACTGTGTTTCTTATTACATATCTTTTATTGTGTTCTCATAAACTTATTTGTTAGCGAAAATCCCCAATTGAACCGGTATCGACCCTGTGAGATTTGTTTGTGTGCGTGTCGACGATAGCACCGACATGACTGATGTGTGCTTCTCTAATTGAAAGTACCAGGAGTGCATATCACATAGGAAGTTTAAATTATTCAATTTCTAAACAAGAAGCATTGTAATATTTGATAAGAATTTCTTTAAGTACCTATTGTGGGAACGAAAACTCCCATTAGATCTACCGTAAAAACAGTAGTAGAACAACATAATACAACATAATTTTAGTATGAATTAAGTAAATACAATATTTCTTTATTTTCGCAACGCGCTTCAAAAATGGTTACGTTCTGTTAGTAGATACGTAATTGTTTTATTTTTAGTGTTGTTAAAATTTAATCGTTACGCTAATGGATCATAATGATTAATCGATATGTAAATAGTACAAATTGTAATCAGCATTGGACACCAGAAAGTTAAACGATCACTAGGAATCTATATATATAAAAGGAGAAACTGACTGACTGACTGACTGACTGACTGACTGACATATCAACGCACAGCCCAAACGGCTAAACGTAGGTACTTGAAATTTGGAAGGGACGTAGCTTAGGTACCGTAGGGGTGCACTAAGAAAGGAATTCCCGAAATTCCCACGGGAACGGGAATTAGCGGGAAAATCCTTTTGTATGAAAAATCTAAACCGCTTAAGTTATACGCTTGAAATTTGGCATGCAGGTACCTTAGTAAATATAAAGTTTAGTTATGGCTGTATTATGAGAAATTCCCACGGGAACGGGAGTTAGCGGGAAAAAACTTTTGTATGTATAAATTTAAACACGCGGACGAAGTCGCGGGCAAAAGCTAGTCGTTTATAATTTGCTGTTCGCTTTAGACAATTGTGACAACTGTATTAAATGTGAGTTCATGAAATTTATTTCTTAAATGAAGATGTTATTATAGATAAAAATACGATAATATTATAATATAATCAAAACTTAACTTTTGTAATAATATTTGAAGTTTGTAGTCATCAATAAACTTCGCATTTGCAATCAATTTAGTACTCATGGCTCTCAAATAAGTTAAATTGTACTTCTTCTTAAGGTGACCAGAAAGTAATATAAAACAGTAAACAGTCGTGTATCCTATTCCCAAAAACAGAGTAACTAAAGTCACACATAAATTATCTTTAAAGCGATTATCGATGTTTAGATTGTAAATCATTTGGTACTTGAATCGATTTATTCTCACTAAAGAATCAACAATTACCTATAGCCGACTATCGATCTACAACACTACCAGCTGCCGAACCGCAAAACCGCGACCGCTAGTGTGAACACCTCGGCCGTTTTGCGGTTGATCGGCGGTCGATTTGCGGTCGCCGCCGGGCGGATCAACCGCTAGTGTGAACGAAAATAAACGCTAGTATGAACAGGCGCTTATTCAAATATAAAGTTTTTTTTTCAAGAATTTTAATATTTGTGATACCCAGATTGCGCATCATGTAAAATCTTGAGAGAAGGTTGTTCAGGTTTGTTTAAAGTATTTAAAAAATTAAAATGCTACAATCACAATTTTATTATGTGTTTATTCTCTGATTAGGAATGAAAGCTATTATATTTATTTATTTATCGTAGACTGAAACATCAGGCGAGTTGGGGTCAAGCTCTACCTACCTTAAAAAACTATAATTTCATACAGTTAAGAACAGTAGAGACGTCAAATAGCTTACCAATAAGTAAAAAACATTCGTGCATCAGTTTAATGTAAGTTTATGTAAACAAACGTCTGATAAACACATAATTTTGATTTAGGTACGCGTACAGTATTATCCTCGAGCCATACATCAAAGCCAACGTTTTAAACGCTCATAAACACACTCCAGTCTTAACATTCACAGTAGCCAATAACTCATTTACAATGTATTAAAACACGCGTTTAAATCTAGTCATTTGTTAGCGACAAAGGTCTATAAACAAATCGACACGTACCGATTGCGAGTGCCACATATTAACAGTGGTAGCACAATACTTTGCAACACAATGGGGTATAACAAAGAACACAAATCATGTCTAGCGTTCATCTGTGGGAGATGTTCCAAGCGGAACGGCGTACGATTTAATTTAAGCGTAAAGTCTTCTGCTTGTGAGTTTAAATTCATCTGGCGCGCTTGTAGGGATTGGATACTTTATAGCGTTAAGAGAGAGGTGTTGGAGGTTGTCTTATTTAGAATTTCACGGGCCGTAGTCGGTCGAGGAAGTAGTTACGGGCGAGATAGCTAAGTAGGTGTTAGATTACGTCCGCGCTGTCCGACAGCGGCGCGCAAAGTGGGTAATAACCCCGCGACGGTGAGCTGAACTTTTTGCGTAATCTTGTAAGGCTCGTAAAACAATTTTTGCGGAGAATTCTTTTTGTAACTAAAAAGATTTAAGACTATTGCAGCCTTTGATGATGGAGATCCGCGAAACTGATAGGAATAAATAAAACAATGACCCTAGATTAGACTTAGGCAGTCCTAAGTCAATGCCGTTAATAGATATTGAAGTATTACGATTACTTAATGAAGAACCTAGCTAGTAATTCTGATTGCTTCTGGATTTAGACATAAATATGATCCAAAAGCGGGTTGGTTCCAATGCTGCATGGTAATAATCAAGACTATCCATTCTAAATCTATGTGCGCCTGGTATGGTAATGAGCTCTGAAGCGAGCATTAAGATCACACTGGTATGATGAATGTATTTAGTATGCAGTCAAGTAACTGACGATATTCCTCATAATAGAACCTTAATATAAATTTAAAAGCTTGTACATATATTTATTAGTCAAATGAAAAAACTTCAAAACGCATCTGAAAATTGATACAAAGGTTGCGTATTTTAAAGATTAGTTGGTAACGAGACGAAAATGTGCTTCTATGAAACCATCAAAACACAAATCCACGCAAACAAACTCGCGGTGTAAAGCCAGCGTTTTGTATAGAAAGATAACAGATTCACCATCACGAGCCAAATACAAATTTATTGTCAACCATAAAGTAATTTCGAAACCTCCTCTACAAAGTCGTTAGCCCCGAGGTATCACGGGAAGACAGTCCCGAACCGAGCCGGTACCTAAAATAGAAACTTAAGAATCAATTCATGACCCGTGAGGTCAACTGCTCAAGATCGCGATAAGGCTAAGTGTACCGCAGCGAGCGAGCCTCGTAAGTACCCATCAAACCGGCCATCGATATTACCAATAAATTCTTTGCTATATTTCCCAGTACCAATAGATAACGTCCTATGATGCGGTTCCTTGAGGCAACAAGGTATGGAAAGGGCTTCAAAGGACTTTCGTCAAAGCTCATGTATGTACTAACTTTAATCAACCACCCTGACCACTTCGTGCACTTGCACGTAGGTCAACTTCACACATTAATTTGGTGGTGCGTGGGGGTCACATCTCCAGGAATGGGAGGTCCCAAAAAATAAATTAAAATAGCCTCCCTGTGTCACCAGTCTCTAGTGGGCAGCTTGTAAGGATTCAAGGGTAGCACAAAAGTGTACGGCCGCGTCTCTGCCTATCGTGGCCAGCTGCAGATATACAAAAGTACAAAAGGCTAACTTATTGGTAGGAGCATTCTATAACCAGTGGCGGCGCTAGACCAAATGTAGGCGTCGGCGACATCAGCTTTGCGAGGCCTTTTTCATTACCCAGTCAGAAATATGTAATTATAATTTGTCATAGGTATTTATTTTTGGACATGCCCTTTAATATTTTTTATTTTGGACATTACGCATGTGAACCAATGCGACTGATGTAAGTATAAAGATAAATATTTATTGTGTACAAAAGTTATTAACTTTACAAGTTAGCAGATACAATTGCATAAGTTATACCTACCTAACTACCACCTAACTTTACCTTTTCAGGTGTTTAGACTAGTAATGTCAAAGTATCATGTAAACACTATAACCATAAATGTATACTATCTTCTTAAGTAATACTTTCTTTGAAATAAACAAATAACTAATTTTTCACTTACTTAGTAGATAATAAAAACGGTATAATATTGCGTTGTATGTGAAAGAAAACCGAGGATTGAATTTTGTGAATGATGAATGAAACACAAAGAACCCGGGGATTACTCCAAGCCCAAGCCTCCTCGGACGCGGATTCGCTTAAAAACAGAAATAATCAACTACTCGGGGATTCCCCGACTCTCACGCGCGGCAGTCTAACTTTCATAGTGTTGCCCACACACACAGAGCGGCTCTGGCCAAATACTACTCACGCGTACGAAAATAGGTATATACGAATAACTATGTACACCTTTAAAATTTAGCATTTTTAAACTTTTTGCGAGGCCCCCACAGGAGCGAGGCCGTCGGCGGTCGCCGACGTCGCCGACGCCTAGCGCCGCCACTGTCTATAACTTAGTTATGCAGAAGGCAGATTTGTGTGCGGTGAATGTACAAAGAGGTACAGTGGAGTGAAGATTTGCGCAGGACGGCTGCTGTATACTGAAGCCTAGGAATGATCAAAATGGCGAACAATGGGAGAGGCCTATGTCCAGCAGTGGACCGTGAGACTAATGATGATAAGTGTACAAGAGAAGCACATGACGAAAATGTTGTGATATCCAAAACACAGCAGGTATCTCTATACTAGCCGAGCCTGGGCTGTAATGAAGACATAGTGCGGCGCGCCCCCCTAAGCGGATAATTGAGACATTACCGGCGCGCGCGCATCGAGCGCGCTACGATGCGGCGCTCGCGCACGACGCGCCCTCGCCTGCGCCGCTATGAGAACCCGCGCTGCCTTCGTCTGTGTCTTCATTTGGCAGCCTATATTCCGGTTCTTAATTACTAGCCAAGCCAGTAGACACAATAAATTCTTAAATACCATTCTAGTACAAGAGGACACCGTATATTATCGGAACACCTTAATTGCTTAATTCTTTCCGTTTCGATGGCAAATCGAAATCAAACCCGCTGTGGCCATTCATCTGCCACCCCTACTTAATGATATACCTATTATTTAATTAAACCGATTAATATTCAGCCAATTGGCAAACAAATCTTTGTAAAGCGTCTAAGTAAGTTTATAAGTTGTACCTATAGTACCCATAGTACAAGCTTAAGCATAGTTTGGGACTAGATAGCGCTGCGCTGTGTGGCATGGTTTGAGTCATTTATTAAGGCATAGAATATAGTAGAAACACAGTTTGATCTATGTAAGGTATAATAAAGACCAAAACCTCAGTCAGCTTTAGAACGTTCTGATAGGTAACAAAATTTCATATAAAACATTAGAAACAATATAACATTTTCATTGTGATAGCCTTCTTGTATCATCATCGGAAAGTAAAAAGGGAAGTTTACCCAAATCAGTACCTAATTTATCCATGTTTTAAAAATCAAGCGCTTACATAGAAACGAAAATCCAAAAAGATTTTACCTACTTCAAAATCAAACTTTTACACGAGTAGGTACTAATAAAAGTCGACATTTGACATTCTCGTGACATCTCATTGTTATGTCATGCCTATGTCTAATTAATTGTATTCGCCGTTACTTGTTTTAGTGAAAATGTCTGATGAAGAACCTCCCGGTGGAGACCCACCTGATCCCGATGTCAAGTTTCCTCCCGCTGAAGGTATTTCTTGCTCAGATCTTCACAGGTCATTTGCTCGTAGAATCGCTGCAGTATGTTTTGTTCACGCTCACACCTGTGCCTCTAAAGCCTCTCGAGCTCTTTAGATGGTTCGTCCAACATGTCTTGCGTCTGATTTCCTTGCTCAGGAAGTAGCAGGTAATGCACCTGTATTTGCGCACCTACTCATGCTCTACATGGTGTTTCCTATATGGTGTCAAGCCGGCGCGAGGTGATACCTATCAATTTACCTATTTACCTAGCCAGCTTGCTCCGATCCCAAAGTGAGTAGCTTAAGCACTTGTGTTATGGGTATCAGAACAACGAAGGTACCACAAATATATACTTAAATACAAATATAAACATCCAGACACGGAACAAACACAAGTGTTCATCACACGGAATCGAACCCACAACCCTTGGTTCAGAAGGCTGGGCCACCAATTGAGTTATCGAGCCAGTCAACTATAAGTACTAGTATACACTGGTTACTATTATAATACAATTGTTCATAGGCGAAGGCGATGGGGCCCCCGCGCCCTTGGTGCCCAAGCCCAAGGACCCCGGGCTGTACATGCCGCTCATCATCATGACGGCGATCTTCGCTGCCATCTTCATCATTGTCCCGTTTTTCTTTCGGAAAGGACCTAATAAAGGGTGAGAATTTTAACGTGTCTCTTAAAAAACTAGGAAAGCAATGGATATTTAGAAGGGAGACAGATATTTAAAAAATCTAAAAAAAAAATCCATTATTATTATTCCATATCCATATATTTTCTCTAACTCTCTTTTGTTCATTTCCAGAATAATAAGATGCTCCATAATGATTGCCGCTTTCTCCATGTGGCTTTTGTAAGTGTAAATATAATTTTATTAATAAAAAGTTTCTTTACATTTTCAACGCAAATCTTGGACAAAAGTAAAGCTGGGGCAATTAAGTTTGAGCAACCTTCCTTTAAGAAAGCTCAGTTATTCTTCGTATAGGCAGGTACTTTAAATAAATAAATAACCTAAGACATGCCACGCTGGACCATAAAGCGCCATCTAGTCCCAAACTAAGCCGTAGCTACTACAGGTTTTTACTTCAGGTATTATTTTTGTAAACAAATTTATATTCATACTTAGCCAGACCAATACGAACGGACGTGTACGTACATGCACACAAATATTTGTATTGTGCGGCGATTGAACCAGCGACCATTGTGTCAGAGGCAGCATTTATTACCACTGAGCCATATGGGTTATTTATTTATCTCGCTACTTAGTATTTGTATTGATGCGCAGATTATCGATACTGTTTAATTAATTAGTCGCATTCCGTTTTACATGACTTTATTATTACCTACGTAGAAAAAAAACTAAATTTGAGTTCCCGGCTTTAACCCACACAACACATTCCTTATTTTATTTCAGTTGGGTGACGGTGTACATCGCGCAAATGAACCCACTGCTGGGTCCGCGCCTCAAGAATACCACCCTAGCTTGGATCGGACACACCTGGGTAAATAAAGGTTTATATTATGTCGCCGTTAAATTGTAAATATCGTTAGATTATAATCTCGCGAGATTGTAAACTGTCGAAAGATTGTGAACCGTAACAAGTGCTTACAATTTTACGTATTATTTTAGGGCAGATTATTATTATTATTCATATATATGCAAGATATTTATTTACTTAAAAGTAATCCCCTATCGCAACAAAGAAATGAAAAAATTAGATACTGAATAAATAATTTGAATTTTATGAAAGAGGTTGCAGACGAGCAAATGTAATGCCTGATGGTAAGCCGTCGTCACCGCCCTATTATTGTAGCATAGTATAACAAGCATAGTAGGACAATAAATGTATGGGTTTATAGGTTATTTTATGTCGTTTATAACATAGACTGTATGTATATCTTACTTACAGGGTAAGAATCCAAAGCCACCACCACCGCCAGTTGGAGAAGGCGGGGGTAAAGGCGGGGGCGAGGGTGGCGGGGAGGGGGGCGAGGAGGCCCCGCCGGCACCACCTGAACCTGAAGAATAACATAGTATTATTGTTAAAGCATTGTGTAGTACCTAGGACGTCGAATTACTGCATACAACTTTGTATGATGTTTTCGCATATGTGAAGTTCTTTTCAGTCTGTAGTCAGGTGGCACTACTTAATTGTACACTAATCGTATGAATGGGCATGATGCCGAAAAAAAGTAATAAGTCCGTCTTTTAGATTGTTAAAAAATAAAAGACACGAATTTTTTCATTTGTAAATTAGACCAAAAATGACAATGATATAGCCCATTAAAATTACGTGTGACGTCAGATTTTGGGAGCTATTTCGCAAATTACTGACGTCAAAGACCCCCACTTCTACATTTTGATGCCTTGTATCTTTGTTATTTTTTTTGTTTAAATGAAAAAAGGAAAAATACGTGTCCAATATATTTTTATAATCTAAAACACGGACTAAATATAATGTAATTATTTTGACCCTGGAATCATTCCTGTTCAAAATTATAATCTTGCCAATGTGCTGAAGCATTTCAATTCACGATCTACGAGTATATCATAACAAGTTTAAAAACGTAGCTTATCGTATTTTAAAATGGCGCCTGTGTACTATTATTATAAATTATTCGATATTCTGAGACTAAGTTTGCCATGTAAGATGTAATATGTTATGTTTTTATGTCTAAATAATAATTACTTAGGTTATTGAATATCTATTGTTTTATTTAATCAAGGTATACCCAAGTTTATTGGTACCGCTATGATAGGTAGTTAACGAGACACTCACAGCTTGTTAGCAATGCCCAACGCTCTGCCACAATGTGTTGACTTTATTATTAATGACTCACAAAGAAAACAAACGAAAAAAACATTAACAAGTGTAGCGACATTTTCGATCACATTTATCGTTGCACAAGTTGCATTCCCCCACTTCGGACCAATAAAATGCAATCAAAAGTCGCACCGTAGTCGTACCCCAAAACAAATCCCGCCGTATCTGCACGATCAGAGCGACACATTTGTACCGAAATCATTTATCAGACAGACTTTGTTCCGAACAGACTGCGCTCCCCATGATTTTACGCTGCGACCACTGTGCGGAGAAAAGCGGATAACACCATGAAGTTGTAGCGATAACAGACTTTTAACCTATCCATCAAAAATGTTTTTTTGATGTGGCAGCGTATGCTTCCCACTTTCGCCTAAAATGTCCAAGTGGCTCTAATAACGGACTAAACACCGGAGTTTCCTTCCTTAATTATTAGAGAGATGCTGGCCCTTTACCTTTCAAGTCTCTCCCAGCATTTCAGACACAATAGGAAATGTTTTATTTTGCGCTCGGTATCGTCTTCATATCACGGGATTTGATGGGACAAGACGCTTGCTTTTTCACACAATATTATTAATTTAAATCTGAACGAACATCCAACGACTAAATTACTACTAAAACTAATTCTGTCCATCTGTAAAATATGGACAGGACTTCATTAACTACGTATCTCCTCTTTATTAACAGAACTCGTGCCTAATGATACCTATTATTAAAACTGCCATTTAAGCTCTTACTATATCGAAGGTATTCATTTGTTGAAAATAACATCCCTTAGTCCCTGTCCACTATGTCATCTCCCTAAGCCACCACTCGTTCAGACTAATGCGTTTCAAGGGAATTACGTCTTTGTGGGGAGTTCGTCATTAATACTCGTTGCCGGCGACGTTTACATTAAAATTTAATATTTGTATCAAATCTCGGCCCTCGCTATGAATACAAAACTACTTGACAAGACTTGTTTGTAGCAAAACACTTTTTAATTTTAATTAAGTGCGGTAAAAGTGAGCTGCGAAAAACATAATCAGCCTTTTCAATAGCCTACCTAGAAACGGTATGTTGCAAGTATGTGTCCAAATTAATTCGAACTTCTATATTTCCAGAAATAAATACCTAAATAAATACCTATAACTCCAGAGATAAATACCTAATTGTTCCATTCAGTGTGTAATATGTAATTACCCTTTGATATATTCTAGTTCATTAAAAAACAGAGACTTGATTAAAATTATGCGAGTAGTGTTAACGCAATTTTTCTTAGACTCGCTAGATTTATCAGAAACAATAGATCAGTTGGCTACTTTTAAATTGTTGAATTTTCAGACAATTACAATTGTGGCCAAACCGTCTTCCTGAATCAACATTGTTTTCCAACAAATTGTGTAGGTATTCCGCCAACCACAAACCCACACCTCGCCCCCAATAAAACGTACCAATTACAAAAAACAAACGTACAGAACCCCTAGCAGTAACTCAGTCGGCGCCCGATCTATTTCGCGGAGCCAAATTCACGCCATATTGCATCCCACCCCATCTAAATGATAATTCGAGGGCTCTCCTTACAATAAAAATTATTGTGACCAGTTTATTTTATTACGTTTTGTATTGTGTTCAAATACCTATGGAACCGCAACTTTGGAACCGTACCTCAAAATTCGGCATCATTGGAAAATCGAACTCTATTTACTATACATTAGAGACAGATATCGTTAGGGTGGATGTACTAATAGTTGGCAGAGTATCTGAACTTGTCGCGCCCTGGCGTATTCTCCAAATAGACAGTGATTTCACGCCTTACCCTTTGACCAATTTCGTCGCGATCGACTATTCACGCAAGGGTCGCCGTATAAATTTCCCTTTTCAGTTTATAGCCGAGACGTAATTCGTTTTTTCACCAATCCCGAAACAGGGACTTTTCTTATTGCACCGTTTATATGAATTGGTACTATTGAGTAGACCCTATTTGGCAACTTTTGTCGAGCTTGTCCTATACGGCCGGTCGTCAGTATTCATAGTACTTTTATTGTTAGTTCCATTTTGGTGAAGATTTTGGTAATGCATATTAAAGCTTATACAAAATACTGCACCTACACATAATTAATGATGATACATCTTATAAACTATACTAACTGTGAAAGACCTTTTGGTATTGAAAAATAAACCATTAGTCTATTTTCACGTAACAATAACTATTATCACAGACTTAAATCAACATTTGCATCACCAACTGCAACTGCCATTCAAAAAACCTCCATTCAAAAGCGAACAGCCGGCATTTATTAAAATAGTGTAATATAAATATTCCCAACATAAATAATAATTGCTTTATCAACAACTGGCGAGCTGATGACTGTTCTATTATAATAATCAACCGCAAGACAAAGCTAGCCACCCCGCGCTATCTGCGTTCAGATCGCAATCACTGCCGCCATGTTTGACGCCATTATGAATCAAATTCCCGCCTTTTTGCCTTTTTTACTTTTTTCCATTCGCTAGGCAGCGGCGTCAGATCTCACAGCTGATAAGTTCTTTATTATCCTGGATGATTTTTTAATCTGCGGACCTACTTGCATTCGAGTTTTATATTAGCATTCGCATTGTTATGTGGTAATTACAACTTTATGAACAATAGAGTTGAAAGCTTGAGAGTGTGGGGGTAATTTAGTGTGACACAGGCGTTTACTTCGTAATGTTAGGACCCTTCGTACTTAGTTATATGTGTTCAGTAGTAGTAATGACTTATGTTTATAAGTAGTATTATAGACAGGGCTTTATAGGGCTCGGCAACTCGTTTTGTAAAGGTTAACGGTCAATCTAAGCTTAGCCAGCAACTTGTGAGGGTAGTTCTAGTATTTATAACTGTAAATTGCACAGCTAAGAGCTATTAAAGACAATAGGTACTTAAGTGTGTAGTAAGTTGTCTTATTTAGTGTTTGAGCGCTTCTGAGCACCTATCTCATTTTCTTCGTGTCTACGCCTCACATTACGCCTCACATTTGAAAAACTTATTGAATGACTGAAATCACAAGTCAATATCATAGTCAATTTATTTTCAACATTTACATTGAACGAAGATTTTAGAATAAGTACTAGCTGCGGCCCGCGGCTTTGGCCCGCGTGAATATTGGTGATATGTGAAATGATAGTGTCCTTATACATTATATTGTTGTATGACCTGAAAGTTTCATTAGAAATCCGTTGAGTCGTTATTGCGAGAAAGATTAACAAACATCTATCCAGCTATCCAAACAAATTTTTACATTACATACATTTTTATATGTATGAAAGAGACTGAATCCCACAACACAGGGAATCCTAGAGTGGGATTCAGTGCCCAATTTAAACAAGTATGTCTCTTGAAAGAAAAAAAACGTTCGCATTTACATATGAACTAACGACCCGCCTTAGCTTCGCTTCGGTAGGCGTTATATGTACATATAATATATGTACAAACCTTCCTCTTGAATCACTCTATTTATTTAAAAAAAACCGCATTAAAATCCGTTGCGTAGGTTTAAAGATTCAAGCATACATTAGGACAAACAGAAAAAAGTGACTATGTTTTGTACTATGTAGTGAAGTAGGAGTCGGAGGATAGGATAGTACTTCGTATAGGACGTATCCTGCTCGTCTGAGAGAGCACATTTTGCCGTTGAGTGCAGATTTCTGTTAAAGACTAGAGGTATAACACGCGCGTTGCCGGCCCTAAAATGTGATTAAGTTATAAATAAGTTGTCAGCCAAAAGCCCTGTCAGTAAACTTTACCACCAAGAAAATGATAGTGATTTTGCATAATGTCACAATTTTTACTGACAGAGCAGTGAACACCCCGCCCCGCCGCGTCACGGCGTTTACCTCCAAGTGTTTATGAATGATTCCCCACAAATCAGGTCCGGCAAGGGGCCCGTAATATAATAAAATTCAGCCAAGCATAAGTAGAACTTCAAGAATTATGGTTCCGTTCATACCTACTTACATTAAAACATATACAATAGGCCTGTTGCCGTAAAAAATGTAATTAGTCCGCCTACCAAAAATGACACAGATATAGCCCGCTAAAATTACGCGTGACTTCAAAGAGTGGGAGGTTTTTTGCCACTGTGTGACGTCAAAGACCCCCACTCCAAAATTTTGATGCCTTGTATCTATCTTTGTTACTTTTTGCTATTTTTATAATCTAAAATATAATGTAATTATTTTGACCCTCGAAACATCCCTATTATGCTGAGATTAGGAATTACTCACGGAGCAAATTGCTACCGATTATATTATTATTATCCTTGATAAAGCCATCTTAGACACAATAAACTGTTAAAGCTGCAATATTTTAGGCTCTATTGCTTTTAGTGTAAATGCTGTTTCAGTTACGCGTCTGCCCAGATGTTTGCTCAAAGTGGCGTACAACTGAGAGGCCTATATCCAGCAGTGGACTGCGACAGGCTGATGATAATGATGAATACGGTATCGGTATCTAGTCAGAGTATAACTATCTACAATCTTACATCAATAATTCTAATAAATTTGGCTTCAAATCAATAATTCCATAAATTCTTTAATACCTTCATTTGGACATCTGCTACTCGTATAATATAGTATGTAAAGGTTTGGCAAGTCTCAAATTGCCAATAATGTAACCCAATGAATTATTTAAGTATCTGAAATACCTGAAGCGAAGCGAGGTCTGGTCGCTAGTCAGACATAAATGGCACATTCCTGGTCTACATTTCAGAATGCATCTTCCCACGGAACCCCATAAAAATGTTGCTGTGATGTTTAAAATTCCGGCGCGCTGCCGGCGATCCGTCGGGCGATTGCGCGCCGCTCGCAGCGCCCATTTTGATTTTTGCTGCTTCGGGAGAGACGGGAGTACGGGAGAAATCGATGCGCGCGATCACGCCGCTACATGCTTACACATTTAGATGTTGATTTGACAATGTGAACGCCTAGCTACTATTAGTTATATCAATGGCAGCCAGTGTGGATAAGTATGTTGGGATGTAGGGGACCTATCAACTTTTCGCTCCAATCCACCCTCACAGGCCCGTGGTACATCCTACTGAAAAACAAACGAGGATCAGGCAACCGACCAGTGGCGGTATAACCATCACGATTGAAGGCGTAACTAGTAGAATACCAGCAGCAGCGTCACCGGAGCGAGAAGCTACGCCCTGCGATCGCCAAGCCATCTCGCCTGCACGCATGGCGGATTAGTATAGCCTCTAAGCCTCTATGTGGTTATAGAAATCTAACACTGGGGCGCATATTCATATTAATAAAAAGGGTACATAATTCATCAATGGTTTGGTCATGTAGAGAAGATGGATGAAAGTAGATTAACCAAAAAAAATGTTTTAGATCTGTTAGAAAGGGAAGACCTAGAAGGACATTCCATGACCAAATAGAAAATATCCTAAAAAGGGTAAAATGCTACAGTTAGTATTTTACCTTAAACCGACGAGCATGTATGAAGAGATTGACGAATGTGGACGAAGCAAAAGTTGTGTGCCAGGTAAATGGAAGGACGTGGTCTTTGCCTCTGCCCTCTGGGAGAAAGGCGTGACGTTAGGTATGTATTCATCAATCGACGACTTTCTATGTTCTTATCCTAATAGTAGACGTCCTAATGTAGATGTTATGTAGATAAGATGTCCTAGAGTAGGCTCTGCAAGCGATTATAATAAATTTGTGTCTGAATTGACCTGAACATTAGTCGAGCTTGGTTCCTTTTTCTGTAGTTGAGCTGTACGCCTTAAGATATGTTCAGACGACAAGTGTTCAACGCGCGTTCTGATAACGCGCGTTTACAACTACATACGTTTTTATTCGTTACGTTACGTTTACTTACTTGCGCGTTTATTTTGTAAGTACTAAGTACTCGAACTTATTCCCCTTATTCCTCAAAATCCTGTCTTAATATATCAACTCGTAACCCCAAAACCCCAAGTTGTCACTTCACAAGTAACTTAACACCTATAAAATAAACAATATTAAGCTAGGTAATTATTTGAGCAGCACTAGCCCGGTAATGGCGTCGCTTCCGGTGCGGCGGCCATTAGTGGCCATTTCCTATCGACTTCCGGCGCTCGCAGCGCCTCATCGCGGCTTTCGATCGCAACACAACTGAAGGTGATGATACTTTCAAAATGTAATGACGATGCAGACAACGCTTTATCAAATTGAGTTACGTTTATATACAATTTGAGGTGGATATAGCAGCTGCAACAGGTAAGTAGGTACGTAAATAAGTGTTTTGTATACGACATACGAGTTAGGTACATAACATTTTGCCACGAAATCTTGAGAAGTATTAAATATTAATTCTCATATTAAGAAGCTTGAGAAATAAACAAATCTACAACTAAGCATCACACTGTGGACTTTCTCCCTTTTTTTCTAATTTAGGTGCATTAGGTAGGTACCTGCAAGTTGCTGCCCACTGGTAAAACACGGGGGTATTAGCGGGTATGCCACACACTCACACATGTATTACATCGATGGAATTCCTTCTTAAGATAAGTTTTAAGGCAAGAAGAAAATTTAAATTATGTTTGACAATATTCACTTAACCAATAGGTTTATGTACGTTTGGGTGGAAAGCGTTATCTTTTTTTGTATCTTGTTATCATTTTGAAACCATTTATCACCCAGGTTCCAGGTGAACTTAGTGGATTTAACTTTACATAAGCAGAACATCGCGAAACAAGATTTAAATATAAAAAGACGTTGGTTAAGACTGTCATAAAGATCTAGTTACGTTGCAATATAAAAAAAAGTTTTTCTTTTAAACCTATCCCGAAGGAAATAAGTTATAAATCCGATACCTCCTCACTAATGGCGGAGGGCGCTGAGTGGCGGAAGCAGAGGGACACGTGCCCAACGGTGACTCGCTAATGGGGATGACTCGCCCTCCATTGCCACAACAAGTACAGGTTTTTGACACTTGAAGTAAAGTCAAGCCCAGCTACGTATAAAATCGACATGGCTTTTTTTTAATATGGACTCTATCACGCGTGTAGAGTTAACACAGATAACAAAGATATTCCACTCTTTCAAAAAAAATCACAAAGAGAATGTTTTGTTTATTTAGAAAGTCCTTGGTTTTGATAGGTACGTGGTTGACATTGACTTTAGGGCGTTACTGAGAAACAAAAACGTCTTAAATCGATGTCATAGGTGATACATTTTGCTTTTAATATAAGCATAAGGGTCTTTGGAACTTAATCGCCCTTTTCGGTCATTGTAATTAATCCTTCCGAGGCGAACTGTTACAATTTCCGACTGGCTCGGTGGTTCAATTGGTAGTGACTCCTACCTTCTGAACCAAGGGTCGTGGGTTCGATTCCCACCCGGGACAAACATTCGTGTGATGAACGCTTGTGTTTGTTTCGTGTCTGGGTGTTTATATTTGTAGTAGTATTTATTTGTGGTACTTTCGTTGTTCTGATACCTAAATCACAAGTACTTAAGCTACTTACTTTAGGATCGCGATCGGAGCAATGTATGTGATGTTGTCTGATATTATTTCCGAAAACGAATGTCACATTAAATAAGCGTTTCAGCAAGTTTCCAAGTCCGAATTTGTATTGTTATTGTAGAACACCCTGTAAACGAAACTGGACGACATACACTAGCTACTAAGTAAATACGACCTCGTTATAATCTGTCCATACGATTGGAAGCTACGAGGCCACAGGCGGACAAACAGACATGCACTCAAGCTTAGGTAGTCTTATTTAAGAGATTTGATGACTATACATACAGTCATATGTGAGCATTAAGTAACTTCATGCAAGTCTTGCCTGCGTCTTAAAACCAAGAATTCTTCTTTATTCTGAATCCTGAGAAACGAAGAAAATTAAAAATTTATTTTTCTTTTTATTCTAGAACTCGGTATACATTTGGAGTCAGGGTCTTGGTGGTGATAATACCAGATCAGGTGGTATGTATCAGGCCAGCGTCCCACTCTGTCAAAACCATTTTACATCGGGATGGCCCGGCTGAAAGAAACAGAATAAAAACGTTTTAGCAACCAGCAATAGAATAAACACAGTAATCTTTTCAAAGCCCAAATTACTAATCACGCAAAAAGTCGTTTCCGACGCTTATAAAACAATTGTTCATAATCTCTTAAATGTGTCACTAGTAGTTGGTGCTAAAGTCACGCACACTAGCTTCAAAAAGTGGCCGGTATGTAAAAAATAAATAAACGCACACCTAGTTAACAGAATTGAAGTAGGTAATGACAAGTCATTTACTGCACACCCCACAGTTTAAGCATGCTCAATGACTTTAAATGAGCAAAACCACAAAATGCGAAAATGGCGCTGCCCGCTTCACCATTATATTGATTTCGACGCCATTAAAACGAACCGGAAATTAAAAAGAAATAAAAACATATTGCTTTCCCGCGCGCTCCGGACTTCACCCAATTTGTACACGTTCTGTTTTCGAACATTGCACAGGTTCGATTTTCAAAATAAGCCCAAATATAAGATACTCGCTACCGAACTATCGACTTAGTCCCAACTGGGTTAGAGGTTATTTTCAATATACGCGGCCAAGGGACTGACTTCTTTTTCAAAGCATGTCAATATGTAGAATATAGGGTAGGTAGATTTTATTTGGCATGCCATTATTGTCAGCGTGATATGATTATTATATTATCGGGCGATAAACGGACATAAAAAGATATATCGTCGAGGCAATCATCTCGGCGGGACTGTGGCGTTATTACAGCGATCGTGTGGATTTATCGGGGATATGTTGGCTAATTAGATTTCTTCTGAATGCCGTTTTGAATGAGAACGTGCATACTTATTTTTTAGGATCCATTCATTCATTTGCTGGCTATGGATGTAACATATGTCGCTGTTTTTGACGATTTATGTGTGATAATTGTGTACTGTGATTTTTTAAATCTGAATATGTTGAATGATTTTTGATGCTGACCGTACCTACTTTCAACTATGTGTTATGATTTTAAAAAAATATTCTTATTTGGCATTTTTTTTATATAATTTCTAAGTAGATAGAGTGATTCAAGAAAAAGATTTACCTGGGTTAGGCGCAGGATGTCCAATTCGCAGAATGTCCTACTTGCAAAACGTCCTATCCGCAGAACGTCCTATTCCCAAAACGTGCGATTCGCAGAATGTCCTACTTATTCTCAGAATGTCCTATTCATATGTCTTATTCTCAGATCTCTATACTAAATGTCTTATTCTCACAATGTCCTCGTTTTGCGCGTAAACCATAAGCAGGCACAGCTGAACTCAACTGTAACTATTTGTACCTAAGTACATCTTATTGTAAGGCTCACAATATAAGAATTTGATTTGATTTGAAATCGAAGCAAAGCGAGTATGGGTCGCTAATAAGTAGATAATACCTACTCGTAGGTATATAAGTTAGCTTACCCAAACATTGAAAGTTTAGTACCTACCTACTCCAACGATTATCGCGGAGATTCAATCAATACCGTAATATTAACGCTGATGAAAGCTTGTCAACATTCCACTACATTAAAGCATCAATAGATACACTTATCGGAAAGGCAACTTATTGGACTTGGCGGTCGTTTGAAGAGCTACATGCGAAACACATTACGCTATTATCACAAAATGGATAGCAAATATTTGTCAAGCGGCCTATTTGGATGTTAGCACTATCGCTCAGGCGAATTATTTTTTATCATCTAATGGATGATATCGGATATAATTTATGGCTTTCAGGACACGTCTGATTGTTTGGGGCAAATAGAGCGACAAATAATAAGTGTCCTGTTTAATTTTCAATAGCTTTTGTCACTTCACTAAGGTACATGCGGCTATTAAGGCCTAGCTAAGGGAAATTGTTCGTAAAATAAATACATTTAATGTAATCAACTATATCTATTAGGTAATCAGTCGTTCAATTAAGCAAGTACAAAATTTTAAAAAAATAGCATCTGCATAAAACTTAAATGAAATTAAACATCTTTTAAAATGGAAACCTAAATAACAAAACACTATATGGATTTAAATTTTTCTTGCAACCTCCTTAGGACATTGTCATTAAAATAAAAAAAAAACTTACCTATTTTGTTAAGATTTGCATCCAAAACTTGCCATAGGAATAATCGTGCAGGTAAAGGTCATGAAGTGAACTCGGTTGCAATTCAGGATCAGACAGCAGCTGAAAAGTAATATATTTGATTAGATTGTTTAATGTGCTACATAAAAAAAATGATAAACTATTGACAAGCGGTACAAAAAAAAATTAAGCGCCGTATAAACAAAAATATCTTTATAAATATTTCAAGAATTCATTTGCACATTATTTAATTACCGAATGAGATCCCTTAATGTACCTAAAATTATTATTTGTTAAAAATGCTTTAATATTTTTAATGAACATTCCAAGGTTCACCTACCTAGCGCACCCCAATTCGTGTGAAATTTTTAAACTTTTGTTCTCGTTATAAAAATATTTCATTTAGGTACTTTAAGAATTATTAAATAAATAAATAAATAACCCAAGACATGCCACGCTGGGCCACACAGCGCTACCTAGCCCCAAACTAAGCCGAAGCTTGTACTATGATGTAGTGCAATTGCCGCTAATATTGGCCGAGGCCCATCGGACAGGGACTGATGCAGCCCAGCTCAGTCTACTGGCTTCCCTCGAGGTTGCTGACCCCAAACTATGGGTACTATGGGTACTAGACAACTAATAAACTTACTTAGATACTTTTTTTTTTTATTAATTTAACAATACAAACAAAGTGTTTATACTCGTAGCTGAGCGTAGGTAATAATAATAAAATCATTTTCAAAATCGAATTGGTGGGAAAATATTGTTCTGGAAAGTAAAGCTTATTTGCTGCATGTAGGGACATCTAGCGATGAGTAGTAAATCTATTTAGTTATACTACTAAGCACTAGATGGCTCTCGAGCAAGCATGCTCTGACTGTACACAATTTGATTCACATTATTTTGAATAGAGGGCGCTACTTACAGGTCATTGCTTTTAGTTCATTCAACCGCCCAACTCGTTCATTCTACTTTTTACCAACCAACCAAACGCCAACCGGCCAATCAACACACAATGACATTCATTCAACAATTAGTTGAGCGGTTCTCACACACCTGAATGGGACAGGTGTTCGTTGTTACCTACACGTCGTGATATTTTTTGCCGATCGTCGCCTAAAAAATTAAAACATCGTGATTGTAAAATTACTTCTTTATAACAAATTCATATTTCGAAATAACTTTCATTAACATCTCATAGTGTAAAGTGAAACAACAACTGGACAAAACTTTCTCGACTTATCAATTTCGCGGTGCTAAATGTGAACGAATTGTTGTAAAATGAGTTGAATAAACTCTGGTGAAGTGACGGCAGCTGTTCTTATAGGATTATAATTAAAACCAGGATCAGGATATCTATAAAATGACGACGGACAGATTTC
This sequence comes from Conogethes punctiferalis, assembly GCA_031163375.1. NCBI lineage: Eukaryota > Metazoa > Arthropoda > Insecta > Lepidoptera > Crambidae > Conogethes > Conogethes punctiferalis. Next base: position 13,909,015 of record CM062087.1, on the reverse strand, counting down.
ACAAGTAAGTTTTGTTACAATAAAGTATTAATATATTATTATCTTTCTTGTCTAGATGGAAATAGAATCGATAAGATTGCTTTAATCTGTTTACTTATTATTCATACATTTTTCGATGACCATTCATTTCGCCGACTTCCATGTAATCACAAAACTGGTAGGTTTTATTTGTTTGATCCACACTAATGTTCAATTGACTGCATCCTTTGTAACCTAATAAGATTCCATGGGCGCATTTCCATCAATTTAAAACTTTCACACATACCTACTTACCTAGGTACCTACCTAGTCCAAGAAAAAATTGTAGGTAGGTAGGTATTCTGTATCAAACAATTTTATACCTATTTAGTGATTGATAATGTTGCTTGCTAGAATGTTACAAAATAGAATAGAAAATAATGTAATAAAATACCTACTTAGCTACCTAGGTATCCACACAGGTTAGATACCTACTTATACCTATTTACATAAATATCGTCTTCGCCATGGACTAAGAACTTTTTGCTTGACCTCACAGTCCTAGGCCTACCTAGGACTGTGAAGTCAAGCAAAAAGTTCTTAAAAAATAACACATACCTACCTACCTACACCCAAATAGGTAGGTACATCAAAAACGCAGTCATTAACAGCCTAGACAAAATGTATAGGCTAGTAAAGAACGCAGAAAGAGAGAATAAGCTGATGAAAGGACAAGAAACACAAGAAATAGCAATAGAAATTGAAAAGGAGGTTACACAGCACAAAAAACATGACACAGCTCTGAAAGAAGAAGGCGCAAAGATGCTCCAAGCAATACAGGAACATTCCAAACTCCTGAAAGACAGCCAGGAGGAAATGAAGAGGCTCAAGGAAGCGATAGACGAACAGAAAGAAAGGACAATCGCAGGGCCTATGACATATGCAGGAATGGCGGCTGGAGTACCAAGAGCAAACATCAGGACCGCTGAAGCCATGCACTCTGTGGTAATCACCTCCTCCAATGAAACGGAAACAGGAGACCAAGTGATTAGCAAAATCAGACAGGCGATAAATGCAAAGGTAGAAGGAGTAAAGATAGATAAGATCAGAAAGGCGAAAGATAGGAAAATAATAATTGGCTGCACAACGAAGGAAGAATTAGGAAGAGTAAAAGAGAGAATTGAAACTGCAGAAAAATCCCTGAAAGTAGAGGAGGTCAAGAATAAGGACCCACTCGTTATACTTCGTGATGTCATGAAATATAAGGCTTCCTTCAGATTGACGTTTAACCGCCATCAAACCGCCGTCAAACCGCTACCCCTGTTCACACTACGAACGCGGCGGGGCGCGGCGTTCAAACTGCGGTTTGGCGGTTGATCCGCTACCCCTGTTCTCGCTATCGGCGGCGGCGGCCGCGTTTTGACATCGGCGGGCTAGGGCTGCTCTATAATCAAATTGTGAATATCGATGAAAGTAGAAGACAAATGCCCATCGCGAATCTTGCATATGCAAAGTAAGCGTATCTGCACTACGTAGTGTCACTAGGAAAATAACTTAGTGCCGACGTACGTTCTTTAGTGTAGGTACTCTCGTAATTAATGGTTCACAATAAAATTGGTGGGCAGCAATACTATCCATATTTTGGGTAAAATTTTCAGCTACTAAATATTTTTAGCTAGAAGATATACTCTACCACAAGTCAATGTCGCAAAATTTCATATTCATTAATTCTAAAGAGGTTTACTCTTGTCGGGTGAGCAATATCCACCACTCCCTGAACTCCGCCAGTGCCTTCAACTCCCATTACGTAAAACAGTACTCGAAGGTAATATAGAATAGGAAAGAAAGGATGAGAGAGGCCACGACGACCATTACACAACAGCTAAGGAGAAAGTTATTTAACTATTTCTTAAGTGATAATAATGGCCCGTTTGCACTATAAAAAAAATTACCATTCTTTACTCTTTGTCGAAATATTTTCTCAAGAAACTATACATTTCCATTTAAAATTATTTTACTTTTCAGCTTATTATATTTAGATATTATCGAAACTTTAATATCACTATACCTCCATCACTAGCTAGTGACATTTCTTCTTCTGTTTTATAGAACGTAACTTTACACGGTTAAAATAAAATATGAAACAAATTTATTTGAATTTATAAATTATGGTGGAAAATATAAGTACACGATGAGGCCACACTAATTATTTAGAAATGGTTATTAAACTATGGATACATTTTTAGTTAGCATTTTTCTATACCAAAAATCAAATATTATTTTCTATGAAATACGAAATAATGGAAATCTGAACATGATTAATTCATGAATACTTATATCTACCTATTTTATGTGGCTTTAGGGAAAGTATTATATTAGGATTAAGCTTCTTACCACTTTATTCTTGTGAAATTAAAGATAGGTTTATATTGTAAGCGTTGAATATTATTATATTCGCGGATCATTCTACGTAAACCATTACTGTAACAAGTGAATGCAACAACATTAAAAATATTGTTGTAATTGCTACATTTGTGTTTTTTTAATTTTATTATTAAACTAGCTGTGCTCGCGACTTCGTCCGCGTGGAATAGTTATTTTTTCCCCTTTTTTTTACATTTTCCATTATTTCTTCGCTCCTAATAGTTGCAACGTGATGTTATATAGCCTAAAGCCTTCCTCGATAAATGGTCTATTCAACACAAAAAGATTTTTTCAATTCGGACCAGTAGTTCCTGAGATTAGCGCGTTCAAACAAACAAACATACAAACAAACAAACAAACTAACTCTTCAGCTTTATAATATTAGTTAAGATAAACATAAAAAAAATATGTATTACAACTAAATTAACTCTTATTAAGTCTAATTCCTATTAAAATCAGGACAGTCAGTTCTTTTAACAGTCCTGGATGTAAACTTGAGTGAAACGTCCTCCTTGTCTCCGATATACTCTCTTGCGTCTATCGTAGCAAAAGAGGCACATTTTCGTCTCGTCTGAGAATACTACAACCCTCCATTGGTCAAGAGTCCAATCAACATGGTCGCGAGCAAATTACAAGCGACTTGTCGATGGGCTGCTGTTAATTTTGGACCCCTAGCAGCTCTGTGCACCGTGATGTTCTCCTCCCTCAGTCTTTGCCTGTGTCTTTTATTGTGTCCTCATAAACTTGTTTGTTAGCGAAAACCCCCAATTGAACCGTTATCGACCCTGTGAGATTTGTTTGTGTGCGCGTCGACGATGGCACCGACATGACTGATGTGTACTTCTCCAATTGAAAGTATCAGGAGTGCATCACATAGGAAGTTTAAATTATTCAATTCCTATTCAAGAAGAAGAATTTGATAAGAATGTCTTTAAGTATTGTGGGAACGAAAACTCCCATTAGATCTACCGTAAAAACAGGTAGTAGAATACAACATAATACATCATAATTTTAGTATGAAGTAAGTAAATACGATAATTCTTTTTTTTCGCAACGCGCTTCAAAAATGGTTACGTTCTGTTAGTAGATACGTAATTGTTTTATTTTTAGTGTTGTTACAATTTAATCGTTACGCTAATGGATCTGTAATGATTAATCGATATGTGAATAGTACAAATTGTAATCAGCATTGGACACCAGAAAGTTAAACAATCACTAGGAATCGTTTATAATTTGCTGTTCGCTATAGACAATTGTGACAACTGTATTAAATGTGAGTTTAAATAAATAAATAAATAAATATTAGACAACATCACATACATTGCTCCGATCCCAAAGTAAGTAGCTTAAGCACTTGTGTTATGGGTATCAGAACAACGAAGGTACCACAAATATATACTTAAATACAAATATTAACACCCAGACACGGAACAAACATGACTATATTAAAACTTCCTATATTAAACTTAACTTTTGTAGTAATATTTGAAGTTTGTAGACGTCAATAAACTTCTCATTTGCAATCAATTTAGTACTCATGGCTCTCAAATAAGTTAAATTGTACTTCTTCTTAAGGTGACCAGAAAGTAATATAGAACAGTAAACAGTCGTGTATCCTATTCCCAAAAACAGAGTTATTAAAGTCACACATAAATTATCTTTAAAGCGATTATCGATGTTTAGATTGTAAAATCATTTGGTACTTGAATCGATTTATTCTCACTAAAGAATCAACTATTATCTATAGCCGACCATCGATCTACAACACTACCAGCTGCCGAACCGCAAAACCGCGACCGCTAGTGTGAACACCTCGGCCGTTTTGCGGTTGATCGGCGGTCGATTTGCGGTAGCCACCGGGCGGATCGACCGCTAGTGTGAACGAAAATAAACGCTAGTATGAACAGGCGCTAACTCCAACGAGGAAGTACTGGCAGGCATCAGGATGCAAAATAAAGACATCTTTGCAGGAATAAACAAAGAAGAGGACCGCATGGAGGTCAAATACAGGAAACCCACCCGCAACCCACTGGCTACTCATATAGTGGTCAAGGTATCTCCCACACTCTGGAACAGACTCACAGCGGTGGGAATCCTGCATGTAGACCTGCAAAAAGTGAGAGTAGCCGACCAGTCGCCTCTTATCCAATGCTCACGCTGCCTAGGATACGGCCACAGCAAGCGCTTCTGCGAACAGGCAGCTGACGTGTGCGGTCACTGCGGGGGCCAGCACCATAGGTCCGAATGCACAAGCCGGACCTCCGGCGAGGCCCCCAAGTGCACCAACTGCACCAAGGCAAAAATGGACCATGCAGACCACAGTGCCTTCAGCCAGGAATGCCCAATAAGGCAACGGTGGGACTCCTTAGCGAGGTCCACCGTGCAATACCGCTGCTAAGGGCGTCCCGGCAGTAATCCCAAACAGCAGACAAAACAACTCAAGCACCAGCGTACCCATCACCCAATACCGTGTCATACAAGCTAACCTACAAAGGAGTCAATTGGCCACCTCAGAACTCATGTTAGAAGCGTCCAAGAGGAAGATAGCAGTTGCAATGATCCAGGAACCTTACATCGGCTCCATTGGAGAAATGAAAACCTATCCTGATGTAAGGATTATACAATGTAGCCGTAAAACATCCAAGGTAAATAAATCTGCAATTGCTGTCTTCAACAAAGACATCGACGTCGTATTGTGCCCTGACTTAACATCGGAAAATATAGTGGTGGTCAAGCTGAGAACCTCTGCATGGGAAATTGGCATGGTCTCCGTATACCTCGAAGGAGACCAACCAATAGAACCCGATCTGGAGCTTCTCAGCAAAATCATGCGTGACATAGGCACAAGAGACACGGTACTGGGAGGAGATGTAAACGCGTGGAACCTATGGTGGGGCAGTCGAGAGGTGAACCACAGAGGAGAGGCATTAGCTGGTATGATCGAAGAGTTGGGTCTAGAGATCCTAAACCAGGGCTCTGACCCGACTTTTGATACAATCAGAGGCGACAGAAGGATCACCAGCTGTGTCGATATAACAGTGTGCACCACCGACATGCTCACCAAGATAGAGGGATGGAGAGTGGCGGGAGACGTCACAGGATCCGATCACGGCGCAATCCTATTCACCATAAACCTGCAAAAAGCAATAGGCACAGACATAAAAAGAACTACCAGAATCTACAACACTAGAAAAGCAGACTGGGAATTATTCGACAAACAATTAACAGAAGCATTAGAAACTAAAGGAATAAATGAACACAACATTAATAACACAAGCAACAAACTAGACCTGGAAGAAATAACAAAAAACTACACTACAGCCATAATAAACGCATGCGATAAAGCCATACCAAAAAAGAAAAATAAAAGTTTACTTACCTTGCCGTGGTGGACCGACGAACTCGCCGCAATGAAAAGAGACGTAGCCACGAAGAAGCGGATAATTCGTTGCGCCGCACCAATCCGCAGACCCGAAGTAATCCAGGAATACCTGAAACAGAAAGAAGAGTATGAAAATCAAGCAAAAAAGGCACAAACAGAAAGTTGGAAGAAATTCTGTGAAAAACAAGACAAAGAAGGACTATGGGAAGGAATTTACCGAGTCATAGGACGAACAACAAAAAGGCAGGAAGACGAAATGCTTATCAGCGAAGGAAAAACCCTGGACGCAGAACAATCAACCGAACTTCTCGCAAAAACCTTTTATCCAAAAGACGATGAAAATAAAGACACAATAGAACAGAGACACATGAGACAGAAAGCTATAGAGATAAACACAGACGATAATGAAGAACACCCTGACCCCCCATTTACAAAAGACGAGATGATGAGAGCTGCACAAAGCTTCAACCCGAAAAAGGCCCCAGGCAAAGACGGTTTAACAGCCGATATATGTGAACGAGCCATCTCACAAAATGACAGAATTTTCCTAGCACTGGCAAACAAGTGTATGGAACTGGGGCACTTTCCAAAAATATGGAAAGTGGCCACAGTGATAGTACTTAAAAAACCGGGAAAAGACAACTATACAAGCCCTAAGTCTTACAGGCCCATAGGACTCCTGCCGGTGCTAGGAAAAATTTTGGAGAAAATGATAATGGCCAGAATTAAATATCACATACTGCCAAAATTGAGCCCCCGACAATACGGGTTCGTTCCCCAAAAGAGCACCGAGGACTCCCTCTATGCACTAGTGAAACACATTAAAGAGCAAACAGAACAAAAGCAAATAGTAACTATTGTTTCACTGGACATAGAGGGAGCCTTTGATAGCGCATGGTGGCCAGCGATAAAGCTAAGACTAGCCGAAAAGGAGTGCCCCCGAAATGTCAGAAAAGTCATTGACAGCTACCTAGAAGAGAGAAAGGTAGAAGTTAGATACGCAGGGAAAGAGCACTCAGTGTATAATGAAAAGGGCTGCATACAGGGCTCCATTGGCGGACCTTTATTGTGGAACCTTCTGCTGGACCCGCTACTGGTAAAACTCGTAGAGAAAGGCATATACTGTCAAGCCTTCGCGGACGACATCGTTCTGGCATTCACCGGGAAAACAGCCGACGAAATCCAGCAACAGGCCAACGCAACACTGTCACTTATTCAGGAGTGGGGTGTCGAAAACAAGCTGAAATTCGCCCCTCAAAAAACATACGCAATGACCATCACTAAGAAATTGAAATATGACACCCCACACCTGAAAATGGGCAGCATTAATATACAGATGGTAGACGAGATCAAGCTCTTGGGAGTTGTCATAGATAAAAAACTTACTTTTAATAGCCATGTAAATACAGCTTGCAAAAAAGCAGTAAGAATCTATGGACAGCTCTCAAGAGCTGCAAAGACCAGCTGGGGCCTGCACCCAGAAGTAATTAAGACCATCTACACTGCAGTCGTGGAGCCCATAATCATGTACGCAGCAAGTGTGTGGGCACCGGCTGCAGAAAAGATTGGCATACAAAAACACCTGAATGCGGTGCAAAGGGGTTTTGCACAGAAGATAGGGAAAGCATACCGAACTGTCTCCCTGAACTCTGCCCTGGTGTTGGCGGGAATCCTCCCACTGGACATCAGAATAAAGGAAGCTGCGGCACTTTATATGTCCAAAAAAGGAATCACCCAGCCGACACTGGACAGAGAGGTAGAGGCAAAAGTACCCTTCTGTGAGAAACCCCACCCCGCAAAACAGACAAACAATGACTTCCTGTGCCTGGTTGACCAGGAATCGGTGGATGCAAATAGTGGACAAGACTTATGCATATATACGGATGGCAGCAAAATCGAGGGCAGGGTCGGAGCGGCGGTCTCCATATGGAATAAAGAGAGAGAAATAAGAGCCATCAAACTCAAACTGGAAGACCACTGCTCCGTCTACCAGGCCGAATTGCTTGCCATCCGAAGAGCCACAGCAGAAATCCTAAAAAGGAAAGAGACGACTTTCGGCATCTACAGCGACTCACGCTCCGCTCTCGAGTGCATAAAAAACCCAGGGTCATTACAACCGATCGCAGAAGAGGTGCGCCAAGATCTGAAAACCTGCAAGCAGCAGAACAAGCACGTGCGCCTCTTCTGGATCAAAGCACATGCCGGACTAGAGGGCAATGAGAGAGCGGACGAGCTGGCGAAGGAAGCGGCGCTCTTTAAGAAAACAAGACCGGATTATGACCAGTGTCCGGTTTCATTCGTCAAGAGACAAATCCGCCTGGAATCTCTTGACGAATGGAATCGCAGATACCAATCTGGAGAAACGGCAGCCACCACAAAATTATTCTTCCCAGACGCCATAAGCGCACATAAAATAATTAGAAAAATTGAGCTCAACGGCAAAATAACACAGATACTTACCGGACATGGTGGATTCGCCCAATACCTGAACAAATTTAAATGTAAAACAAGCCCAGCCTGCATGTTTAATATTATAACTATTTTAGTAACATAATTCATAAGATGTGAGTGTGCAAACAGTTTTAGTTCCCGCTATCATCAATAGATGTCGCTGTGCACAGTTACATCGCGGTATCGTTACGATTTCGGAAACAAGTATAAGGCTCGTACATTTTTTAATAAACGCACTCTCATATAGCAGGAATCTTTTGTTTTATTTACGAATCCTCGCTATATTTTTGGGACACTGTACAATATTGGTCCTTCGAGCCGGATTTTGGATACCTGGGAGTTTGTTCAGCTGACCATTCTAAAGTACGCCGATTGGGCAACGGGTTGTTGCTGATGGTGTACCTACGGTTTCGTCATCGTTCGCGTTTCGTCATAACTACACCAGAGGGCGCTAAAAGCAGTTGGAGTTCGAGTCATCATAACCACACCAGAGGGCGCTAAAAGCAGTTGGAGCTTTGAGTCATCAGGATCACACCAGAGGGCGCTAAAAGCAGCTGGAGTTCGAGTCGTCCTAACATCACCAGGTGGCGCTAAAAGCATTGCGGAAACGGTAGTGATCGGCATTCGTGAGTAAATTTGACATTTTAAAGTGAAGTTTGGACTTAGAAAATTTAACATCAGATAATCAGAGACTTAGTAAAATTTGTAGTTAATTTCGACTTAGAATAATTTGCGAAAAAGTGAACTGACGGGGAATCCATGCCCGATTTTTACTAAGTATCAAATTCTTTAAACACTTAGAATAATTTGAACGTGTTTTTGCTGGACTTAGAAAATTCACCGTGATTTTGGACTTTAGTGTTGTGTAGTGAAATACGAACGGCCACAACGGTGGATACAAAAAAAACGAATTTTATTCTAACTAATTTACTAAAATAAGAAATTACAATTTAAAATATTACAAACGATTGACAGTGGTCGATATTAGACACAAAGTGTCTGAAAAACGGTGCGATGGCGTGAGCGGTGACCCCGATGCGTCGAGTCGTGCCGAGTCAGCTCCTCGTGCTAGCGATTGCCGCAATCGCTGTTGCCGGAGGCTAATTGGGTTGATGCGCTGTCATCGGTTTACCAGGTGCGCCGTGGTATAACACCTCCCCCCGCAGATCAGCAACTATTGAAGAATTTTCTTCGAAAATGTTGCTGTGACGAGGCTGGGCCTGGGTGCATCTCTGCGGTTATCTGAGATTTCTGCATATGTGTCGTGAGATGCATCTTCGGTGTCGGATGTGTTTTCTCGACGTTTCTTGTAGAACCTCCGGATAAGTACATATATGCTCAGAATGACTGCAATGAATACTACTATGTATAGAGGTATAGTAGTATGGTAGAGGCTTGTCTCTACAGATTTACTTATCTCAATTGGATGCTGTAGAGATATCTTTGTGTTACTAGCGTGCAGATTTTCTAAGTTTATGGAGTTCAACTTTATTAGTGGTTCTCGGGATGACGGTAAGTTTTCTGGTGGTGGAAGGTTCATGATCTTTATAGCAGTTCCTTTCGTTCGATCGTTGCTGTTGAAGATTGTGAATTCCGGCGCCTGAAGTGAACATCCAGGAGGTATCGTTGCCAGGTAGCTTCCATGAAGTGAAGAGTAAGTATTCTTCCCACAGGATGTTTGAATCTTCGTAGGTTTCGGGAAGGTGACGACGTAATGCTTCTCGTCTAGTTGTTCTAGGGCTTCCTTGTAGAGCATGACTGGTGTCTGCTTGCAGGTGGTGTCCAGCTTCTGCTTGGTGATGAGAGTCAGGATGCAGTCCGCTTGGTCCAGTTGGCGATAGTCGATTTTTCTTTCGCAGAGGTACCAGGTGTTGGACTTCGGGCATTCTGCCTCTATGTACATGAAATCATTCCTATGTATTGCTATATAAGGAGCGGATGGGATTAGAACGGTATGATTTTTATTAGGAACAACTGATAACTTGTAAAGGTCGTAGGAATTTGGGGAAGCAATCGGAACCTTGAAAACTATAACTATCTTATTTTTGCTATAATATGAACCTAACTTAATGATATCATAGTATTCCCTAAGATTTAAATCTATTACTTCATCTTTACTATAAACTAATCTTAATTTTTCTAACATCGATCTTAATGTATCTAAGCTTACCATAGAATGGTGAGTGCTCGATGCACGTATAAAAGCTAAGAGGTTTTCTAACCTAACTAACTCGTCTGCTAACTCTTCTATGTTGTCTCCTAATATTACAAGTAACTGAGCCAGATGGGCGAACTTTATTAAATCTGTGTCTTTATGAGCCATAACGAATTTTAATACCTGTTCTAATTTGCGCTGATTCTCTACTATAGAATTTAATATGTTAGTATGTTCCGACATCCATTCTCTGCTTAAACTTACATGGTTATTAAATTCTGACACGATTTTCTCTTCATTGTCCTGTAAAGATTTAAGAGCATTATCATAACGTAAAGCGTCTGTGTAGTCCAGGTTACCTGAAATGCTTTTTATAACAGAACCTAGTCCATCGATTAATCCTCGTTTAACCCTATTTATACCGAAAGTACGTAACTGTTCAGACACCTTTTCGAGCTTTCTGCTAAGATAATCAAAATGTGGTTCATATAATGATTGAGTTTTATTGTTTAACTGAGGCCGAACATCATTTAACTGCTTTTTGACAAAGCTCACCTGGGACATTAGGTTATCTATATCTATATATTGTAAAAAGGAATGGTAGTGGGATATAATTTTGGTAGGACCTAACTTAAAGGGAAGGATGCCTGGCCCATCTTCTACACTGTCAAGAAGAATCTCCTGCGCTCCTGCTGCCTGTAGCAGGATCATCGTTATCATTCTGTAACAAGCGTGCGCTATTAGGGACTCGCTTTAGCCTAGACTTAGCTACGGGACCTCGCTTTTTCTTAGTATAAATGTGTATCGGGAGATCAGCTAATACCGTATCATGGGTGTACCGGGGTGCTAACTTTTGACGGCTTGCCATGGGGTTCTTAACAAAGATATTCTGTTCGGGGTTGTAAGTTTGCTCGGGTTCCCTATTCTTATTACGGTTTTCCATTAGTTCTGTTCGTTTACGCAGAGATGAATCTTGTATCATTTCGTAAGCTTTAGTCATCTTAGCGCGGTGATCTAAAATATATTGTTGTAATAAATGCTCCGTTAATTCTATATCGATCGGATCGCGGGGATCAAAGTGTCCAGTTATAACTTCTAATGGCCTACACTTAGTAAAACTATGTATAGAGCTATTGTAAGCTAGGATAGCGTATGACATCAAATTAGCTACTGATTCGCCGCGATGCTGTAATTTCAATATTCTCAAGTGTTCTAAGAGAGTTGAATGAAAACGTTCGACTATCCCGTTTTCGTTAGGGGCGTGAGCTAAGATTTTATGATGCTGTATTTTATGAACTCGTGCGAACTCTAAGAACAACTGATTGGTGAACTCGGTGCCTCGATCAGTTACTATAATTGAAGGAATACCATGGTGAGTACAGAATTTCAGTAAGGCTTGCACTACACTAATAGCGGTACCATCTCTAAGATAATACGCCTGACCATACTTAGAAAATGCATCGACTATGGTTAAGTACTTTTCTGTTTCTACTGTAAATAAATCAAGATGTAAAATTTCAAAAGGCTTTGTAGGTGGTGGAACTATATGGAACTGTTGCTTTATTGGATTACGGTCGTATTTTGCTTGTCCACAGATGTTGCATTCATTTATATATTTCGCTATGCTTTCCTTCATTTTTGGCCAAAAGTATTTGTTAGATAACGCTAAGTAACATTCAGTGATACCGCGATGGTTGGTCTTTCCCTCGTGGTATTTCTGAATTATTTCCTGCTGTTTTAAATATTCTTTGACGTTCTCAAGCTCAACTTTGGTAAGTACAAGATTCATGGCTGAATTCTTAAAATGATTTTGTATGATTGGTATAATAGAGTACATTTCTAACTGAGGGTGGATAATAATACCTGTCTTTACTTTAGGGTTGACAAATTCTTTAATAGCGTCGATAACGTCCTGTTCTAAATTAGATTGAGAAAGTTGGATATCGGTGCGTGTATGACTTTCAAAGGGTTTGGATACTTTGGTTTTACCCTTGATGTCACCAACAACAGTGAAGCAAATCTGCCTATGAAATTTATTAAGAGGATCGTCAGATATGGGGACTTCTAATATTGGATGTTCAGCGTCTGTATGTGCTGTCAGTGTGTCAGAGTTATTTAAGGAGGGTGTTCTTTCTGTGGCATTAGCTATCACGGAACTGATTTCTTCGTTATGGATTTCTATACGAGATAAGGCATCGGCGTTGGTGTTATATTTGCCTTGCTTGTAAATGACGGTGAAGTCGTATTCGCTAAGCTTTAATTTCCAGCGAGTGAGCCGTGAGTTGGGCTCTTTAAGATTCATGACCCATTGCAAGGGCTTGTGATCCGTTAGAATCTTAAACTTACGACCGAAAAGGTATGGACGAAAATATTTAGTAGCCCACACTATAGCTAACAATTCCTTTTCAATCGTGCTGTAATTGATCTCGCTAGTGTTTAATGTCCGGGATGCGTACGCTATGGGCTTATCGCTACCTATAGGGCCTTGAGATAGAACGGCGCCTATTGCTAAGTTGGAAGCATCTGTGGTTAAAATAAAATCTTTAGTAAAATCTGGGTACTGAAGTATTGGGTCATTGGTAAGCAACAGTTTACATTTTTCAAAACAATCTATGTAGTTTCGATCGAGAGTGATCTTTGATCCTTTCTTGAGACACTGGGTTAAGGGTTTAGATAGGCGTGCAAAATTGGGAATGAATTTCCTATAGTATCCTATGAGACCTAGGAACCTTTTAATTTCAGTGGGGGTTTTCGGTAACGGATATTTTTTTATAGCTTCAATTTTGTCAGGATTAGGTTTAATGCCATCCTTACTAATTATATGACCTAAGTATGCAGTCTCCAGTTTTAAGAACTCGGACTTATCCATTTGTATCTTAAAATTTGAGTCACGAAGTCTTTTAAACACTCTTTCGAGGCTGACCATGTGCTCCTGAAGCGATGTACTGAAAATGATGACGTCATCAAGATAAACAAGGCATATGACGTTCTGTAGACCCATAAGGACATTGTCCATTACGCGTTGGAAAGTACTTGGTGAATTTTTAAGTCCCATTGGCATTCTTAAAAATTCATAATGTCCATGTTCGACGTTGAATGCAGTCTTCGATATATCTGCAGGCTGCATTTCCACCTGATAGAAACCGCTGGCTAAATCTAGCGTTGTGAAATATTGACAGTTACCTAATTTGTCTAAAATATCCGCGATATTAGGGATAGGGTACTTGTCGTCGACTGTTTTTTCATTCAACTTCCTAAAATCTACTACGAGACGCCATTTTATTTTGCCAGAAGCATCAGCTTTCTTTGGAACTACCCAAATAGGTGAGCTCCAGGCGGAATTCGATGGTCTGATGATTCCCTGTTCTAACATTTTTCCAATCTGGTCCCTAACTTCCTGCCTATGAACGTAGGGATAGCGATAGCTCTTAGTATAGACCGGTGTTTCGTCCGTTGTTTTAATTGAGTGTTTAATTTGATTGGTAAAAGTTAAAGGCTCTCCTTCTATGTAAAATACGTCCGCGTATCGTGCGCATAAATTTTCTAAGTTCGCGCGCTCTTCCGCGTTCAAATGATTCGTTCGTAGCCGCGAGAGCACGTCCTTAGCACGAGTGGATAATGTCGTAACGCTCGGATGACGTAAATGGTGATCCGTAGTATGCAGATGATCTAACCCGTTCGTAGCACTGGTACGTTCCGTAGCACGCGACGATGATGTCGTAACGGTATGGTGACGCGGGTCATGACTCGTAGCGTGCGGATGACGTAAGTCGCTCGTAGCACTGATAAGTTCCGTAGCGCTAGTCTCGGTGCGCGTGAACTCAACATTATGTATCTCGGCACTAACCTGGCGGTCGATTGAGAATATGACATCATGCTGGCTCGGGTTTCTTACTTCTAAGTATCCGCGATTGTTTTCTACGCGAGTAAGACATTCCCCGATTATGCAATTAGATAATACTTGTTCCGGGATAAATGCGTCTCCGTCACAAACGTTGATGGGTAACTTAACTATCTTGGATGAATCGGCTGGTATGATGTCCTCGTACAAATTAATATTTCGTGAATCGTATACGTGGATGGGGTTGGTCGCTTGTTGGGTAACTAAAACTTTATTTTTAAAATCAATCTGAGATTCCCACTTGCTTAATAAATCTGATCCTATTAGCCCATCAAAATAATCGTGGAATTTATATACGTAAAGTGTTATGTTAGATGAGTCACGGAACTCCGGGAAGCACGGTAATGTAATGGAGTAATCGCATCTACTTACGGCATGTACATTTACTACTTCAAAAGGATCATAGTTAAGTTCACTATCCTGGAAAAATCGTGTAACAGCGTCCGGGCTGATAAAAGACTGATTCGCCCCGGTATCAATAAGTAGCTTTAAAGGTGGATCTGAAATCTGAATATATGGCAATTGTCTTTGGGTATGCAAATTGACTTCTATTTTGGTTTGTCTGACGGGCACGGATGCTGAAAATCCTCATCCTTGCTAGGTGTTGGATTCTCTTCCCGGGGTTCGGAATCGAACTCGGGACTCGGCAATTCGGGATAATAATCAACTAAGTGAAAATTATTTTGATTATAGTAATCATTATAATTGTAATAGCATTCCGGCTCACCGTATGGGTAATCCGAGTAGCTATTATCAGCGTAAGGGCCGTATTCATAGTCCACGCAGTTGTTAAAATTCATTTCTCGCGTTTTAAAATAGTTACTTGGCGGCGGGTTGCCAAAACGACGCCAATCGTGCCCACTTGGTGGTAAGGGTTTACTGACGAAGTTACTGACTCCGCTCATGGGCTTCGGTCCCTGATAATTAGATGTGCTTGGCTGATTTCTATTGGGCATTTTAAACACATTACTTTGCGCGACATAATTCGGTGGTAATGCTCTGAACATCTGCTGGGTGCGAGATGGTCCACGGTACATAGGTGGTTGCGCTGGCATAGGCCTCCATTGTTGGGAATGTTGTGGCATGTGGAAAGGTGTAGGACGAGAGGGTCCTGGCATATTAAATACATACGGTTTAGTGGGTGGCATAGCAACTGGCGGGGAATATATAGGTTTAGTAAGGGGTGAGTTAATAGGCATATGATGTGGTACTTTCCTATCAGGTAAATGATCGTTTCGTTGTTGCAAGTACATTGTATTTATTTCCTCTTGCACGTAATTTAATGCCTGCTCTATAGATACGGGACGCATACATCTGATACGCGATCCCAGCGGCTCTTTGAGTCCGCGCAAATACGATTGTAAAGTTAATTTTTTATATAACTGACGTTTGGCCTCTACTGTAGTTAAAACAGTATCATGCAAAGTAACGTATGTCATAATTGTGCTGAAAAGGGTCTGGCAGCGTTCATAGAACTCCTGCGGGGTGCTTTGCCCTTGGGATTGTAAAGCTAAATCATTGTAGAGAGCGGTTTCGTCTCTCTGATCGGCAAAGTTATTGATCAGTGCAGTCCTAATGCCAACCCAGTCACTAGGAATCCCGTTCGAGTTTATAAGACGGGCGGCGGGACCTGTTACTTTGTTCAAAATCCCGTTTAGTAACGCCTGATTTTCGTATTCGTATCCAGGCTCGGTTTTTACATGTTTTAACACTAACTGGTCACAGAGGTTGATGAACCTCGTTAATACGTTAGGGTTGCCATCAAACTCAGGGAGCAATCTAAGCGATTTGAATATATTGTCAATGGGATCGGTCATGATTATTTTATCCTGATCCTCACTGATTGATTGACACAACTCTATATTTCTACCTGCGTCTAACCTACTTTGCCTATCTAATCTAGGGGTATCGGACCCCGATTGCCTAGGGTGGAAAATTTTGGAGAAGGGAATTCACACTAGGAAAAAAAAAGGATTACAAGTAAGTTATGGGAAGCAACACAAGAAAGATTCAAGTGTACTCACAGTTTCATTTTCTGGTACCTCTGTATCGATGTCTGGATACCCGCTGCAGCTCGTCGTGGTTCAGGATACTCTCGACGTGACTTGATAGCCACACGGGCGGCTCTTTTCGAACGGAAAATCTTCTTTCGTACGCGAAACCGACCGCGAGTATCCTACCGACTGCGCCAAATACGAACGGCCACAACGGTGGATACAAAAAAAACGAATTTTATTCTAACTAATTTACTAAAATAAGAAATTACAATTTAAAATATTACAAACGATTGACAGTGGTCGATATTAGACACAAAGTGTCTGAAAAACGGTGCGATGGCGTGAGCGGTGACCCCGATGCGTCGAGTCGTGCCGAGTCAGCTCCTCGTGCTAGCGATTGCCGCAATCGCTGTTGCCGGAGGCTAATTGGGTTGATGCGCTGTCATCGGTTTACCAGGTGCGCCGTGGTATAACAAGTGTATTGAGTAGAATTTGTATAGACATTTAAATGATTGTTTTTTTATTTTTGTCAGTTGTGTTGTTGCGACTATTTTAACTAATACAATTGTTTACCTCTGTTCTCATGCCGAAAGATTCAAATAAATCTTTCCAGTCTTTTGATAATCCTAGCGAAGTAAGTATGGAGGCTTTATCTAATTTGCAAGATGACGTCAAAAACGTTATCAGTAAAGGTAGAACAAATTTCAAAAAGTCCCCAAAGGATAGGATTACGCAATCTTATATTGAAACTCGGCTGGAAACATTGCAGGATCAGTGGAAATCTTTTGTAGATACTCATCGTACTATCATTACGGATGTGGAAACTGATGAGTATCGCAGTTCTAAATATTATTGTAATGACGTTTATGAGACTACGCAGGAGCTGTATTGCGAGTATAAAACCGAACTCAAAGAAAGCTTATGTAAAATTGTAACGGCAGCTAGTAGTAATGTTAAGTCGTCAACCTCGCATGCAAGTAACACTTCTTTTGCCACTGTGCCGCAGGTAAAATTACCCAAAATTACTATTCCCATGTTCAGCGGAAAGTACACCGAATGGACTACTTTCCAAGATCTATTCGAGTCATTGGTTCATAGAAATGATAATCTCGAAAATGTCCAAAAGATGCACTACCTTAAAGCGCATTTGGCAGGTGAGGCTGAGCAGCTGTTGCGGCATATACCCGTTACTGAAGCAAATTATGATGAGGCTTGGTTATTACTAAAAAAGAGGTTCAGTAATAAAAAATATTTGGCAAACTGTTTACTCAAGCGCTTAATTAGTCAGTCCGGTATCTCAGTTGAGTCATCTAAAGCTATTAAGGATTTGTTAGATACAACAAGCGATTGTCTAAATGGGTTAAAAAATTTAGGTTTAAATACGGACTCTTGGGACGTAATTGTAATTTATATTATCAGCTCTAAATTAGACACCGAGTCTCGTAAGTTGTGGGAATCCGAAATAAGTTCATCTGATGATCATCCTACGATGACACAATTTAAAAACTTTTTGGAACATAGGTTCCGCTCCTTGGAATTCCTTCCCATGACTAAAACAGGTAGAACTAACGTCACCCGCAACAACAGCATCACCGTTCATCATGCCGCAACAAATTCAAATGTATCGTGCCCATTTTGCTCTGAGGGTCATAGATTGTTTAATTGCAAAAACTTTGCCAACGAGACTGGTGAAGCACGTCGTGGTTTTGTCCAATCCAATGGTTTGTGCTATAATTGTATGTGTCCAGGCCACTCCGTTTTTACATGCCGTCAGACTTCCAGGTGCCGAGTGTGTAAAAAGAAACATCATTCTCTTTTGCATGTCAGTGTTCCCAAATCAGCTGTAAATAGTGTTGCAAGCCCCACAGTTGATGAGAGTGTAGTCGCCACAGTCGCGACTGTGTCTTGTAGCGACGATGTGAAAAAGGTCGTAGCGTATTCTAATGTGTCCAGAGAAGTGCTTTTAGCTACAGCACTAGTCAAGGTCGCGTCTCACTCTGGACAGAAACTAACGTTTAGGTCTTTGCTAGACCAAGGTTCCCAAGGCTCATTTATCACGGAGTCAGCTGTTCTGTCCCTTGGTCTACAGCGAAAGCCAACTAAGGTCGTGATATCTGGTGTTGGTGATCGGGTTGATCCCATTGTATCTAAATCAATGGTTACATTTAGCATTCAATCAATCCGCGATCCCAATGTCAATATTGTTGTTAATGCTCATGTATTAAATAAATTGACATCAGTTGTTCCATCAAGGAAGATAAATGTTGAGTTGTGTCAAAATTTAATACATTTAGAGTTAGCTGATCCCAGATTCCATATTCCCAACAAAATTGATTTGCTACTTGGAGCTGAAGTATTCAGCCAGATTTTAGTTGAAGGTTTGTTCAAGGGCCCTCCTGGTACACCGATAGCACAGAACACTGTCCTCGGGTGGGTCCTATCTGGCCAGGTTCAATCAGAACCTGTAGGCAGCTCTGAGTTGTGTCACAGTAGCAGTATGATCAGTATGCACTCTTCTATAGATGAAGACAGCTTACTGAAGAAATTTTGGGAGTTGGAATCTGAACCAGCTACTCTTTGTAAAAAGATTCTTACTCAGGAAGAACGAGACTGTCAGGATTTCTATGCAGCCACCACGACCAGAGACAGCGAAGGTCGCTATATAGTTAGGCTCCCTTTTCGGTCTCCTGATCCGCAGTGTAGGAAAGGCAAGACTCTTGATATTGCTGCCAAAAGACTGGAGTACTTAGAGAGGAGATTGTTAAAATCTCCAGAGTTAAAAGTTCAGTACTCACAAGTTATGGCAGAGTATCTTGCTTTGGGGCACATGGAACTGGTTAACGGTGAAGCAAAGCGAAATCCTGATGCAGTTTATCTACCCCATCATGCCGTAGTACGAGAAGACAAGACCACATCGAAGGTACGGGTAGTGTTCAACGCATCCAGTCCAGGCACCAATGGTATATCCCTCAATGATGACCTTATGGTAGGTCCCACGTTGCAGCTAGACTTGAGGCATATCATCATGCGTTGGCGACGTTATCCTGTGGCTCTTATTGCTGATGTGGTTAAGATGTACCGGCAGATTAAGGTAGCTGATGTAGATACTGACTACCAAAGAATTTTGTGGTCGGATGGGTCCTGTGTCCAACACTATAAAATGTTGCGGGTAACTTTTGGTACGGCCAGTGCACCTTATCTCGCGGTTAGAACCCTACATCAGCTTGCAGAAGATGAAGGTGAGTCATTTCCATTAGTAGCTGAAAAGGTTACCCAAGATTTCTACATGGATGACTTAATGACCGGTTGCCAAACAATTGAAGAAGGTTTAACTATTTACAAGGAAATCAAGGAATTAATGAGAAAGGGATGTTTTGAAATGCAAAAGTGGGGATCAAATAGTAAAGAGTTGATGGACAAGATAGGTGAGGAAAGGAAAGGTTTCGAGGAGACAATGGAAATAGGATCAGGCAAGGACGGAAACGAAGTCAAAAAGGTATTGGGTTTATGCTGGAACAAGTCATTAGATGAGTTCGAGTATACTGTACATTTTTCTCCATTAAGTTCGCCCGTTACTAAGAGAAAAGTTTTGTCTGACATTTCCCGACTGTATGACCCTCTAGGATGGATAGCGCCATCCATAATTCAGGGTAAGATTTTTATCCAGAAACTATGGATGTCTGGCTTGGACTGGGACCAGGAGCTGCCTGAACATTTGCTCAATGAGTGGATAGATTACAGGGATAAGCTTAGCACGCTGACAAAATTCACAATTCCTAGGTGGATGCATACCGGTCTCAATGACGTATGTACAGAATTGCACGGATTTTGTGATGCGTCTAAAGATGCTTATGCCGCCGTGGTTTACATTCGTGTTGTGGATAGCACCGGAAAGGTACATGTAAACATTGTGACCTCAAAAACGAAGGTATCACCAATAAAAGTGGTGTCCATACCACGACTTGAGCTGTGTGGTGCAGTACTATTGTCCCGTTTGATGTCAGAAGTGGCCGAAGTCTTGAACATTCCAAAAGACCATCTTCATGCTTGGACAGATTCTCAAGTGGTTCTGGCATGGCTCAGTAGTCACCCAAGCAGATGGAAGACGTTCATTGCAAATAGAGTGTCAGACATCTTGACAATTTTTGAACGGAAGCAATGGTCTCACGTTCGCTCTCATGAAAATCCCGCTGATTGCGCATCCCGTGGAGTGCAGCCATATAAGGATGGAGAACTATCGTTGTGGAGAAATGGTCCATCTTGGTTGGCAGAAGAAAAAATTAATTACAGTCCACTTAGCTGCAACCAAGACACCAATCTAGAGGAAAGAACAGTCAAGGAGGTGACGTGCACTACCACTCTAGTTGAACCGGAATTTATTTGTAGGTTTTCTTCATTCCGACGGTTGACTAGAGTAATAACGTACTGTCGTAGGTTTATAGTTGCCGCATCAGCCAAAGCCAAACATCAGCCGCTTGTAGAGTTCCCTAAGTGGCTCACAAGAAAGGAACTTGATCAAACGACTGAGTTATTGGTCAAGCGATGCCAGTTGGAACATTTTGAGGATGAAGTTAAACAATGCCTCAAAAACATACCTATTAATAGAAAGAGCAAAATTCGTAGCCTCAATCCATTTTTGGACGACACCGGTATCCTCAGGGTGGGCGGTAGGCTACAAAGGGCTGAACTTCCATCGAGCATGAAAAACCCCATAGTGATGCCATATAAGTCACATTTGACTGAACTTCTTGTGGCCGATGCTCACGAGCGTACTATGCATGGAGGTCCTCAGTTAATGCTAGGCTATCTTCGGTCTAAATACTGGATAGTTAATGCACGAAGAGCCATTAAAGCCTGCCTGCACAAGTGTGTAACTTGCACTCGTTACGCTTCAAAACCGGTCAGTCAACTGATGGGGCAGCTTCCATCGGCAAGAGTCAACCCAGGTCGACCCTTTGAACAAAGTGGCGTCGATTTTGCTGGTCCTATTGCCATCAGAATGAGCAAAGGGCGTGGGCATCGCTCTACTAAGGGCTATATTTGCTTATTTGTTTGTATGGCAACCAGGGCTATACACTTGGAGGCGGTGAGCGACTTAACGTCTGAAGGCTTCATCGCCGCTTTCAAGCGATTTGTAGGTAGGCGAGGACAATGCTCCGACTTGTGGAGCGACAATGGGACGAATTTTGTAGGAGCTTCGCGTGAATTGTCGTCTCTACTAGTCAAAGAGAGGTCTTTAGTTAGTAAAGACATTGCGGACTGGCTTTCGACCAATGGCACAGAGTGGCACTTCATTCCACCCCGTGCTCCGAACTTTGGCGGACTATGGGAAGCTGGCGTAAGATCCACAAAACATCATTTACGGCGAGTAATCGGATCTTCAACGCTCACCTTTGAGGAAATCACAACGGTTTTGGCTCAAATTGAGGCGTGTCTCAATTCGAGACCAATGTCATACGTTAGTGACAACTCTGAGGATCCTTACCCTCTTACGCCTGGCCATTTCTTGGTGGGTGGCCCACTTGTACTCCCCCCAGACGCAAATTATGAGGCCTCTAACATAGGTAGTCTTCGTCGTTGGAATTACTCACAAAAGATGGTTCAGGACTTTTGGCGAAGGTGGTCTCGTGAATATTTAGTTCAATTCTTTCAAAGACACAAGTGGTCTTCTCAAGTACCTGAGCCAAATATCGGCGATATAGTCTTGGTAAAAGAGGATGATCTTCCCCCGGCACGTTGGCTTTACGGCGTTATCACGGACAAGCACCCAGGTATGGACAACATTACGCGTGTCGTTAGTCTCAGATGCAAAGGCACTAATATTAAAAGGCCTGTATCAAAATTATGTGTTTTACCTGTGGCCAGTTGATAACAATTTTTGTTTAAGCAAATTTTTGTATTTTTTATGAGTAAAATTTTAAGTCTAAGTGTCGTTGTCGTAATCCTACTATCTTATGTATCGGTTTAGTTTGTGAACTTCTTTAAATATTGTCGTTCCTGGTTTCGAAATGTACACATCGTGTATTTAATTTTAAGGCAAATTTTATAAACCACAGTTTTGATTTTTTCTCATTCTCATACTACTTATGTACGTACTCAGTTACTGTCATTGTCATAATAATCTTTAATGAGCACTTTTTGTTTAATTCATGTACCTACTGTATAATGGACATGCTGTCCATGGTGGGCGGTATGTTTAATATTATAACTATTTTAGTAACATAATTCATAAGATGTGAGTGTGCAAACAGTTTTAGTTCCCGCTATCATCAATAGATGTCGCTGTGCACAGTTACATCGCGGTATCGTTACGATTTCGGAAACAAGTATAAGGCTCGTACATTTTTTAATAAACGCACTCTCATATAGCAGGAATCTTTTGTTTTATTTACGAATCCTCGCTATATTTTTGGGACACTGTACACTGCATTTGCGATCCAAGCGTAGAAGAAACTGTCCCCCATCTGCTAACAGAATGCCCCTCCAAGAAAGAGCCAGATTTGACCTGAAACACAGAATAAACACAGAAATCAATATAAATACAATCCAAGAAATCATTGCCGACCCCGAAAGGCGGGAACATTTCCTAAATTACATAACAGCCATAGCGGAACAGGCAATAGCAAGAAATAAAACTTAAGCATAGATACAAAAAAAAAAGCACAAATACATAAAGCATAAATACAAAAATAACATAACAGTACATATAAAAGCAATTATAAAAATAAAGCACTTAAAATACAGCAAATATTACACATTCATAAAATAAAGCAAACATTATAAAGCAAAGAAAACATAAAAAGCATACAAAAGTCTCTGATCACGTCAGAGGTAAAAGACTTAAACCAAAAAAAAAAAAAAAAAAAAAAATAGGTAGGTAGGTACCTATACCTACCTACCTATTTGGGTGTAGGTAGGTATGTGTTATTTTTTTAATTTTTGTCTACCTAATTGGCTATGAAGCAGAGGTAGTAAACCAGCCAGATCGGCTTGAGCAACAGGTTGATAAGATTCCATACCATGAACGGGGTTGTACCACCGCCAACTTCGTATCGTAAGTCTTGACAGAAGAACCCAATAACAATCTTAGTAAGACACTACATTCGAAACCTTGAGACCTCTTGTTCTTTTCCTCAAAAACTTCACTGAGCAGGTAGGTCTTTCTTAAAAAGTTAGATGTAGGTAGGTACCTATACCTACCTACATCTAACTATACCTACCCTTAATTAAGGTTTATGTAGGTACCTATCGACGTATCACACTCATAGCCTCATGTGTAAGTAAGTATGTAGGTACCCACATATGAATTGCCTATCATGTGGTGCAAAATTAATGACGAAATCATTGCAAAGTGTGTCTAGGTATGACATCTTCCCTGGTCATTCATCAATGTCGCTTTATAAAGAAAAGTCCACAACTTCGATGTGAGTGTTTTACTTGTTATGCTGTTTTACACGCTCAACGCGTCCAATTAGCTCTAATAGCCATGATGTTCACGGCATTTCACACGGCAATTGCGTATACTACCTACTACCTACAACGTCTTGATACATACCTACCTCCGTGAAGAGAAACATCGCGATCAAATTGACAAAAATACAAGCATACTTTGGGGTATCCACCCTGCGCTCTGCATACAGAATCAGTGTGCCTAGCACGAACACTTTCGAAAAAGTATGCGTAACGTAACCGTAAACAGGGCGATGATTTTCACTACGTTAACGTACGTAAACGTAGTAGGTACCTCTTACGCACGATAGGGGCGCTGTACCAAGTTTCATACAAATGTTTACGGTAACGTTACGCATACTTTTTCGAAAATGTTCGTGCTAGGCACACTGTTAGACTAAGGTGCAGCGCAGACGGCTGAGACATTTAAAAAGAGCGTCTAGGTCTGCCGACAGAATGATCGAAGATGTGCGTCGTGTGCGTTGAGACTAAAATATCCGCGATAGATTTTTGCGCGTCGTGTGCAATCATTCTGCATATCATAATTGCAAAAAAGTGCGTCACGGATAGTTTGTCGTCTGCGCTGCCCCTAAAAGATTCAGACGTACGTCAGAAGTACCTATTTGACATCTCGGCCTTTTGGCTAAGATCGAAGTCATCTCGTGAAAAATTCGCAATCAAATCGCAGATGGTACGAGTATGACGAAGCTACACATTTACGAGTATGTTTTAGGTGTCTGTTTTTGACGAATATAGGTATCTGTTTTTAATTTCCAATGACTGCCAATTCCGATGAAGTCCAATAAATGCCAACGACAACTGCTGACTCTGGGGTACCAACTTCTGAAATCTTATGCAGAAGACTCCACCAAACCCTTCTACAGCAATCTTGGATTGTTAGATTTAGTTCTTCAAGTGCCTAAATTTCACGGAAAGTCGTAACCTCTAGGTAAGTTACTTCCGTAAAATTTAGGTGGGTACCTACCCCTGGCCAATTGCATCACCCCAAGAAGCTTGACAGAGGGGTTCTCCCATTTTGAGAAAGGGTGCCGTCCTCCCGTTCTTGAAAGCGACGTTAGTCCCCCATACCCTGTTGCTCCCCAAGCTGGAAAGGGTAATAAAATTTTTCTAGCTTGAAATAAAGGTAGACATGTTCCGTTCATAAGCAGTTCCCCCAAATCTCTATGAGAGCACTAATAGTACATCGGGTGCTATAAATATTGCTATCCGCAAACGCTCGAAAGGCCATTTTGATTGCGCGCCAACCGTGTCTCCTGAAGCCGACACAATGCTAACGACAGGATAAACATTGAAAACCAATTACAATGATTTCTCTTTACACTGAATTTGGAAATAGGTACCTACCTATCACTTATGTAGATGCAATCTGTTTATTTTACATTTGCAAAATTGTGAACTGCTACTACCACAGTATCCTATATCTTTACAAGTCTCCAGTAATATCACAGTTAAGTGGCAGTAGTCTTGTATATATGCACTAGCATACAGCACTGTTGAATCGGATGTTGAAGTGGCAAACGCGTTTGAATCTTTCTTTGCCAACATTGCATCTAAAACGACGGACACATTAAATTCTAGCCCGCGTCTTGCTTATGACCTCCTCAACACATATTCTGTCGAATGTAAGGTAAAGTTTAATTTTCATCAAATCGACGCCCTAGACATTTTGGATGCTTTCAGAAAGTTAAATATTAAAAAGACTGAGGATTACTGGGGACTTTCTGTTGATATATTAAAAAATATAATCAGCATTATTTCACCAATTTTGGCAACAATTTTTAATAAATGTATTGAAACTGGGCATTTCCCAAGTTTGATGAAACTTAGTAAAGTCATACCACTATTTAAATCCGGTGATAAGTGTGACCCATCAAACTTCAGACCAATATCTATACTGCCCGCTTTAAGTAAAATTTTCGAAAAAATTATATTTAATCAATTAATAATCCACTTACAAGATAATGATATATTGCATAAGAACCAGTATGGATTCACCAAAGGTAAATCCACGACTGACGCTGGTGTAGCGCTCGTAAAACATGTATTTGATGCATGGGAGAACAAGCAAGATGCTGTGGGGATTTTCTGTGATTTGTCAAAGGCATTTGATTGCGTTGATCATCAGACACTACTTATGAAGTTAAGTCATTATGGTGTATCGAACGACTCGCTTAGTATGATACAGTCTTACCTGATAGGAAGAATCCAAAAAATTGATGTTAACGGTAGTCACTCCTCTGGAGCCCCCTTGCTTATGGGTGTGCCCCAGGGCTCAATATTGGGACCTTTGCTCTTTTTAGTATATATTAATGATCTTCCATGTTTTGCAAAAGACTTATGTGAGATGGTGCTATTTGCCGATGACACATCTTTAATATTTAAGGTTGACAGACAAAGAGAAAATTTTGACGAAGTAAATGATGCTGTCTCTAAAGTATTACATTGGTTTACAAGTAACAATCTGTTACTAAATGCTAAGAAAACTAAATGTAAGGTAAGTGTCCCTATTACGGAGGTAGTCAAAATCGGTTCCTATTACGGTGGTATTTCTATTTTCGAGTTTTATTCCTATTTTATTCAGTATAAGTGCACCAAAATGTATACTATTTATTCCAAATCTATTCCTTCATCAGTTGACCGAGTTTTGCAAGTATAGCACATATACAACACAACAAAATCAATCATTTAGTGTAACGACATCGATGTGAGAGAGGTTTTCATACAAACGCGCAACATCAAATGAAAGTACACCAATATTTATAAACTAAGTTTTTCGTATTAATAACCCGTTCAAGTTCGTTTGTGTGTTATTTATTGCATTTTCCTACTATTACAGCAGCTATTTAAATAGCTTAATTCATATTTTATTCTCATTTTCACCCAAAAAAATAAGAAACAAAATACCACCGTAAAAGGATACAAATTTTATAGGTTGATCCTAATACGGTGGTATACCTCCGAATTAGGAAATATACTGGACATGTTTAATTGTTTATAACTTTTAATTTATTAACTTATTGAATTAGTTCCAAGTTTTATTGAAATAATCATTAATCTCTTAAATTAAGGACCATATTCTGCGGTATGCTATCTTTCTTAGAAATCTAGTTAAATATGAAAATTGTTGAGCATAAAATGTTGGTTTCTTAGAAGCGGTAAAATAAAAAGCTGTATTTTAATTGATCACAAATCGTTTATTTTGTATAACTGTTGACTAAAATTTAACACACTGAGCCAAAAAACTGTTATCGTGTGATTATGCATTTACACTCTTTGGTTTATCGAAATTTTGATGGGTCAGAATTAGGAACATTATAACACGAGTAGTGTTCCTATTACGGTGGTAGTTATTTTCAGGTAACTCCGTATTAGGTTATATGGGTTCCTATTATGGCGCTATTCATAAAATATAAAATTTTAAGTTTTAGGGTTCAGTAAATAAATAAAAAGTTTTCTATAATGTCTTATGGATTCTTATTTAATAAAACCAAAAGCGATAAAAACTTAACAATGTATGTAAATAATGTTATTTAAAGAGAAGAATGCCCATCATAGTATGGAGAATAGTACAGTTGTGTTAAGTGTTGGATCAAAACCAAAGTTTTATTAGGTGTCTAGAAAAAAAATTATTACTTTTGACCTTTGAACCGGGGTATAAAACCTATTTTCCAAAAATGTAACATTTATACTTACTACGAGTAGTTTATTGTATAAAGTAATAATAATTCGTTTCAACGAGATCTTTTTTAATACGTCACTGTTAGAATTTAGAGGGTGCTAGGTTCTGGAGAATAAGGAAAATTCAAGTGATTCATACATCCCTGCTATATTTGCAAATTTTATAAAAAGAGAATCAATGTTATCAAATCAATGAATGAAAACCTTACTTTACTTTCATCACCATCATCAGCCTATTGCAGTCCACTGCTGGACATAGGCCTCTCCAGTTGTTCGCCATCTAAAGCAAACTTCTGGAGGACATACCCGTAATCGCCACGCTGGGCAGGCGGGTTGGCGATCGCAGGGCGTAGCTTCTTGCTCCGGTGACGCTGCTGCCCGTCATTGGCCTGTAGTTTTTAGCTACGCCTTCTATCGTGATGGCTTAACCGCCACCAGTCGGTTTGCCAGAGCCTCGTTTGTTGTTCGGCAGGATGCACCACGGGCAGGTGAGGATGGCTTGGAACGATAAGGTGATAGGTTTACATCCCTTACATACAATTTACTTTACTAACACATATTTTATATTATTTAATGTACGTAACATTATTTGTTTCTGACCCTCCGAATTAGGAACCGTTTACCGCCGTAATAGGCACTGACCGAAATTATACCTCCGAATTAGGAACAATCGACTCGGCTATTTAAATATTTTTTTAAAAAAAAACTAACATCAAGAGAAACACAAAATCAATAGAAATACAAAATATAATAACCACTTTTGACGATGAAGTGGTTTTGCACATTTAGAAATACTTACAAATGCTTATTTTTGTCTCCTAGTTTCGAATGTTGCGAAATACCTCCGTAATAGGAGCGTTTACCTTATAAAGTTTTCTATGCCCAATGTCAGACAAGTCAAAACTGTCATTAACATAAATCAAGAACCCATTGATATCGTTAACTCAACAGTGTTCTTAGGTATCACCTTAGACTCAAGATTGCAGTGGGCTCCACATGTTGCTGCCCTTGCAGGACGACTTAGTTCAGCTGCATATGCTGTTAGGAAGATTAGACATTTAACTGATGTCGACACTGCGAGATTGGTTTATTTTAGCTACTTCCATAGTGTTATGTCCTATGGCCTTCTACTGTGGGGCTCAGCGGCAGACATCCAGACCATATTTGTTTTACAAAAGAGAGCTATCAGAGCCATATACAAACTTGGCCCACGTGATTCTCTTAGAGACCTTTTTAAAGAAATAAATATCTTAACTGTCGCTTCCCAATATATCATGGACTGTTTAATCCATGTTTATAAGAACAAGCACAAGCTTCCTAAAAATTCAGATAGTCATAAATTCAATACCAGAAACAGGCACAAGCTAGCTATTCCTAATCTGAGGCTGAATAAATGTGGAAAGTCATTTATAGGGCTTAGCATAAAAATGTTCAATAAATTGCCTCAATGTATAATTGATCTACCCATACAAAAGTTTAAATTATATATTAAAGGATGTCTAATAAAGAAAGGTTATTACAGAATTGAAGACTATTTAAGTGATAAGACTGTATGGTCAACTGCCAAATAAGCGGATGCTGCTCGCCTGCACTTTATCATAATAAAATTATAACCATTTCATTGGTTGTTTATATAGAGTCATATGTAACTTCTATTCTATGTAAGCTACGTCCTTCAGTTAATTTATTCATTTATTAGTTTTATGATTTTGCCAAATATTTTATATTGGGGTAACTGGACTAGTCATGCTCACTAAAATGTTTCTGGGGTGGTGGCGCTGTGTGGCGGGTCGTTACACTCCCTCAAATATGGTTGAATGAAGCGATGGCTGGTACACACGTCATACTTGTGAACAGGTGCTGCCTTGGAGACTGGTCTACTCCTGATTGCCCTATATAGAGTATGTTAAGGTTAATTTCTTTTTTTTTAATCTAATTTATAATTAATTTTGTAAGGCCCCAGACTGTATGACGTGGTCGTAGTTAAAAGTATAAATGTGATAATAATATTGTAAACACCATTTTGAAAAGAGCAACTACACGAGTTTCTTGCCGGTATCTTCTCGGTAGAATGCTGCTTTCCGAACCGGTGGTAGCTTCGACGATTTGTAAGTGTTTTTCATAAAAACCTATACAAATAAAGATTATTTTGACTTTGACTTTGACTTGACATATGCAAGCCTCGCTCATTATAATGATTCGTGCACATTGAGGGCACGTGAGTAGATTTTGATAATGGTAAGTTATGCAGCGGTTGAACGGGCCTTCAACTGGTTACGTATCAAGATCAGCTTTATTCTGATCCTCGAACACGCGTACTTAGTCGTTGAGCATGCTGCGCCATAATGTTTAATTTCGTCATGTTTCGATTTTGGAGTTTCTTGTACCAGAGGAGTTGCCAGTCATGTTTTCGCTTGCCCTCTTCCAGTTCACAGTTTGGCTTCGCCACTCAATATGAAGGGCAATAATAAAATACATTTACTTTGCAAACTAGCAACTAGATCTTTCTGCTGTATCAAATCCTACTAATGCAAAGTGAAAACGTATCATAATGTTGATTATAAAAATGTAGCTTAGACTACACATCTCTAGTATACGTACGCTACTTTGGCACATACTGTGCGATCGGATGCCTAACTGTGATGGATTTTAAAGTAGAACCTTTCATTATCTGCCGCCATTGAAGATTTATTATATCACGTCATGCTACTCCATCATAATATTTCAGTTCAAATTCGTTATAACGACTGATAATTGATTGGATCTGTCGTTATAACGAAGTATTTCAAAGATATTAATCTTTGAAATCTAATCATATTAATTCCCAATTGAGGAAAAAATCACAATCATATAAGACAAAATTTTCCTCCTTATGACGAGATGACTATCAGCTTTACATCACTTTTCCGGCTCCAAATCTATATAGGTAGATTAAGTAGATATTAGCAGATATCTGCTAATATCTACTTAACGATTGCAATGCTAATGATTATCCAACAGCTATTACAATGATTTTAAAACTTCCTTCCCAGCCTTGGAAACTTTCTTTCCCAACCTTTGAAACACAGAATACCATTTAATTAGCATACCCAGCCCACTAGATGTTAAAAATTTTGCAATAAAATCATACGTCCTGTTAACAACCAGAAGAAAAAACCCACTTTCCAATTTACAGAAACCTTAATGAAACCTTATAGACACATTTTTCTTTTCACCTAAAAATGCGTGATGTTTTGATAAAAAATATTTTTAGTTCAACACATGTTTCCGTCACACCGCGACCGGTATTAGGGAAGTAAATTATTCCACCAAACAGGCACATTATGGTTGCACCTTCACGGTCGGTGCACAGGGTCACAAATCAACAAAGGGTGATATTGACCGCTACCAACCGGGCCTTATTAGTAAAGCCATATGGGATACTGTTGCATGGCAGAGTATTATCAATCCATCGATTGTCAGTGCACGTGCTACGTTGCCCTGGCGACCGATGCCATGCTAGTTCAATGACACAGCATACTGTACGGTTGTACGGTGAACAAATTGCAGGAACCATGGGCGGCGTTTACTGGTTTAGCGAACCGAAGTGACTTCCGAAACGAATAGTATCTGATGCTATATACTCAGACAAGGAATCTACCACAGACTCACAGTTGACGTCGATGAAACTTTTCCCCATTTTTATTAATGGAATAAAACTTTGATAGCTTGATGTTGGTCGAAGCTGAATAATCGGATGTAAGGAAGCGACCCATTGCCTTTTCGCTCCAAGCCACCCTCACCTGCCCGTGGTGCATCCTGCTGAATAACAAACGAGGCTCTGGCAAACCACTGGTGGCGGTATAACCATCACGAATGAAGGTGTAGCTAGGAACCCCAGGCCGATAACGAGCAGAAAATTTTAAATCCCCAACTGAGTAGTTCTTACGACATGCGCTTACGAACTCTGTAGTTACTCAATTCTCCTGAATCTGTATGCAGGGACATCCCAGGATTGTGCCTTTTGATATTGTAGATATTTCATAAGTATTTGACACTTTATTATTCATTCTCGTAGATGCACGCACTACCTTTAGCACTACAATCATATCGTGGTCACATAATTTCCTCGGAGATTAGATTATGAGAATAATCGATGACCGCCAACGTTATCTTTGAACTGAATCACAGGTTTTTTTTTTCAGATAGGTACTTAAAACTTACCTTTCTGCTTGCAAAAATAGAAAACTCAATCATAAATTAACAATATTGTTAATGTTCATTAAATAACCCAAGACATGCCACGATGGGTCTCACAGCGCCATAATGGTTGTCTGTTGCTCGACATACCAATAATGGTTTCCTCTTTAGAATAGTGGTCAAGAAAACTTGCCTCAGTCAACTAACGTTTTCATTCTTTTCAGAGCTGCTAAAGATGGTCTTCTAGACGTCCTGCGGGAAGCCACTCGGAAAGAGTGCAACAACAAAGACGAGTCAGGCATGACGCCAACTTTGTGGGCGGCCTTCGAGGGCCACATAGAGGCGCTCAGGCTACTATGCGGCAGAGGGTAAGTACCTGGCTATACAGCCACACTGTTGCCCTAGGTACACATGCAGGAATGCGGCGGTATGCTTCGGTGTTGCCCGTGTCCCTGCAACTTGCTGCCCACTGGCGACACAGGGGGGTTTAGTGGGAATACCCTCCCTTTTCGGGAGCTGTGAGTCCCACACACCACGCCGACTTCACCTGAAGAGCGGCATGAAGGTAAATAATTTTAAGAGAGGTAGGGCATAGCGAATCTTTGCTCGAATTGAGCCGCCCGTCCAGGGAAGGACCTCCACCCTATAGAATAACGCAGTCAAATGACCTCTGAGTCGTGTTTCTGCCGGTGAGTAGGGTTTCCGGAGCTCGTGGGGGGTTGGGGTTGGGCCGGCATGGCGGTGGCAACTGACAGGTAACTGACCAGTTACTTGCCCGTTGTCACAGCGACTTGGGCTTCTCTTTCGCTTTCCATCAGGCGTAGGGAAGCCATTATGTCGAGCCACTATAAAAAAAAATCCCCTCTAAAAAAAATAGGTTCGCCCGGGGGGCACACCATTGCTCCCCGGAAGATTTATTGCGTAGTCATCTGCGGCTGGCCAGGGCAGTCAGGAACACCGCCGTATGCTTCTACACGACTCGTATCCCAGCAAGCTACTGCCCACTGGGTTTATTAATAAGGTAAGTCTTATAACTCTGATAGATCTATAGATAGACTTAACTATTAATGATGTATTGATGACGCTTTTGCCTATTTCTTATCGTATCTGTGATTGATAAATTTTATCATGGCATAAGTAGTCACATTATTATAATGAAGAGCGGACTTACATAAAAAGTCAAAAGCTAATAATATCATGACAATAAAGTATGTATTAATTGATCCAAATCTGTTCTGTGCGAAATCATCTTGCGAGGCAGTTTGTCTATAGACTGTTTCGTAACTGATGTTTCCCTTCCGCTGACAAAGTAACTTTGGCCCAGCCATCGAATCATCTCGATGGCTGGCGATCCTCGACTGTACGTTTTATGAGGAACTTCTTGCTCCGCGCCTCGGTTTTGTGGAACCAACTTCCTGCGACAGTCTTTCCGAACAGCTACGATTTGGGAACCTTCAAGAAATGAGCGTATTCATATTTAAAAGGCCGGCAGCGACCCTAAACTCGGTAAGAGCCGCGGGTGTCCATGGGCGGTGTCGACTGCTTACCATCAGGCATCACACTTGCTCGTCTAAAAAAATGTGTAGAAAGACATGACCTTCAGTTGTTTAAAAGCGAAATGTTAATTCACACATTTACAATTGGCAATGTTTACTAAACAATAGTATATCACGTTGCACAGTTACTTTCCCACAGCGTTCTCGCAACATCGAACAGGTTCGCGCCACGATAATCTGTGCCCAATGTCGCAGAGTACTTTGTAAATACCTCATTTAATCTGTTTTTCACGGCAGTAACGAGTTCACTTTCACTTTTGAGTGGGTAACTTTAAAGAGTACCGCCATAAAGTCACGCCATGAGTTAACAACACGACAATTGGGATGATGACTAAAAAATAATTTAATGTCCATCAGATAGATTAATGAAAAATATTGGATACGTATTTTTTATTTTGCCTCTTGTTCAAAAACTTACGAAGATACATTGATTTTAAATGTCACATGACGTCACGTTAGAGTACAAAATATACTCTAACGTGACGTAGTTAGCCCCCACTCCGTAACTTTAATGCGCTATATCTAAGTATTTTCTTGTTATTTCGACAAAACAAAAAATACGGGTCTTATATTTTTTTATTATCTAAGAGACGGACTAATTATTTTCTTCATTTTCATACCTTGTCATCATCCCTATTGTCTGATGGGGTTTTCGTGTATGAACGTATAAAGCATTTTACCTACTATGATCAAAAAAATTACACCTACATGGAATTGTTCGTCATCTTCAAAAGAGATTTTTTTTAGTGGATTAAAACTTACTTGGGTTTAAAGGTTTTTGATACCTATATCGTTATATCACGATCACTTTCTAAACCTGTTTCTTCATACATATCAGTCAGCCATAGTTTAATCTGCCACTTCATTAAAAATTGTCCATACGCGTTTCCATTCCTTATATGGGATCCTTTCCTTTGGACATGAAGATATATCTTCCAGGTTGACGTGGCCTAGATAACTGATCAAAACATGTATTTATTAAGTACGGTTCCTAGTCCCTTACCACAGTGACTAACAGCCATATTCACAAACGTTATACGTTGCACGAACTCACAGGTACCCAAAAAGCTATAGGATTTTGGACACTGCGTCCGCGCGTCGCATAGTAACGTTTGTGAATACGGCCGTAAGGATTCTCTTTCGCTTACGGGAGGAGAGGAGGCGCCGCTGTACTGTGCCTATAAAAAAATTAATCTCATTCTTCTTTCACAGAGGGGAGCCCGACAAAGCAGACTACTTCGGCAACACAGCCTTACATCTAGCTGCGGCTCGGGGCCACAAGGAGTGTGTGACGTTTCTGGTGAACTTCGGCGCGAACCCGTTCGCGATCGACGTGGACGGCCACACTGCGCAGGAGTTGGCGGCTATCAACGGGCGAGACGACATCCTGAGGTACCTCGACCAGGCTACCGCTAAGTTGGACAATAATGACAAGTAAGTAAAATGGTTAGAATAGATTCGCCACGGCTTCACACTGCCTGTGCCAAAATATCTGCAGCTTCAAACTTCAATTTGGCTTGTACTTACGCCGCGTGGGAAAAGAATGAACTAAATTACAATCACCTGACTGCTTTAACGTCCGCTCTTTCTATGTATCGCAAAGGGCTATGTTTCAATCCGCTACCTAGTTGGACGTTAAGTGACGCGTGTTTAGTCAACGTTCGATCTAGTCATTCAATTGAATGTCGTCATTCAATGAACGCGCTAGCCATTGAATTGAATAGGAGATTCAACCAGATGACCCCGACATACATATAAGCAAAATGGTCTTGCTCTAAACCAACGAATCTAGCCCCTCTTCATCTATTACAGAAAAAAAGCAAAAGCCCTCAAAGAAAAAGCAAAGAAAGACTACGAGAAGTATCACAAGCAGTACCAGAAGCGGCAAAGTAAAGCCGAGCTCTTGGCAGAGAAGGAGCTAAAGAAGCTGGCCAAGGAGTGGGAGCACGGGTACAACGAGGACATAACGCCCATGCCGCACCGGCCCAGTAATGTGCTGCTGGCGCTCAAGCAGAAGATGACCAGGTCCACCAGCCAAGGTGAGTAGTTCAGCTTGTGTAGAGGCCAAGGAGTAGGAGCGGCTACATAAGGACATGTCGACCATGTCGCACCGACCCAGTAATGTGCTGCTGGCACTCAAACAGAAGATGACCAGGTTTACCAGCCAAGGTCAATAGCATAGCATGTATCGAAGCCAATGAGTGGCGTGGATACTACGACGACATGAGTCATCATGTCCTCGTTGTATCATAACAGCATAACACAACGCTCTAGCCTGCTGACGCTTTAAGGTAAGTGTCTAGTTCGATACACCAGTCAAAGTGGGTGACTCAAATAAGTACATACATACAAAATCCAATTACTGCGACATATAACTTTTATTAATTTAAACCATATTGCTATATGGTATAAAATAAAATTAAACATTGTTGAAAAGGTAAACTTAATGCCGCGTAGGCTCTCTCTCTACCAGTCAAACTTTAGGCTTAGCAGAGAAACAAGTGTAAATGTAGTGTGCCTAGATAACAAGTGTAAAGGTAGTAGATTTGGTTTGGAAACATAATACTTAGATAAAATCTTCTTCAGCTTGTATGAAAAATCAATAATTAGATGGTGGCATAAATAACCCATTTATTTTCGAAACAAAAATACCTACTACATTAATTCGTGTTGAATTTTTCTTTGTCTAATTAAACTCCAATTAAGCGGAAATAATTTACTGGTTCATTTAATCCCTGGTATGAAGGATTCAACATTTCTGAAATCCATACTGAAATGAATTTTGCATCATTAATCAAACGCAAATTTCATTTAATTAGTCGGTTTATTGAATCGTTTGTTTGTGAAATTGTAAAAATATTCGCTCTTATGCAATGAGTAAAATCTATCGTGTTTTTTTTTCTTATCAATTTTTACCTACACATGTGTTGATAGTTACTTAATATCTTGCTGATTCACCTATATATACAACTGAAGATAAAGTTGTAATATATTACTCTTGAGGATATGTTTTATATTGTTTTAATGATTACGGTTTAGATTTAATCTTCCCTAGATTAAAGTTTCAGCTAGCAATAAATGATTAAATTCAATCTGCTTAAATGTAAAAATATAAGGATAATTTTAACATTAGTTAAGAGACTGTACTGCAGCAATAATATATATATATGTATCTATAATTTTACTCTGAACTGAGCACCTTGATGTATATTCCTAAAATACATCGTTAATATGGAATATTTAACCTCAATTATTTGTAGTAGAATTGACTGTACTAGTTGAGGTACCACGGCTGAAAAACAGTTATTAAAGGTTATTAACCAGTCTGAATATAGTTAAAGTAAATCACTTTAACTATTTTTGTTGACCAGATAACTTGATTGCCGAAGAACAGCCCCGACCCACGTACAGTGCCCTGGTGGGGATCAGTTATTAAGGGTTATTAACCAGTCTGAATATAGTTAAAGTAATAACTATAACTAAGTATTTTGTTGAGCAGGTACCTTGACTGCTGAAGAACAGCCCCGACCCACGTACAGTACCCTGGTGGGGACGGTGAGCTCCGGCGTGAGGGGGCGCGGGGCAGTCTACAAGAAGGCGTTGGCCAGCAAGCTGAAGAACGGAACAGTGGGTAGGACGGGACCTAGCGATGACTTCAAGGTAAGCTAAAGAAGATACTTTTACTTTTTATATATCAACACAGCATATCGGGTCACCGGAGCGAGGAGCTATGCCCTGCGATAGCCAACCCCGCCTGCCCAGCGTGGCGATGGGTATAACCTCCAGATGTTTGCCCAAAGTGGCGGACAACTAGAGACATAAGTCCAGCAGTGAACTGCGATAGGATGATGATGGAGGCCCGATGGAAAGAGAAAGAGATGCCCAATCCGCTCCAGCAACGAACAAGTAAACAAATATAGTGACTAGTAACAAGAAGTTGCGAGAATTCAATGGTAACTAGGTATATCAAACTTTTTAAGCCCCTATTTGAAACATTATCTAAATCCTATTAATTTTTTTTTCAAAATCCTACTTTAATTATACGTTTTAATGTTTAATTACTACGGTAGTTCCCCTTTGATGACAGGCCAATGTAAATTAATTTAACAAAAGTTATTTTTATAAAATATTACGTAATTTAACACTACTAGCACGACTTGCTTTCTATTACGAGTATACCATAAAGCAACTAACATAAAGTTCATTAAAAATAACTAGGTAATATAAGATCGTACTTATTTCCAGTATGTAACAGCACAAGTTCAAAGATCCGTGCAAAAAACCATTAATATATCTACCAATACTATTAATAATTATTATTTATCAATAGCTTACTAAATGTACCATAAAGATATAGGGTAATAGAATTATAAAAGCATAAATTCGCAAGACAATTTAATACTTGAATTGCTCTAAAAATACCGCCGCTCGACGTACTCTATCTTTATGAGGGTCTGACTTTCTCATGACGTCTTCTGGTCACATACGTCTTGGGTTTGTCGACGTTAATAATGGCGAATAAATCATAACGATATTACAAATGAAACGTTTAAAGTGTCGATAAGGCTTTTGTTATTTGGGGGGACTGTAGACTGAAGTAGCCTAATAAATATTAAACGACATCACAAAGCACAGCGAAGATGCCACAATTATTATACCTACTCGTATTCAAATACAAAACAAAATGTTCATCATCACATGTTTCTAAATGTCAAGGTTGTAATTAATTAAGTTAGGTACTGATAACACAAGAATTGATAATCTGAAAGTATTTAATAACAGAATCCGATTACAAAACGCATTCAACCAGTGAGAGAAAAAGTAATAATCGGCGGGAGCTCCCATGACAGCTGTCAGTGTCAAACTTCAACTGTCAACGTTAGTGCGGTGACTCTTGAGCGTGGCGAATAGTGCTGTGCCGCAGCTGTTGATTATTCTCCTCTAACAGTACCTACAACTAATATATTTAATACTAGCTGTGCCTGCGACTTCGTCCGCGTGGAATAGTTTCTTGGGTAGTGATTTTAATGACCCCCAGTGCCTGGCAGCTGGCAGCGGCGCGGCGCAGATCTCGGCGCGTTTTATATACCCGCGCAAACGTACAGCAGGCTCGACGTGATTAGTTAAATCGTCGTAACTTTTTTATTTATGGACCGATTAACATGAAACAAACACTAAATGTTAAGGGAAGCTTCCAGAAATATATTAGTGAAAACCGCATCTTAATAGGATACGCGGTTTCTGAGATTAGCGTGCACAAACATACAGACAAACAGACAAAAATTCCAAAAATCATTGTTTTGGGTACTATTGCATTAATAAAGGCCTCCCATAATATTTTTTCACATATATCTTCCATGTACAGACAGCGATTCGTTACATTTTTATTATATGTATAGATGTATAGAAGATGTATAGATTAAGTGTTCGGATTTTTCATCAAAGTAAAATATTATTTACACTACTGATAATCCCTGTTCCTACATATTTACTTACATAATATACGGCCGTATTCACAAACGTTACTATGCGTCGCGGGAACGCACAGGTATCCAAAAACGTATAGGATTTTGGCCACTGTGCGTCCGCGCGTCGCATAGTAACGTTTGTGAATACGGCCGATAGAATACTACATAAAAAGAAGAGAATAATAAGAGAGTCGAAATAAGTACCAGTAATGTCAAACGTTCAAAGTTTCCGACTCCAAACGGAAATAGGCATTGTGACAATTCCCGATCATTCCCTTTCTTTGCATATCAGCAGGGCTATCCCTGTATCCCGGTAGAAAGTTATGAAACTCACTATCCTTAGTCGTACACGTGTTTATGTGTAGGTCGGTGAAGTGGAGTCGACTGGTCGGCGGTCCGTGACGTCACTGAGCGGTTTGCGCCGCGACTCGGAGGTGATGTACGTGGGCACGTTCGGCGCGGGCCCGCAGCAGCGCGGCGCCGTCGCCGACGTGTTCAGCGAGGCGCCGCCGCCGAGGGCCAAGCCGCAGCTCACGAGGTCAGTGACGTAGGGTACAGCTGATGTGTCAGTGACGTCAGTGGGCGACTCTACTGCCGACGTGTTCAGCGAGGCGCCGCCGCCGAGGGCCAAGCCGCAGCTCACGAGGTCAGTGACGTAGGGTACAGCTAGCGTGTTGTGTCAGTGACGTCAGTGGGCGACTCGACTGCCGACGTGTTCAGCGAGGCGCCGCCGCCGAGGGCCAAGCCGCAGCTCACGAGGTGAGTGACGCAGGGTACAGCTAAGAGTTGCGTCAGTGACGTCAGTGGGCGACTCGACTGCTGACGTGTTCAGCGAGGCGCCGCCGCCGAGGGCTAAGCCGCAGCTCACGAGGTGAGTGTCGCAGCGTACAGCTAAGAGTTGCGTCAGTGACGTCAGTGGGCGACTCGACTGCCGACGTGTTGAGCGAGGCGCCGCTGCCAAGGGCCAAGCCGCAGCTCACGAGGTCAGTGACGCAGCGTACAGCTAAGAGTTTTGTCAGTGGGCGTCTAAGCCGAAGCTTGCACAATGGGTATTATTACACAACTGATAAACTTACTTAGATACTTTATGTAAATATATACGAGTTATACGAGTACATACCTTTTTTTTTTTTTTTTTTTTTGTTGCACCGGGGGAAAATGCATTTACGCATACCTGCTACTCGGGGACGCAGCAGGTTATGTGGGACTCACTCCGCCTCTAGATGTTAGCGAGACGGAGAATACCCACTAAAAACCCCGGTCTACACCGTCAACGCGCCTTGGGTGATGATGACGTGGGATCTTGGTATGAACCATAACACCACGCCACCACCAGCGCAGTCCGCTTGCGCAGACTCGACTGGCCCCCCCACTTGGGGCAGCCTAGGGCTCAGGCAGAAGCCGTCGCCCTCCTCCAAGGACGGGATCCGTGCAAGGCAAGGGAGATGTCCCCACACCAACCCTCGCTGGACCCCGTCGGGCGTGCAGTCGCCACCGCACGGTGGATTTTTAGTGTGGTTTTCTCCACTTGAGCTTGCGCCCCCTGGTCCCGACCGAAGTCGGGATAACAGGCGGTTTTTTATTGTGGTCTCACTCCACTTGGGCTCGCCAGTCAAGGCAAGCCCCCTGGTCCCTCCAGCGAGGGGAAACAGGTTGCCCGGCGACCAGTCCAAAAGGACCATATCCGACGACCACGAGAACCGTGGCCATCGGACCCGCCGCGCCGCAGTGATACACTGCCAACCCGCGCCGTCAAACGGCTCCTCTGGTAAGGCGGCAACGGTCGCAGAAGACAGGGAGGACGGCAACGAAACACCGCGAGATCCCCCGAAGGGCACTCCTCTTCCCCTGCGACCATCGCCGACAAACCGACGCAAAATGCGTCCCACAACACGTCTCTCACCAATCGGACAAACGCCCCGCCATTGGGAGAGACCCACAGGCCAAAAGGCCCCCATCTAGGTAAGGCGGCAACGGTCGCAGAAGACAGGGAGGACGGCAACGAAACACCGCGAGGTCCCCCGAAGGGCACTCCTCTTCCCCTGCGACCATCGCCGACAAACCGACGCAAAATGCGTCCAACAACACGTCTCTCACCAATCGGGCAAATACCCCGCCATTGGGAGAGACCCACAGGCCAAAAGGCCCCATCGGGTGTGCCTAAGCACAGCCATGGAAGGCGTCGGGGGTCAACGACGCCAACACTTGGCTCCCGGAGCCACGCACAAGTGCGTGCTCCCACAGGGAATTAGCCGTCGGGTAGTAGCCATCCTCTACTACCCGCCGTTGCCCGGGGTACGCCGGGCCGTCTGCAAGACGACCACGCGTGGAGGCTTCCCTTGTTGTACCCCATACGAGTACATACCTCTATTAATACATTGCAAACACCCGGACCAAATTGGCACAAAAAAAAACCTTAAGTCCAGATACAAATAAATGAAAGAGAAATCTTCATCACACGAATGTTTGTTCCCATGATAATGATATACAAACATAGACAGGATAATCATTAGTTACATACGTGTGTATCATTGCCATCTTATAGAGAAGGTATGAATTTGTTGTTTGGGTAGGTATTTTTTTATTATACCTACGTAAAGCGTACGTGATAAATATCGATAACATTTTTTGATGAAATATTTTGATATTATGATATAATAAATGATATTTATTTAGATGCCAGGACTCGATCGATATATCGAAAATCTAAAAACTCAATTGGCGTAAAGGACATTACGTAGGTTTCTTCTTGGTTTTGTGTCTTTTTAGTTTGAGCAGTGGAGTTAGGCTATGTGCGCACTGGTGACTTTTATCACCGCATCAATCTCAAGAAAGCGCAGTTGGCCTGTAAAAACCATGGAAGTACTATGCTAAGCAAGGACTTTTTTAAACGTCCTTGGTAATAAGTACTTGGCGTAAAAACATATAATTTGACATCTGTCACACGTCAAAGTAAATTCCATTTCTCGCTCATCATGATCAAGAAGTTCCACTTGTTGTTCACCAGGTCCGCGAGCCAGCCGGACTTCACAGCGCC
The DNA here is from genome assembly GCA_031163375.1 of Conogethes punctiferalis. Classification (NCBI taxonomy): domain Eukaryota; kingdom Metazoa; phylum Arthropoda; class Insecta; order Lepidoptera; family Crambidae; genus Conogethes; species Conogethes punctiferalis. Next base: position 13,867,359 of record CM062087.1, on the reverse strand, counting down.
CTCCGGCGAGGACAGCGGCATCGGCCAGGAGGTGCTGCTGCAGGAACCGGCCAGTATATTTGACAGGCCCGGCTTTGGTAGCGTCGCCTTCAGGTATGTGTACAAGAACTGCTTCTGAGGATATGGATTATTCCTGCAGTACAGTAGGTACTCCAGTAGTGGTAGGCTGATGATGACTTAAAGGTGGATGCATAGCATGCAGAAGCACAGTGGATGTTGAACTGACGATAGTTGTGTAGAATCAACATGTGGCTCGGCCCGTCGGACTATACCACACCTAAACACTCATGTCAATTGCACTCTGGCACCTGCACTATGGAGGATCTCTACCAGGCGACATAAGAATAAGAGCCCGTGCACACGCTCGCGTGGTACAAAGCTCGTCCCTCATCGGCCTGAAGTAATTAGCTGCCCCCTCCAATCGTGATGGTTATACCGCCACCAGTCGGTTGCCAGAACCTCTTTTATTATTCAGCAGGATGCAACTCGGGTGAAGGTAGCTTGGAGCGTAAAGAAGATAGGTCGCTCCTTTACATCCCACTTTTGAGTGGCTCTTATTAAAAAAATAACTGTATGTCTACTTCATAGACTAAATTTCTCCTTTCAGACGATCTATAACAGCGACCCTGGGTGTAATGCCGCCAGCAGGCGCGGTGACGGGCGAGGACCTCTCCATAGGGTCAGCGGGGTCGCTTGCGGCGCGCCACGCGTACCAGCCAGCCGAGTGGAACTCCGCTCACTCCGGTTAGTTCAATAGTTGAACCTTAGTAGTAACTATTTAGTATTATTATTATTCTAAAATATACCTTATGTCATTAACTTAAGTATAACTGTTACTTTTGAACGTCTTCATAATCTCAGCAGTCAGACGGTTCTATCTTAAGTTTGACGGCTATGATCTGAGTTACCAGTTATCTGGTAGTTTACAGTGAAAACTGTCGTTTAACAGGTGAACCAGACCAAATGAGTTCTAACGTATTCATTCGATCTAATCTAACAGTTAAATTAAATTTAATCAGAATCGCCAGACATTCGGAATTGACTTATTGTCCTATGTCCCTTGGATGGGGCAGAGGGCGTCCACAGGACGTTTCCATCTCGAGCGGTCCTGAGCTTCGCGCTTCGCTTTGCTCCAGGTCTTTCCTATGGCCTTTTGCTTCTGCAGTGACCGCCCGCCGCCAGGATGTTTGAGATGTAGCTGTCCATTTGCCACAAATATAGCTCTTCAGTCTTAACCCTTCAAGAAAAATTATAATAACCAAACCTATTTTATCTTCCAGAGAGCTCCACAATAACATCTGACGAGGAAGCCGAAACCGAAGAATCCAGCTACGCCTCCCTCGAACGGTTCCTAACGGCGTGGGGTCTCTCCCAGTACGTACAGAAGTTCAAAGACGAGCAGATAGACCTAGACGCTCTCATGCTGCTAACAGAGAGCGATATGAAGTCTTTGGGTCTTCCTCTGGGCCCGTACAGGAAGTTGGTGACCGCAGTTCAAGAGAGAAAGGGCGCTTTGTCGCATCCCGGCCCTATTATAGATACTCCCATATAGATCGGAATTCTTATAAGGCATCCAGTGTATAAGCTTGAGAAGAGATTAGTGTGAGTAGTAGTTTTTTTCTTTGTCAGAAAGCAAATGTACGTAACATGGCCAGCAATAATAAGTATTTCTAAAATTTCTATTTGTCGGGCATCAAATGGTGATAACTCCGATATTTGCAACCAACAAAGCAGTGCAATATGAATTTCTTAAATAAAATATTAAATTATCTTTGTCCATGTTGCCCAGTGACACAACTGTTCTACTCAACTTTCTAAGTGCTGCCATCTATTGACGTTTTTGCATCTCAGATTGTGCATGTAAAGACAAACAATATTAACCTTAATTGTTGCCATCATCGACTATCCTTACGACGCACTATGCTATCTCATAACGTTTGTCATTAGTTTGTTTGCTGTTATGGTTTTTCTAAACCTATATTTTCCAAAATGATATAATAATATGCGGGTTCATATAACATGATTAAGCTCTCTGTGCCTTATTTTACATCAATTTCGAGTTTATTTTTTTTACTATAATATTAAATAAATGTTTTACCGTTAGATAAATTCATACCAGACTATATTGATAAAATATTCATATTGTGTGATGATAACTGATAAGTGTGATAATGATCATTCCATCCACGTAGCACGTCCAATATCGCCATATTAAATATTTTTGTACAAAGTTTAATAATTAAATGTACTTTTGTATTATTTTTAAACATTTGCTTTTCATTTCTCTCAAAATATTCCAAGATCCAATTCCATCTTTCTTAAACAGAGCTATGACAGAAAAATAACAATCAATTAATATTTTACAATTTTTTATTTCAAAAATTTTAAATACATTCAAGTGAAAAATATTCTAAAGATTTCTAATATCAAATTCGAATTATACTAATTTTAATTAATTTACAAATATTGGTTCAGTACCTTGATATTCTGACTAAAATATAATTATTAAATACAGTATTGAAAATTATGAGAATTTCTGTAGTACAGGTATCGTAGAGGACGGATCTTACTCGTCGAAGCTTTACGTAAGAAGTTACGTAGTCGTCCGCAGTGGCGGTTACTAAATAAAGGAGTTACCATCAGTCATAACTCGGTCGGTACCTTGCATTGCCCTATAACTTATCGACAACACATTACAAATCATATGTAGAATAAAATATATGTATTTTTATATCGTATCGTTCTATAATATAATATTTGAGATATGTTTACTCGTATTCTAATCTTTATTAAATACAAAGGAGCATTTGTTCGCTTTTCAAAGGCACAATATTCCAATATACATAGAATTTGTTCAATGTAGTACTTACTATCATTCTTAAATCACGTGACAAGTCGTTCGATACTCATCTAACAAATGACCCTATTACTAAAGTTTGTTTGAATCGCATACACTTATGGCAGAGTCCACATCTACCCTTCTTACTTACCCTAAACTATAGGTATCCACGCATATCCGATAAGTACCTCGTTAAAATACCATTATTAACTAAAAATTCATTAAAATTGTTGAAAACGAATCACGAGGAAGCTTCGAAGAGACCAGGTGTCAGAGTTTCGTAGGCCGTGCTCGAGGGCGGCGCCGGTCGTTCGGAATCGAATCGAAAAACCGTGCGCCGTAGTAAAACGTGCCAATAGGAGCGAAATGAACATTCAAACCAGATTCGGGCCACCCATCCATAGGGACAGAGCGAGAACAGCGCAACTTTTGCGACAAAACCGGGCGTCGGGGGTGCAACGGCGTCCGTCGAAACTCGTGACCTTCGATCGTCTCGCGCGCTCAGTACATGAACGCGAGGTACAGGTTGGCGTGCTTCGACGAGAGCTTCCTCATCCGCTCGCGGAACGCGCCGCGGTCGAGGAGGCGGCGGCCGGCGCACTCGTACGGCAGGTACGCGTCCATCGGCACGACGAGCGGCAGCGGCAGGTCGGACATGGAGGCCGGGCGGGAGCCGTCGGACGAGGCGGAGTCGGGCTCCGCGTACTGCGGGCTGGCGGACTCGAGCTGCGCGCCGGTCTCGTTGCTCTGGTTGCAGACGGGCACGCTGCGGCCGGTGTCGGCGGAGACGTTGGACCGCGAGCGGAGGACGGGGCGCGAGGACGCGAGGTCGGCGGAGCGCTCGTCGATGCGCGCGAGGGCGGACGGGCGGCGCGCGGGCCGGTACACGCGTCGCTCGCCGATGCTCGGCCGCGGCCGCGCCCGCCGGTGCGAGTTGTAGGTGTCGAGGGCGGGGACGGGTGTGCGCGGGACGGGCTTGTCCCGCGCGGGCGCCTGCGGGGCGGGCGCGTTGGCGAACGTGGCCGCCGCGAGGTCCCTCATCTGGTCGTGTGCTCAGTAGTTGTAGGGCCCGTACTGCGAGCCGTGGTAGTAGGGGCCGGGGTACGCCTGCGGCGGCGGGTACCCGGCGTACGCGTACTGCTGCTTCTGGGGGTACACTGCAAGCGGGGAATGTATGTCAGTTTGTGAGTGCTGCGATGACGCCATTGAAAAACCTACCGACTAAAATTGACTCATAAGTTTATAAAAAGGAAATATCAAAATATTAAATTAAATAGATAGGTCAAAAAGTTTATTATATTCAACTTTACGCAATTCTTCACTCATTATTTAAACATGTATTTAGGTTTTAATTTTTTTCTTTAAAAACCCTTCCCCTTCATGCATTAGCATCGTGAAAGCATAATCCTTGCCACATGGGAAAATATATTTACAAAAGATTTTGTGTTAAATGTTTCTGTAATAAATAGGTACTTCTTTGATGTTGGCAAAATAGGCAATTATTTTTAAATGGGTATAATAAGTATATGAACTCATGACAATGTATAATTATATTCACCATTAAATAAATAAACAAATATTATTTTTTTACGATTACGTTCCAACTACATAAATCCTATTACTGTTGTCGTTCCCACTATCCCCCACCGACTTTGGCCCACTGGGGGAAGATTGAAATTCATATAACAATGTTCCACTAGTTCTCAAGGCTGAGGTTGGTAACGGTAGAGGCGATGTGTGGGTGGTGTAAATCGAACCATCGCCAAGTTTTGAGTTAAGCTCATCATCATTGGCAGCCTGCGGCATTCCACTGCTGGACGTAGGTCTCTCCCAAAATGCGCCATTCTGCTCGATTGGCAGCAACACTCATCCCGTTGATGCCACACTGCGCTTTCGTACTCCACCGATCATCAGTTCTGCAGCAGACGTGGCGAGCCCATTGCCACTTCATTTTACTAAGTCGACTCGTTCTAACTCGAAAGTTAAGATAACTGAGAAAATTTAAATTAAATTCCCGTTTGCCCCCTTTTTCAAATGTATTGAGTTCCCCCTGTGATTCAAGTGGGTGGTTTGATGGCCGGTGAGGATTAGCGGAATTAACCCTATCGCAACAGCTTAATGTGATGGCGTTTTAAGTGAGGTGCAAGCGCGTTTACCAGGCATGAGGTACTGCATGTTAAGCGCCTCCTCGCGCTCGCGCTCGCCGCGCAGGCAGATGGCGGCCGACGAGAACAAGATGGCCGACATGAGCGCCAGGCCCACCCCGCACCACGCCACCATGTACGACCAGTCGTACCAAACGCGCGCGTTATCACGTAATATCTGGTTTATACCGGTTTTTTAACGTGTTTGGATGTGTGTGTTGTGGAAGCGTGTGTTTTGTGGGTAGGAAGAGGGTTGAGCGTTTTTTTTGACGGTAGAAGCAGGTGAAGGCGTTACGAGATTTTTACACGAGTTGACAGTGTTTTATGCAAGTTTGTTTGTATGTAATGTATTGATCCAGATTTTCGGATGTAAGATTGTGTTTCAGACAAAAATGTGTATTTTATTATGTATTCACAAAAGTTTATCCGTAATTGTGGAGGAGGAAAATTTATATTACAAAAGATATGTACATCCATTTTTAAAGATTTGTTTTATGTTTTTATAGTTATATAGCCACCATAAATAGTTGGTTAATATAATATTTTTGGTAAGCGTGTTAGTATTGCGTTGGCGTAAACCAGATATTAAGAAATAGCGCGTTATGTATAGTGCGTTAATGACCGGTCGTAAGTCGACGTCGTTATACGCAGTAGCCAAGTTTCATAGAAACATGAAAAGAAAGAGAAAAGCATTTTGTTAGTATGGTATAATTACATGAGGTCGTTTAGCCTATGTGATGGTCGCAATGATTCTTTTCTGGTTATAAAATAATAACTTATACCTTAGAAATTAATACAAGGTACAATAACAATCATAAATATTCCAATATTATACTTATACTTAAGTATATTTTAGATATAAAATGTAAATAAATGTGATACTTGACGGGTAAATCCGCCAGAATAGGTACATAATTGAAATTAAATATATGTATTTAAAATTTTGGCTTGAAAGTAAAATTGCATAACATAAATATTGAATATGTAATGAATACTTAAAAATACGATATGATAGTGATAAATGTATGGCAAGAAAATAAAATGTACAATAGATTTCCTGGAACAAAAAACCGCCGAAACCGCCAAGCGTTAATCCACCATGGCCGCCACAACATGGCGCCCAAACATGGCGGCCAACATGGCTGCCCAAGATGGCGCCCAACGGCGGTCTAACCTGGCATTATGTACTGCACGTTATTCTGCTGCTCGCGGCGCTTCTCCTTGCTGAGGCACACCGCGGACGAGGCGAACAGCACAGAGCTCGCGAACGACACCGCCACCGACGTCCACGCCAGATAGTACGACCAATCGTACGATATCGACGATTTCTCTTTTAATATCTGCCGTACCGTGGCGGGTTAAGTTATTATCATAGAATACGTAAAGTACCTACACTTTTATCTAAAAAGTACAATTAGTTCGGGATACAATAGCCTGTAATTATCTAATACGGTGTACTAATCTATTTACACACAATTACCATTGTTCTGAATTAGCTTGTATAAAACACCGATAGACTATTTGTTTACAATATTCGAGTCAACATCGTATATAGCAACGTTTGACTTCGAGGAGTTAACGAAAAAGTTGTAGTAACATCGACTCATGACTTTACATTAGCAGTTACTGTCCTTAGATTTCTCAAAATCTTGAGCATGGACTATATATGGAAACAACAAACACCTATATAGTATACCTATCTACGAGTATATAGTAATGCTGCATACATTTAATAACTTTTTTTATATCTATTTATTTTTCTGGACTTTGCATCTTATATTTTAACGAATATTTAACGTTTTTGATGTATTACTTTGAACCCTTACTAATTTACTGTAACTAACATAGCTTAAATCTGTAAGACTAGAGATCTGGACTAGAATCTTTATATTAACCATGACATAATGCTTTCATTGCATAACTTTACTGAAACTTACACTCGGCCACTGCTGGTAGTACTCCTCGCCTACCACCTTCTCTTTCTCGTAGAATTCCACCCCGTGCCATAAAGCCATTGCACCTGCTGCTAACAAACCTGAAACACAATAGGAAAACATATAATCAATTAATTTAATAACATACTAGCGACTACTGCAATACTACCTATATGCATAAATTGTACACATAAACCTTTCTCTTGAATCTCTCTATGTATTAAAAAACCATATTAAAATTGCGTTGCGTTGCGTAGTTTTATAGATATAAACATAAATAGGGACATACAGAAAAAAGCGACTTTATTTTATACTATGTAGTGATTACGAACGTATACCCATCGAACACGATCCTTGTCAATCTGCAGCCTCCATCGATCACAAGTGTACCTACACAATAAGTTTGTGCACACATATGCACTATAATATGTCCTGTATGTATAATAAATACTTGGGAGCCTAGAAGTCGCTAGCTATGGTCGAGAGTGTCATATGCCAAACTAAACGTGTTGGACTTAGCAACGTTTTCGCTACTTTACAAGTACAGGTACACTTTACCTACATTTTGAGAAATTATATAAACTTGCATTTAATTGTAAAAAAGCAATAACACTGTCTGTCCCCACCCTCTCTTTAACTCAATTAATGTTCTAACTAACGTTAGTTTTTCTTGTTCCAGTAATTACTATCGGACCGAACGCCTTTTCTTATTTAAATAAGTAGAACGTGCTAAATTAATTGTGGCGACGGTGTCATGCCTCGAATAGGTATAAAGCTATGTAACGAAAATGTAAATAAAAAACGACAACAAATATACGTAGCACGACTGAAATAAGCATCTACCCGCGACCTTGCGGGCTTGGTGTTACGCGCGCCCAGAGCGGCGCGTCACAAGTCTATCGCGTCAGTCGAGGCAAAAGATCGGGCCGTTTGCCTTAACGGATCTTTGAATTTACGCAACAGAAGTTTGTGGAAATTACAATAGAATTGGCGGTCCAACCAATAGTGCAGTCAATGAAGCATTATAGGTCCGAATTTTTTTACTGTGAACCGAATTGCATACAATTTTGGGATTAGGTTCATCTTACCATTAACTTCAAAAGTGAAAATGATTTGAACTCCGCCACCACCATGGGGGTGGTTGCCACCCCTTCTCGGTGGTCAATGGTTGTTTTTTCAAAATAACCTCGGATATCGATTGAAGATCTAATTTTAAGCAAAAAAGTTTCTATAAAGTTTCTCGAAAAATCTAATACTTTTCAAGTTATTGGCAATTGAAAATTTGCAAATTTTTCACGATTTTCATCAGTTTTTTTCAAATATCTCCAAAAATATACGTTTTATCGAAAATTTTATAAGGAACGAAACTGTAGCAGGTAAAAAAATGAACAATTTGGTTTTTTACAAAGTATTTTAAGTGCAATATTAAGCTAGATATTAAAGATCAAAGCCGTTTTTTATTTTATCTGAAATTTCATCGATGTAGTCAATGCCATCTAGCAGCGAGCAAATGCATTTTATGCTTTCTAATCGAAAAGGGTTTTGTAGTGCTTGAAATAAGCTTTAAAATGAGCTTTATCAAAAGTCTTTTGCACGTAAAATAAGTGAGCTATATTGCAAATAAGCGGAGCATCGAATGTTTTTTCTTTTCAATCAATGGGTTTAAATAAGTGCCATTTCCACCAAAACTAAAATTAATCATATTCCGCCTAGAATTAACTTTATTATGAAGAGTTTTATAGATTGTATTAGTTTGGCTGCTTTAGGACACATAGTTTTCAAAAAAGTCACGATTGAAATAAAATCGAGAATTTCAAATTTTTAAAAATCCCACCCCTTTTTCATAATATCTCAAAAATGACGACAGATACGTATAAAAGTGTAGGGATAAAAAATTTAGGTATTTTTCTGACAAACAATTTGGTTTTTTTGTTTTTTCTATCAAATAAAAATTGACGGAGATATGATTGTTTAAAGAGCGCGTGGCAGCGCAATCACAGCCTCCCTTAATCGTGACTTTTTTGAAAACTATGTGTCCTAAAGCAGCCAAACTAATACAATCTATAAAACTCTTCATAATAAAGTTAATTCTAGGCGGAATATGATTAATTTTAGTTTTGGTGGAAATGGCACTTATTTAAACCCATTGATTGAAAAGAAAAAACATTCGATGCTCCGCTTATTTGCAATATAGCTCACTTATTTTACGTGCAAAAGACTTTTGATAAAGCTCATTTTAAAGCTTATTTCAAGCACTACAAAACCCTTTTCGATTAGAAAGCATAAAATGCATTTGCTCGCTGCTAGATGGTATTGACTACATCGATGAAATTTCAGATAAAATAAAAATCGGCTTTGAACTTTAATATCTAGCTTAATATTGCACTTAGAATACTTTGTAAAAAACCAAATTGTTCATTTTTTTACCTGCTACAGTTTCGTTCCTTATAAAATTTTCGATAAAACGTATATTTTTGGAGATATTTGAAAAAAACTGATGAAAATCGTGAAAAATTTGCGAATTTTCAATTGCCAATAACTTGAAAAGTATTAGATTTTTCGAGAAACTTTATAGAAACTTTTTTGCTTAAAATTAGATCTTCAATCGATATCCGAGGTTATTTTGAAAAAACAACCATTGACCCCCGAGAAGTGGTGGCAACCACCCCCATGGTGGTGGCGGAGTTCAAATCATTTTCACTTTTGAAGTTAATGGTAAGATGAGCCTAATTCCAAAATTTCATGCAAATCGGATCACAGTAAAAAAATTCGGAGGTTAGCCCGTATTTTTCGCTTCATTGACTGCACTACAACGTGTATCGTGATTGTGCCGTCCCCCCTTTTCAGTATTCGACCTCATTTCATATCATACATTTTATTGTAAAAAGCAAAATTGTCTAAAACGTCATTGTCTTTGCTGCTGTCATTCACCCACATCTACATCGCTTGTAAAATTGATTTTATTACGACTATTTCTAATTGTGTCTTTTCTACCTGTACATCCTGTCGCGCACACTCCTTCTTTGTTTTCTTTTAATACGTGAGTTTTGTAAATAATTATATTATACAGTGTAAATAGATTTCTATCTTTTCCTTCGCACCACGTCCCAGAAGATCTCCTGGCTTATTTTTTTTTATAGTAACACGACATCATGGTTTCCCTACGCCTGATGGAAAGCGAAAGAAGCCCAAGTCGCTGTGATAATGGGCAAGTATCTGGTCAGTTACCTATCAGTTGCCACCGCCATGCCGGCCTAACCCTAACCCCCGGCTGCCGATGCACTCACCCCACGAAATCCTTACTTACGGCGTGCGAGACTGATCTCACTACTGATGGCCGTCAAAAATACTTTTTTATTGTGTTTGACCGCAGTCAAAGGCAAAGTTTCTACCTTTAAGTCTCTCAAGAGACAAGTATTGAATTCGCAAATGAATGCTTAGTAAACCTGCAGGACCTAAAAATTTCTCAAAGGTCAACAATGCAAAGTAATTGTCTATAAGCCAGGTCTACTATTATTCGAGAGGCTGTCAATACACCTGTGACCATTGGTATTACGGGGCCTCTAGACTCACAACAAGGTTGCCTTCAAGACCCTTTGTCAAGAAAGGCTATTTAATGGACTGAACACTTACATGTGACAAGCATGAGTATCGCTGTGGCCGTAATATTCCCCGGACTCCGCTTCCAGCAGCCGACGACGCCCGTCCAGAACGCAATGAACAGAGACAGGAAGGCCACGATGAACAGCGCCACCGTAGACCTGGCCATGTGCAATCTGGAAACAGGGAAATGGTAGCTTTAGCCCTCGAGTTAATAAGAGTTACTATTTAGATATCACTACCAACGAGGAAGTAGGTACACCCTTTCAAACAAATCTGTTCACAATCGTCGGAAATAGGTATGTACCTATGTACATACAAAAAAAACCAGTCGAATTAAGAACCTCATTTTTTTTGAAAATCTAATTGCACCCGTTCGACTATAGTTAGTGTATGAAAATATATAAGGCTACGCTTCAGTTCTGCGACAGACTACCAACTCGTTTTACGCTGATTGGCTGTACCGTCAGTACCTCGAAAAAACAACACGACCAAGTGACTTAACAAAACACATAAAACCAACGTTGGAACCTAACCAAGACGTTACACCAGCATATTTTTTGGATTGACCATTAACACACAAAATTAAAACGGACTTATTAAGAATGTACCTACCTATGATGAACGTCATAAAATATTGTATCGTGACATCAACAACCTAAAATAAAGCCCAAATGTAAAAACTCCAGTAAGAAAAACATTAGATGACGTTATCAATGAAATATGAACTGGGAAGCATAATGTTCAAATACATTTACGATACTGTAGTTAAGCAAATATCTTAACCAAATGGTATGAATGAGTCACTTTTAAATGAACGGTTAATTATTATGTTATCATCTTATCTTAACTTAATATTATAAAGCTGAAGAGTTTGTTTGTTTGTTTGAACGCGCTAATCTCAGGAACTACTGGTCCGAATTGAAAAATTCTTCTTGTGTTGAATAGAGCATTTATCGAGGAAGGCTTTAGGCTATATAACATCACGCTGCAACTATTAGGAGCGAAGATATAATGGAAAATGTATGTTCGCGCGCAAGGTGAGCGCGGAGTGTTAGTCAACGCGGGGGGCGGGGGAAACGATCCGCGACCGCGACGCCCCGCGCTGCCCCGCACCGCCCCCTCTCAGCCGCCTCGGTCGACGACGGAACTCGGACGCAGACGCAGCTGCCACGCGCTCCGAATATAATCCCTACACAAACTATCAAAGTTTCAATGTAAAAACAAAGGGGAAAACTATTCCACGCGGACGAAGTCGCGGGCACTGGTAGTTGATAATAAAAAAAACCCTTAGAACCCAAGAAACCAAATAAGGAAATAAATATCAGAAATCATCGCATACATTGCTCCGACCTCAAAGTAAAAAGCTTAAGCACTGGTGTTATGTATGGGTGGGTAGAGGCCTTTCTAAAGCACAACGAAGCTAAGGTACCACAATTATTATAGAACGTCCAGACACGGAACAAACACAAATGTTCTTCACACCAATGTCTGTCTCGGGCGGAATGCAACCCCTTGATGATGATGAAATACCCTTTGAGCCAACATAAGATAGGTATGTCCGAATTCCGAAAGTCAAATATCAAAAGCTAAGAGCATTAATATACGTATGTATTTAAATAAATTGTTACCTTGTGTTAGTTATTTCCATACCACAAGTAGGTACTTAAAGCTGTTTACTTTGAGTACCTATGTGATGTATAAAGAGCGTAGTAGGTACGTGCTTGTTATCTGAGATTTATATTTATAAATTCACCATATTATCATCATATTCTCTTAAATATTCTTATCTCTAGCTAAGCCAGTGTAGGTACGTCAAGCAAATTAACATCTGACCTTCATTTGGATTATGGCAAGGCATTCCAGCGTCACATAGATGATCTACTGTTGACGAAATAGTAACTAGAATCTACTTACATACTGCAATTAGACATAAATAAAGGTATATTTAAATTTATTGTTTCTAAACTGAGTCGGGGCTGAGTTTTCTGGTATATGTTGCAGTCAACTACTCTTAGTACTGGTATTAGGGTAAATCTTAGATTGAGATCAATGTAGGCTTAAAAAGGTTCGTAGTAATTCACGTACGTCTAAGTACAATTCCAATATTACCCGATTCCATAAAATTAAGCAGGAAAACGTAACGTTAATGATTTCATTAGAAAACGTAATTAGTCCCACCATTGATTCGGTTTTTATCAAGTGTTGACTTATCCATACGCAACCCTTTGCAATAACGCTAAACACGCAGATAGGTAATAATTAATCATGTACCGAACAATAAATGTCTCGAGAGCGTTGTAACAGTAAATCATGGGTACCGCGAGTGAACTAAAACAATGAATCAATTTATTGTATCGATTTAAACCCGAGTGGCGAGCGACCCACTTGGGCCAATCGAGCACAAGGTCTAAGAACTGTTTGACAAATTATTAGCACTCTGGTAACAGATTTGTATTGGTTTAACGAGTGCACGACGCCTTCGAAGTGGTATTTGGCGAACGACAACGGAACAAATGAAGCACGAAACGGCGCGACTGCAGTTAAGATTATGGTTTTTTTATACGTAGTGGGTTCACTTCCTATATAAAGCCTGAAAGCTAGTTTTCTAGAGTGAATCTGACGCTTCTTTACATTTCGTTTACAGGATCTCATATTATTGAAATGTGGAAGGACATGTTGTACTGGCAAAGAGTGCCATTTTTACCCGACTACTGCCGTAGGAGGAGGGTAATGTTTTTAATGATACGACATTAGGAGTATTCGTCTTTTTTGCCAATTTGACCTCATAAACTCAAAGAAGTCAGGAAATTTTTGTAGAACGATGAATGAAGGATAATCTTTATGTTATCATCGTCAACTTCAATTGACTTAGAGGCTACTTAGCTGGGTAATTTCTTCCATCGCAAAGATTTCTTCATTTGTCAGGTTATTGGTATGTTGTAAGGCTGTTCAGTAGTCACAGTCACATAGTAAAATAATGTCTGCTACCATCGAGTAATTTCGGAACAGCGATTTATACGCTCAATCACTATTTCTACCTCCAAATCAAAGTGATCGTAATCTTAAACCCATTACTTGCTTGGTACCTTATAATTGGCACACATGGACAGCAGTGAAAGTAAATATTGTTTGAAATCATGCTTCACTGCGCGCTCTACATATTTGCAGGTGTAGAAAATTCATATGCAATGACCTAATTAATAACAACTAAACAGTTACCATTTAAAAACAAATAAAACGCAAGTACCGTTTAACACTTTGTAAAGGAAGCTTTTAATAGTTTTATTGTGGTATGTTACCTTCTTGCAGCTTATAACCTTCATGCTTTGGAATAAATTATGCTTGTTTCAACGAGTTATTCTGTTATTACATTGGTTACGAAGACAAACGCAACGATGATAATGATAACGTTATAACGTTGCATTTTATGAAACCTAAGGACGATCGTAATGTTGCAATGCAATCAATTAAATACCAACACTTATAATGACGGTTTCCAAACCGACAAAATCGTAATAATTGGAAAATAACGTACAAACTTTAGTCATCAATTAACGTTAGCGCCTAAGGTATGGATTTTTAACAGAAATAATTAGAGTAAGTAATTAGGCGCTTTTGGGTTTGGAACATAGAAACATTGGTGAACAAATTTTTCCGCTGGCATGTAAAGTCTCTAAAACATCACAATTTCAAAATCACAATTATGAACTCGTCCAAAAACTCTTCATATAAACTGCTACGTCAACACAACGTCATGCTTCCGTACTTCGTTGCATTTTGTATGCCTCGTGTAGGAAGTTTGTTCGATGCCTATATTAAATATTGCGTTTATGTCATTGGTTTCATATCAAAAGTTTTAAACAATATTATAAGATATACATCCGTATATATATTATCTTTTTGGTTTATTTCATACTTTTGAAATTGACTTTCTCAATCAACTTTGAAGACGCAAACGCTCTCATTATGCAAAAAGATATGTTGTTAGTTCTCAAACAGGTCTGATTTTGTAACTGACACGACGTACTTAGTATCGCCATGTCTTTTAACTGAGTAATTTTATATTATATTCGCCTTTTAAATGCAAAATGCACTTACACAAATAATTCAAGACCAAAATTAGTCAAATTGGTCCAGCTGTTCTCGAGTTTTAGAGAGACTAACAAACAGGAATTCATTTTTATACATAAGAGCCACTTGGCTTTTTAAGAAAAATAGTGTTTTACCTGTTCATCGCGTCGTCGGAAAGCCCTTTAGTCTCGTTGTTCTCGTCCGGTATGAAGTAGTCCACATTGCTGCAGTGAGTCTCCACAGGCGATAAATATATTTCAACTGGAAACAAAAGAAAATAAACGTTAATTATGCATGTTTATAACTTAAATGGCGAACATACTCGTAGAAGAAATAGTGTCTTCTATTCTAGCATTAATGTTCACGAAAGAGAGAACAATAATGAATGTTTGCTTAGATAAGTACTAGGCAGTTACACAGTCCTAGTTAAAAACAGAATTAGAATGACCACATTCTTTGTTGATTTAACTGCAGCTATGTAAACTCTAAATCTCGAGTGATTTTACAGTTATGATCATTACTGTTATACATAGCCATAATACAATATGAGTAGGTGTGCAAAACGGATAGACATATCATTTAGCTCTTTTTAAACAATACTGTATTTTGGTCTATACGAGGAATATCTGCAAATATAGAGAATGCTTAGGAAAAAAATAGTCAGAAAATATGAGTTTAAGTTCATACCTATAACACCATATTTTTTAAAATGAAGACACTAATAAAAAAATAGTGTAATATCCCATTTTATGTAAAGGAAATATAAGCTACTCAATCAATAAGTCGGGCACTGCGATCACAATGTGATCGCAGGTCGGGCAGTAAGTATAATATCAATAAGTCCGATCTTATAGAGGCGCTCTCACAAGTCACGATCCAGTGATGCCTTTAATGGACCGACTTTGATTTTCTAAATAAATATCTACCTCAAAGCTCTACACTTCTCATTGCTTTACAGTCTGTCATAGACCTGATCGTGTCCGCTCGAATAGTTCCCGAAGCGATGAACCAGGAAACCTCGACAATAGCTTGGAGGCGTGCCTGCTCACGCATATGCACTATTGTTTTATGGCATGTTACGGCATTGATGGCGGATACACGATTAAAATGCAATATGTTAGAATTTGTTATTAAATTTCTACGGTGTCCCGATACTTTCCGGTAATTCGTACGGTGTTGCATCCTTACATTTCGCATTGAAGACAAATAGTGGATACAAAAAAGAATATACGAGCTGAGCCACTTCCAAAACATAGCACCTGCAAGTCTAGCTTAACTGTGTTTAATAAGTACACTTATCTCTTACACGTGCCTACCTTTTGCATATCGTCCTAGAATACACTCAAAAGCTTAACAAAACATATCGAAGCCACAATAGTCGTATCACCAAAACCTACTTTAATGTAGTTATATCTACAGATAATTAGAAGATAATGCTGAAATTACACGTATTGTGTGTAACCTGTCCTCTGTTCTCACAGTTGATCCCCATTCACTTAACTAGCACCATAATTGATCTAGCGTCTCTGTCTGACTTTAGACAAGTCTTCAGTAACGAAAGTGACGGGTATCGTGGTGTCTGCTGCTACTCAAAGCGACCGAGATTCGATTTCACTTGGAAAAAATCTTTTGCAAAAAAATCGCAAGTAAAAGATACAAGATAAAGTTCTATGAGAATGGTTGAATGAATTCTCAGTTGCAAAATCAGAAAATACTAGGTACCTACTTTGTAGACAAACATTTATTAAACCTGTAATAAAAGAAAATATCATGCGTTTTCCAATTTTGCCCGAAAACTTACAGTTTAAATATAACACGCTATAACATTTTATCTTTTGATTTAAAGATTACCTTCAACTTATAATAAGTAATC
The DNA here is from genome assembly GCA_031163375.1 of Conogethes punctiferalis. Classification (NCBI taxonomy): domain Eukaryota; kingdom Metazoa; phylum Arthropoda; class Insecta; order Lepidoptera; family Crambidae; genus Conogethes; species Conogethes punctiferalis. The sequence goes on along the minus strand of CM062087.1, from coordinate 13,850,895 downwards.
TAAGTAGATGTACATTAAACCTTAGTATCTTCATAATATCTACTTTTCCGTGGCTGATATTATGCGCTTCATAAATTACAAATATCGCCTGATGCAAGCAAACGGGCAATAAAATTATATACTAGGTAGGTAATATATTATGCTTGTAAACATTAAAAATAAATAACTACATGCTTCGCTTTCGTAAGTCCATTATTTCGAAAATATAAATAATAATTTGTACTTAAGCATTTGCAAAACGATCTGCAACTAAACTAAGTGGATTATTACATTTCATCTCATTTATGACGGAATTTTATCTTCTCAATGTCTTTTTTTTAGATCTATTAGGGAAATCGCAATCTAGGTACCTGTTTGAGTTGATTAAAAGGCACCGACAAAACTTTTGAATATCAAAACACTTGCAAGGTTGGCCACATACGCCTCGACTCCATAGGCGTTCGCCAACTGTTCTGAATATTCAATGATCACAATTTTAGGCACATCGTGTATTGTTCAGCCTACATTGGTAACGTATGTGACAATTGGAACTAAGTACGAACTACAATTAAAGGTGTAGGTATGTGGCGAAACTTTACAGCCCACGACAATATAAAAAATATTTGTATTCGTTATAGCTTGAAACAGACTTTCCTCTCTCATAGCCGTTTGAATCAAATCTTCGTCTACAAGCTTTTAAAACACCTAGTACTTACAAAAAAAAATGTCATGTATTAACAAATATAGAGCTCATAAATGGTGAATTGATGATAGTAATCTGTAGACATGAAGTTCTTCGTGATTACTTAGCTAATATTTTGACAATGGTTGTTCTGACGTAATCTCTCCAGTCTCCAGTATTTTACAAATAATCACATGAGAATATCTTATTTAACTAAATTACTCTCAGGAGTTAATTGAATTATTATTAGTTTAGAAGTTTCGTCTGATTAGATCACGTAACCAAACTAGACTAAAATAGTACTTTCACGCAGCCAATCTATGCTAATCTATATTTTAGAAACTGCGGAAACACATAGATTGGACCTCTGTAGAATATAAAGTAGAGTCACAAATGAAAGTGGGTTCAAAATCGCTACGCGTTCTAAATCTGGACCGTCGCCAAATATGACGGGAATGCGGCGGGTGACCCGGTCGGGCGTTTAGCCGCGGGATTGTGGGCGGCCTTAGGGTCAATCACAGATATCTCCAATAGATACCGCACTTAAGATATCGCGCGAGAGGTAATACATCAGTGCAATGCAGGCGCGAAATACGCATGCGCTTAAAGTGCGTCAGTACCACGGTCAGTACTGACCAGAAGTCAGACCCGTGTGTATCGGAGACACTTTTAATAGTTTGTAGAACATAAACGTATGAATCTTAGTATTGAACTCCTTGGCGCCGGAGCTCAAGTTACGATGGAAAATATTTGACAGATGTTAGCTCGCGTTGATGTCTTTTTTCATGATCCCTTTCTTTCATTACCAATTTCACTATTTTTATCCCTTTCTAGCATAGACACGTTTGACAATAGTGTTACAATGTGTTACTTTCAAGTATATCGATAATGCAAGATGAGAAAAATTTTAGTGTTTCTACTTTAGATTTCCAAAGTGTCCTGAGAGAACATTAAAATGGACAAATGCCGCACCCTGCTGTTAGAGACATTTACATAGGATAGTTTTCAATGTATGAAGGATAGAAGACGAGTAAATGAAAACTGCTGTGATTACTTCACCTAACCATATTTATAACTATACTCATTTGAATTTTTTTTCCCAAGACATGCCACGCTGGGCCACACAGCGCCACCTAGCCCCAAACTAAGCCGAAGCTTGTACTATGGGTACTAGACAACTGATAAACTTACTTAGATACATTTAAATATACTTATAATGTCAAAACGGCAGTTGAAATGTATTATTTAACGTATGTATTTTAGTAAATTGATCATTTTACGGGATCTTGCCGTAAAATCATCCGACGAAGGTGAGGTGAACGTTGATTGGTTCAATGGCTCACGTGGCGTTATCCCGGCAACCAATCAGGGAACAGTGTATTAAGTTACGGGTAATAGTGCACCGTTAAATAGTACATTGAGCAACGATTGGCCCATTTGAGGACGATTTTACTTGTGTCAAAATCGTAAATTATTAAATGACTGTCAGGCTACCGTAAGTTGATTAACTAACTGAAATCCATTGCGTTAAATAATACATTTCCACTACCGTACCGTTGTTATATTCCGAAAGATAATCAACTACCTAGGAAATTGATCAACTTACGATTCTTGCTATTTTCCGGTGACATAATATAAACATATATTTATATACATACATAGATAAATATCCAGTATTGCACAAAATACTGAAAAGGTGATACAGACATAATCTAGTCTAATATACCTGATTGGTAATTTTTCGATAAAATTATCGACATTGCACAATACAAATGTACATCACTTGAGAAATGAGTTACGTCCCCCGCACACCCTTCCATACCACCTGAAATTGACTCGCGAAACTCAAAGCAAAATGCCGAACATGCGGTATCTATTGGGGGTAATCTGTGGGGTCAATTTATACTAGCACAGAGTAGAAGCGCATCGAAGGGTCTATCCAAACTGATCATAACAAATTCAAGCTTAACTCTACAGCGTAACGCAAACACTTACTTATGATATTTAAAAAAAACGCGCGCGTTCTTTCTGTAACCCGCGACAAACGCGGTTTGGTCCTGTTTGGATTGGTATGCGTTACGCTGTAGAGAAAAGGTTGAATTATGTTAAGTTTTGGATAGACGCTTCGATGCGCTTCGCCTCTACGCTAGTATAAATTGACCATTAGAGAAAGCCGCGACTGCGCGTCCTTGCTGCGCATAATCGACGCAGGTGTGGCGTTTCGCAACCCGATTGCTTAGAGCTTACAATAATTACAGAGCGGCGATTAAAGAGGGACCAGTTCCATGTCATCGGCCAATCTGATAGCCTGAGCACAAATTCCAAACTATAGCTCGCCGTTAGTTGATCGTTTCGCAACGCGTCCAATAAGGGCAGTACCTACTACACGATCAGCAATGAATTTCGAATGCATTGATTAATAAATATTTTCCGGGTATTGGGACTCGAGACTTGATATGTACCGAATGGTCGAGCTTATCACATTGTAATTAGACATGGAAACATTAAATCCTGAACATGAATATATTTAATCCTGGATCATTAAAATAACTCGGCATTAATAAATCTGCATATTGTTGCATTAATTATTACGATTACAATGATGCGAATGCGGATCTGTTTTTGAAGTCACGGAATAGGTATTTATAAAGGCAAAAAGGTAATTAAACACCCCACAATATACCTACCTACATTGAACTTTATTTCCAAAAGAACTTGTGAAAAGATACAGAACGTTGACAGATATAGAAAATCGGTTTTGGAATAACCGCTTTTAGAAGACTAATTATTGTCTGGGTAATTAATTTATCAGTAAGCCAAGAGAAAGAAAACCCGTACATTATTAGAACGTACAATTACTAGTTTTGTTGTAGATAAGGATGTTTCATTCTAGCGTACCTACTTGTTTCGTTTTTTGCTTTTACAGTAGTAGACAGGTGCCAATAGCACATTAAATAAGTAATACATATCTATGAACCTACTAAATTATGATAGACACAATCTCTGAACAATTGAAAAGGTGCCAGTATTCTCTGTGGTGGAGACCTGCCTTTATGAACGAAGCCCTCGCGGCATTTACCACTACATCATACAAAATACAAGCGCACTATCGCATTTCCGTACAAATCGAGGCGAGCGCCATCGGAAATGCGCGCGCATATTCATCGAGGCGAATATTAATATCTCGGTTTTACTTTCGAAAGGTAATTACGCAGACATTTATTATGGACTATATGACAATGAAAGAGAAAATTATATGAACAGCATTTCCCGACGTGATCTCGATATTGAGAACCATTTGTGGGAGAAAGTAGACAATGCTGGTCTATTTTCGAAATCACTCATATTTTATGGATCATAAACATTTATACTTTTCCCTTACCATAATCTTGTAAATAAGGCATCATGTCAGAAGTGTAAATTATTCACATAAGACTAAATTATAGTGTAATTATCAACAATGTACAATAATAATAAAGTCGTTAATTGCTACAAGTCGTCAACAGGTAAATACAACATCAAAACTCGTACATTGCGAAATATTTCGTTCAAATAGCTATCAAATGTAAAGTAAGCTGCTTCCTCATGCGCTTTATGCAAGCAGCCGTTATATAAAGCTTTTAAAACAATAGGAAATCACACGTCTGTACGTGGGTTTGGCTTCTTTAATATTTGAACGCATGAATTGTCATAACCACAAGTCATAACACCCTGACAGTCATATCATCTAAATAACTGGGTTATTTTTTTAGTGATGTCGTATTCTCTGCCGTCGTATCGTAGCCTCTGTTTACTGAACAGTAATTTCAGACTAAGTTCATCCTATTTCTATGTAACTCTGTAAAACCAGTAAGATCCGTGGCCGAGGCGTAGCTTTCTGTTACAAATGGTAACTTGTTAATTAACAAATTGTAAGTTGTTGTTAGCTTTACGATTGTAAAGCGGTAATTAGTAGCAATATATCTAAAGATGCAGGTATTACTATTGTCAAAATGATTCTCTATCACTTTGCCTTTAGTTGGTAGATAAATAACACTTTAATTAATCCTTATTAGCATTTGCAGATTGTTACACTTTGAGAAATTACTTATTATCGCTTCACAGGCTAGCAAAATTACGGCTGTGAATTAATTGACAAATAATAAATTACCCGCTAATAAAATGCCGTATAAATAAATAAGTAAGGATATTAATAAGTGTTATTAATATCCTACAATACGTACAACAATTAAGGCATACATCAAAATTTTAAAAGATATTTAATTATTTTTCAATCATAAATGCTGGTGAAAAGCATAATAAAATATTTACTTACAAGCGTACATGATAAGTATAAGTAATTAACTAAGAACATTTTATACAACATTCCACGCTTTCCCACGAGATATAACCCACTCATTTTAACACCTATAATCGCCTAACAAACAGTGACAGGAAAGAAAATATACCAACAGTCTCGTATTCCACGAGTCGAGTTTCCCTCCAATTGCTAATACCAGTTTCACTTTCACGCCATTTTCCAATAGCTTCCACTTAAACCGGCCAAGGAATGTAAATATTACGACCACAGAATAAATAGGTACTTCGATGGAAAATCGTTTGATAGAACAATTTTATTGATTGTGAGAGTTTCGAAGCGAAAATATCTTTGTTGTAAATAAATTAACGAAATTAGAAAATTTAAGATCCAAGAGGCTGCTGATTCGCAGCTGATACATAAAGATTTTAAGGGAAAGTTAAGGAAAAGTAGGAAATTTACTCCTATAAGAGCAGGTTATTAGCTAAACCTCAGTTATTAACGCAACAACGATAACATCCTATGTGAACGGGAGTGATTTGATTACAATGCATAATTGCTCAATCAAGATTGGTAAAAAGCAAAGTTAGATAGATAGATAGATAGATAAAAAGTTTATTTGCAATGGTACACACATTTACAATAACGAATACAGTTGATACACAATTTTGTACGAACAAAACAGAGACAAAAACAGAAACAATTATAGTCAAGGGTATGGGCATGTGCGCAACAACAATGCAAAATGGAAATGGCTCAGCGAGTTGTTTGCTCGGCGAGCAAACCGCTGATTTTCAGCCATCACCAGGTCATCGGGTGCCGCGGCACGCGTGTAGCAACACTGCAAATAAATATAAAATATTATAGTAGCAAGAAAAAGGGAAGACATAATGATATTAATATTAAGGAGAGTAACATAACATACATAGATACTGAATACACAGATACGGGACAAATTGATATATGAGTAAATATGGGAATATTATGTAATGAATCATAAATAAATAATATTAAATATCTAGCACTACTAAGTGGGATTTGTTAGTTAGGCCTTCGGCGGTCGGCATTCAAACGACCAAATGCTACGCCTGAACGTGCACGCTCAATTAAGATACTCTTCACTAATCTTTTAAACGAGCCTTTTGATGAAGCATTTCTTGTAGGAGGAGGTAAGTCGTTCCAGCACTTGGTCGCTTGATGCCGAAAGCTGCCAGTGAACGCCACGGTCCTGTGGACATGCACCGCCAATGGCGGCCTCAAGGATCTGGGTATTCCCGAGCCATACCTATTATGAAACGTAGAGAACTTCAATTTAGCATATAGGTATTCAGGCCTCCCAAACCTCACCAAATCGAACATAAGGGCCGCTAGATGGAGCCGCCTCCTGGATTCCATATTGAGCAGCGAGGCCTTGCACAAATAAGGTGTCACATGTGCGCGCCTTGGTATGTCGAAACAGAAACGACAACATGCATTCTGTACTCTCTGGAGGAGCCGCTTAGTTTTGCATAGAAGACGAGGTCCATAAACTAGGTCACCGCAATTCAGCCTGGATAGAACAAGAGATTCACAAAGAATCAGACGTGCTCCCTCAGAAAGAAAGCTGCGTATTTTGTACAGGATTTTGAGCCTGTAAAAACAATTTTGTACCAGATTCGACACATGTTTTTCAAACCGCAACTGTCTGTCAAGGACAATGCCCAAGCTGGCAGCCTCATCAACCCTCTCAATATTAGTGCCGAGAATTTGTACGACGGGGCCACGCCTTTCTATCTCATCAGTCTGCTTTTTTGTGCCCAACACCATGAATTTGGACTTAGACGGATTAAGTACTAGGCAGTTCTGAGTGGCCCATGCAGCTATGCTATCGAGATCTGCGTTTAGTGCTTCCAGGGCTTCGGACATTTTGTTTGGGACCGTTGAGATATATAACTGTACATCATCAGCGTAACAGTGGTATTTACTGTGTTTTATTGTCCTTACAAGATCTGCACTGTAGATGATAAAAAGTAGCGGCCCGAGTATGGAACCCTGTGGAACGCCTCGTTCGACAGGGCTGGCCTCAGAGATAAGGTGGGTACCATCCTCTCTCTGAAGCTTTACTGCCTGCGTTCTGCCGCTCAAGTAACTATAAAACCACGACACAGAGTGTTCGTCCAGACCATAGTATAACAATTTTGAGAGCAGCAAAGAAACACTGAGACTATCAAAAGCACGTGAGAAGTCTAGGAGGGTGAGAAAGGTAGCCCGTCCATAGTCTTGGTCTGCAAGTATATTGTCCGTCACGTCAAGCAGGGCGGTAACAGTACCCCGACCCTTGCGGAATCCCGATTGAAGCTGAGGAAGAATACCATTAATCTCAATATATTTCACAAGCTGGTTATGAATGGCTTTCTCCAGGATCTTGGATATAAATGGCAAAATACTTATGGGTCTAAGCTCCTTGACATCAGAGGGATTATTAACCTTAGGCAAAGGTACCACCAGGGCTCTCTTCCACTGTGCTGGGACTATTGCAGAGAGAATAGACTTATTGATTATATCAGTAATTACAGATAAGGTCCGCGGGAGAGTGAGTAGAATCATATCCCTGGTAATCCCATCGTCACCCATAGCGTTAGATTTAGTGGCCAGTATGTATCTGGCAACCTCCCCGTCAGTGACGGTGTGAAATTTGAAAGGTTGAACAGATGAGTCGAATTTATGATGGCAATAATAGGAGAGTAGCGAAATGGGGACGGTATCTGAGCCAGGCACAGACAGGAAGTGATCATTTATTTCATTGGGATCATTAAAGCGTCCAGGTAAACAGTCATCTTTGCTAGGGTCCACCAATATTCTTTGCTTTAAATTCTTCCAAAAGACTTTACCATTGCTAATATTCTCGTTCACGAGATGGTTAAAGTAAGCACGCTTCTCATTGTTGATACTATTAGTAACGAGCTTTTTATAATCCATGTACACATTCCTATCTACGTCCGACTTTGAACGACGGTACCTATCGTGAGCCTCATTACGAAGGTCTATCATGAATTTAATCATATCCGTAATCCATGGTGACTGGCTGTGTTGTATTTTGGAGGTGACAACAGGAGCATGCCTGTCGAATAAGGTTGAAATGAGGTGATTAAATTTTTCGACCATGGATTCAACAGTAGATAGCTCGGAGATAGATTCCCAGTCCAGACCGACCAGGTCTTGTTCAAACCTCTGTTGATCGATTCTTTTCAGTGGTCTGAACGTCACCGATCTGGAGGGAACTTTAGGTTTACGCAGCGTTAAATTGACGGTGACCATAGCATGTCCAAGAGAACCCGTGATATTAGTAACTGTGACATCGCGAACTCCACAGTTAGTGCACACTAGGTCAATGAGCGTATCAGTATAGATGCTAGAGTGTGTAGGCTCTCTGACAACTTGCTTCAGGTTTAAACAGTGCAAAAATTGTTTAAGTTTAACAACATTGACATTGGATTCATCCATTAAATTTACATTAAAATCTCCCAGGAGAACAATATACTCAAATTCCGAGAAGTGTGTTATAGTATCCGTGAGTGAGTCGATAAACAGTTCCAAGTTCACCCATTGTGGTCTGTAAGCTGTGCCTATCAATATTCGATGTCCCCCCGCCTTTGTAGAAAGCCACAATTGCTCTATGTCCTCACCAGGATGTGATTCGAACCTAACGCGTAAGCCACGCTTGATGTAATAAGCGACACCGCCTCCCCTCCCTCCCCGCATGTGCCGCGGTCGCGGCGAGTTGCGCAGGCGGTATCCGGGAACTGCAGGCGCTCGCGCCTCTTGCCCTGCCGACAGCCACGTTTCGTTGATAGCAACGATGTCGGCGCCGAAGCGCTGCATTGCAATGATAAAATCATCGTGTCCTGTATTTAGTGAGCCCGCATTATACAGCCCTAATTTGAGAAGTTTTACTTTAGGGCTCATTTTTATATCTGAAATTAATGTAGTATAAGTAATTTATGAGGTAAGGGGCAATTATATTATGTATATAGCATGTTTGGATATAAATATCATACAAGTGGAAGAGGTAAATAGAGGGGCATAATTGTGAGAACAATATTACATCCTTGGTTTGTGTCGTGAAGCAATGATTACATAAATAATTTATTAAACGATAAATAACAGGAGCAACTGGAAAAATTGTATAATTATATAGACAGCATTTTTGTACATATATATATAAGCAAAATGAGGTACATAAATAAGAACCCAATGTTAAATTTTTAGTTGGTATAGCATATACTAGCAAACTATATAAGTATTGTGTAAGGCGATAAATAGTAGAAACAAAATAATAATTAAAAATATCCGAGGATAATGCGATGAAAATGTTGCAGACATATACACCATAAACTACAAGCACTGCTGTCGCGCACATCCCCAGACTTAGCGAGTTAAATGGTACAAACAACACCGGCACAAACAAACAAAACATGGCACATTTTTTGAAAGAAGACATTAGTACAATATTAAAATGAGAGTAGTAGAGAAATAATGACGGGAAAGCATGACAAAAAGGCAAACGCAATATAACAGGAGAATAATTTTCCAGATTAATATTAAGCGATAACATTGCTATTGGTAAGGTGACATGCATAAAACAAATTACAATGCTACTTATTAGGGCAAACAGCATAAGGGCCAAAAACCCGGGTAAGGTCATCTACCGTGCGAATGCGATGTCGTGGACAATCCGAACCGTGATGCTGGCGCACGAAAATGCGACCCTCCCTAGTCCACACGTAGCGCCAGTTTGACCTTTGGCCACTATCCCGAGCGCAACGGAACAGCATCCTGTTGTGTTTAGTCAGCCGCTCGTTAACGTAGAACCGCTGCGGAGCTCCGGGCAGCTGGGTGCCCTCGGTGGTGGCGCCACGGCGCACGCGCGCGGCGCGCAGCAGCTGGTCGCGCACGGCGCGCCGCGCGAGCCGAACCACGATGGGGCGCGGCCGCGCACCCGCCGCCTCGCCGGCGACGCCCGGCGCGCGGCCCGCACGACCGCAGGTCACGACGTCTTGCTCCGACAGTGGAAGCCCCAACTTGTTGGCGAGAGCGGACACGATATGCGAGACATTTTCACCGCTATGTTCCGTGACGCCGGTGATCTCGACGTCATTGAGGAGAAGATCTTGATCCCGATCGTTTAAGTCAGCCTTCAACTGCTCAACGGTGGCGGCGAGCGATCCGTCGACCTGACTATCGGAGTTGCGGCGCTCGAGGGCCGTTATTCTGTCGTCGAGAATTTCTATTCGTCCCTCACAATCTGAGATCCTCCCCAACACGGTAGCTACAGATTCACTCAGGAGTTTAAGTAGGGTGCGATTAGCTTTGATCTCCTCGCGCATCTCTTCTCTGAAAGACCTAAGCTCAAAGCAAATGGACTGAGCCTCCGTCATGTCCAGAGTGGCATTATGCGCGGTCTCATTGAGGGTCGAGAGCAAATTCGACTGGTTCGCCAATGACATATCCAGCCCCCCGGGGGACACCGCCGCGGAGCCACGCTGGAAAGTGATGGCATGATTGATACCACGGACTGGTGTATCACTGTTATCTGTCTTGGGTTTTCTACTTTCACACAACACACAAATCCAGGCGTCCTTGCGTTCCGCAGATAACGAATTAAACAGATTTTCTGTAATGTTGGCGCAGATTAAGTCATACGGCTGATGACAACCAGAACAGAATAAGAATTGTCCATCAATAACATTTTTGCAGCCTGTACAATTTTGTGCCATTTTTAGAAATAAAGTTCAAAAAAGAAAAAAAAAAAATATTAAAACAAAAAGTTCGCTCGGATTAAATTCGTCAGTCTTGAACCCACGTCACTTGTACGATCGCAGTCTAGGCGGCGCGCTCCTCGCGCCGTTGGGCCAATTAAGCTTAAAGTTCTCGGACGAAATAAGGCAATAACACCGGGAGAAATTAGTAAGCGGTCATCGAACCGGTTCAAATAATACGAGTCAATGACCAATCACTAAAGTTCACTGACACTGTTTACTGTGATTACCGTCACTTTGCACAAAATAACACTTGTTTGGCCAGCAAATATAGTTAATTGCACTATCGTCTGTTCACTTTTTGGCAAGATATATATATATCGTTCGATGCGTTTCTCACTATTCTCGGAGCTGTATAATTTTCAAAGCGAAGTTCCCTGTTTATATATTTTAAAAGATTAAAAAATACGGACAACGTCAAGTACACGTCCAGCGCTGGTACCGCGTCCCGCGCACTCCCGTTACTTTTATTTATACAAGTGACTACACAAGTTAGCACTTGCATAAACGTTGTAATTTAGTATTCTGATTTTGTTATTTTACGAGTGTAGTGGTAAAATAACAAAATGTATGGTTATCCTCTGGCTTGTTATACAAGTAAAAGTTCGCATACAAAATAGGTTAAGTTAGAACCGACTGCTACTTCTGCAATGTTGCGAATTCTATAATGGGCTTCTCTCGTCTTTCTTAATCCCTTATTACGTACTCTTAGGGATTGATTTTCAAACACAATGAATGTAATTTTTTAATAGTTAGGTTATAAATTAGGCAAATACAAGGTACCGATTCCTAACATTATTTTTATGCGTAACAAAACACGCGCGGTAAATTTCGCAAGAATTCCAAGCAACAAAAGGATCAAACGCTTCGAAATGTCAACTAGCAATAACACACAGTCAGCATTCAAAATCAAGTATAACATGTTGCAAATGTTACATTGACCAACAAAGGCGATTGCAACGTGCCCGCTCATTGGTACACAATAATGTTAGCGTGATAGGCGCCGGCGCAGACGACCCGCGCGGAGACAGTAACGTCAAACCTTTGGTAAAACTTGATTTGACTATTAATGACTCGAATTACTAAGGTTGTATATAATGATCGGTTTCTAACACCATGTATCGCGATGTAAAGGAATTTATGAAGGTCGTTGGGTTCAATAAAATCAACATGGCATGGATTGCTTTTTTGTGGGTCTCTCATTTCATGGCTTTATCATTTAAGTCCTAGATAAGTTTCGTATTCTTCCTATATACTTGTATAAATAAAAGTAAAGTAAAGCAATGTAACCTAAAGTTTCCTATTACGAAAGTACTAAAATCGTTCAAATAATTAATAACTTTGATAAATTTATTAAAAATAACACGCAGAAAAGAATAAAAAATATCTTGTAGTGTTCTACACTAGCAGCAGCAACCAACCAGCAGTTGGAAAATGACACTAAAGCCAATATAAGAAGATTGTTACTATACTTACCATCAGAAGAACAAGCAAGTAACTCAATAGTTAGCTAGTATGTACTCTTTTTCACCGCCATAATAGATGGCCATAAAAAAGATAAGGGCGAAGGTTTGGCCCATGTTCCTATCGCCCTTCCGCCGACGTGTGGAACAATGGACAATGGTTCTCCGATCAGACATGTATAAATGAGACAAAGTCTTGCACGTTCATAAATATACAGCCGACTTTTGTTTAGCGAATCAGAAGAAGGTTTTGGAAAGCTAAAATATTGATACAATATTTGTTGCTTCTAATTTTCTGGAAAGAAAAGATATTGTGTCAATATTTTTGCGTTCCAGAACCTTCTTTTCTATGTATATTTACTGTTATTTTATCAGAAATTAGGCTGCTGGACTAGTGGCAGTAAAATGCGAGAGGCTGATGATAATGGCTGATTTATCAAGAGTACATCATTTCGACACAGTCTATGCATGAAATATGAAAATGTATTATTAGGCGATTCACATTAGTCGAACTACAACCACAAAAATGGAAATTTGAATCACATTAGTCGAATTTCCACTAAAAAGATGTAAAGCGAAATGTATTTGATAAAGTAATTGAAGAAAAAGATGCTGCAAATGGTTAGCCTGTGTTTAATAAAATAATTACGGCCGTATAAAGCATGGTATCCCGTCCCGCTTTACGCCAAACGTCAAAGCTTGCGCGGTCAAGCAACGGTATCGGATGCGCGGGCGCGTGCACGCTCCACACGGCCTCCGTGCATTCTGAATATGAAACGATGTCTTTTTGCTGCGTTGTTATCTGTGTATAATTGGGTTAATTGTGACGGGTATCCTGGTGTATGGCGAATTTTATGGAGCGAATCTAAGAAAGATTCAAATCGCAATCGCAACTATGGATGGAACGCAGCGGCTAAGTTTTTGGTTGCTGCTCTTGTTAGGTATATCTCTTCAATTAAAGTTATTTGTAGAATTTAAAAAAACAAGAGTACCTAATATGAATTTGTTTTGTAGCAGTAGACTGTTAGAGGCAGGATGATAATGATATGAAATTGTGAGGCAATAATAATAACCAAGCTACTTAGTCGATCTAGAGATTCCCTTAGTCTCCCTTTAGATTATCTACGATAATTCAAGAGACTGATACAAAATTGTGTTTATGGCATTGTGTAATGTGTTTCAATAAATACATACCTACCTATACGTGGAAATATGAATGTCAGCATTAACATTACAAGTAGCTGTGTAATACAAGTCTTGCGCGCCTACGCATAAATATCTGAGATGTTTGTTTGCATCGTGGTGGCTATGTACAACTATAATTACTTGTGTTACGACTCATTGTCTAACTTCTAAAAAAGAAAAATTCCAAGCGTCAATCTATATGGTAATAGTAAGGTAATAATAACATAGTGGTCTTTGCAGTTCCGATTAAACAAATTGATGAAGCTTGGCAGAGTAGAGTGCAAAAATTTTATAACGCGTTGTAAATGAGAAAAAAAATGTTGGATAAGCTATGTTTATTGTTGTTTAACTTGTCTTGTCTAATTGTTGTTAATCGGTTCGCGAGTGGCTATGAAATTTTTTATCTATACATATATCTATATTTTTAAGGCCTTTTCTGAAGAAGCGATAGTCTGGTTTATTTTTGGAAGACGTACTTAATTACGCAAAAATATTCGATTAGCACTCATAGTAGCATTACAAACTCAATTCTATTGACAATTGGCATTTTGTTTGCATGCCAATCACAAGCAACAATAATAAACTCTGAGACTATAGGAATCTAATAAACATCACATTCGCAATTTGATACAACTTCCATTATAACATCAGGCGGGCCGTAGGCTTGTTTGCCACCCAGTGGTATAAAAAAAAATTATAACATTTTTCATTGTCAAAATATGATGAACTTAAAATCTTACTATTTGAAATTCTAATGGTCATGGACCAATTAATCGTCAGCTTCTACTATCAAACATGTCTATCACAATCCATTTTAACCAAGTTCCGATCTTATCGAAACCTAATAGCGAAGGCCCATCCTCAGCACCTGACCACATTCCGTTCCGGTACGATGGTGCCTGGCCGGTTACGAAACCCAAAATACATGGGCTTATCGTAAAAGGCGTTTGCTTGCGAAATTCGCGATACGCTACCTACGTTTTACTGCCTGCAATTTTCTTTCGCGTTAAATGAGACGTGTCATGCTATTAAACAGTCGTGCTTCAAACATTTCGCATACCTACAGTCAGCCAAAAACTACGGTACACTTTCTAGTAATAATGAAAAACTATGACAAGTTTTTAAGGAATAAAACAGCATCTAAGATAAGTCCCTGAGAAACCAGTGTGTTTATTCATAACATAAGCATAAAGTAAACACAGGAAATGTAACAAATATAAATTAGACTTACTTAATAAAGAATTCTAACAAAATAGAATATGTAACTGTAAAAGGATATTCGATGCAAACGAACGCGATTACTGCCTACGTATACAATATTTTGTCGAATGCTCTACTGCACACGTGAAAAATGGTTCGCGTCTGAAATGTTTACGATCGAGCCAAAATGCTACTATAATAATGAACAATGCGAAAACCAAAAGTGTGACTAATTAGCAAGTTTATGCAGTCGTCATGCTCGAAGACCAATGCGTGCGTAAAGTAGCACAAATGTGCAATATCAGGGCGCCAGCCATTGACACTATGAAGTTATTAACATCAGTACACTAACTGTGCTCAGCAGAGAGACTGAAAGATGCCGTCATTGCATTTTCAATTCAAAGTTTCTCAGAATAAATCGCCGTAAGTGAGCTGCCACACTGGCGGATTGTAAGCGTTTCCAAAGCGGAGCGGACACGAAGCGCACACGTCTGCAATGTCCCATACGCGGCGTGTTTACCCCTTCGATCCATCAGTGCGGCATGGCTCTTAAACTCGGTCAGCAACATGACTATGTAATTTAATAACAACATAGGATTGTAAACCTAACAGAGCACTTAAATCATCATTACTTTAAGTACACTTGATGTAAGCATACTCACATACTTAACGACAACGTATTTTATGGTGTATTATAAAGTTTAACGTGTACACAATGCCATAATCAAGCTGACAAACAATTACCTATACGAGTAAACAAAGCACAACACATGACCTCATTGTCTTAGCTTGGCTGAAGAACGTGGCTCATCTGTTTGCCATTTTGATAGGGAAGAAGTGCGGAATAGGAAAAGATCAATGGATTTATTGATCACGCATGAGAGATACAAAGAACTATGATACAACAAATCCATGATTGAATTCGATGTAGTGCTGACATCATCACGTTATTTTGATCAGTGATCTGGTCACAGTTAATATCACATTTAGGGATTACATACATTAAGTTTTAAGACAAAGTTCAGATTATTATAATGGCAAAACAAGCGGTAAACATCGGTAAAGATAAATAAAACTACCTAAGCAAATCCAAATTAAAACATACACCGATGACTAAACAAATCGCAGGCATGTCCAAAATGATCACAATAAGTATGTCGTCATCTGAAACTGTCACGGGTACAACAGAACGTAACACATAGGTACAATGTATAATTATTAATTTGCCGCTTACAATGAAGGACTTTTGAATGCATAAGTAATCTGAGGCTAAGTTGTCGGTGTAACGCGGTTGGGAGCGATATTACGAAACAGAATAAACATATCCCTCGTCCTTTCTATAGTAGAAGTAATAATTAATTTGTCATAAATTATTAATGATAAATTACATATTATTGGAATCATTTAGGAAATAATAATAAAAACTAAGATTTAGTGGACTGTACACATATTTTTATTTTTGAGATACAATTCCAAGATGTAAAATATGTTGGAATCGATATAATTTTAAAATCATCATTTATGTCGCGTGCTCTCCCGAGTTTAAATGTACCTATTGAACAACAAAACATTGTCATAAAGCCTGTTGGCATAGTTAATCGGAAAGCGCATTTGATAATAATGACTCAGTTTTATCTCAGTCCGCGAATCAAGGTAGAGCGGCATTCCGGAGGCTAACTGAATGTGATAAATGTTTATCTGTACACAATTGTTAAATGTCAAATCTCCAATTAATTAGGTATGTTTTTGTACGAACAAGACAGATAATTTCGTATAGTTGTAGATTGATTTATTGCTCAGGCCACATTATCAACACATCTGTTATCTTTAGCGTTTCTCTATCATTTAGCTTTTAAGCGTTTGCCCCTTGAGTGGACACGAGAGGTTCGATGGGTCATGACTGCTTTCCATCCCACACATTTGAATGAAGATGAAAGACCGGTTTGTATATAAAATTAACAGACTGTAAAATAGATATTCGCGTTTGGTAATAAAAAAACATTTGTAATTTTTATTAAACATATAGGTAGATATTGTATCTAATTACTACTTATACATTAGTGTCAGCACAATCAGGTTATTAAACTAGTACACAACTCGCTAAGTTACATTCAAACGTCGTACGCTTAACATGTATTGTAGACATACCCATCCATTATTTATTTAGAACCACATACGTTATGAATGACCTTCCGTTCGAAACAGCCACACCCGCTAACCAGACGGGCATGACACACCCATCAACCGAAACTGGTCCCTGTAACCCAAATGCTGTGTCTTTCACTCGCAGATAACGCATCTCTCGCCCACAAGTGTCTGCGACCTTCCACGCGAGCAAAAAGTCATAATCAGGAATCTTCAAGAACAGGATCCATACGCGCAGTGCGCACTCGACGATCCTTATGAGTGCGTCTCGCTTTTTTTACCCGCTTTTTTGTCAGTGTTTGTATCTCTCATGTAAATACTGGCCCAGTCTGGCTGACATTACACAGATGTTGCAGAACATTTTACCTACTTATTAGATTATGCCTACATACACAATGAGCTGTGTACTCTTAAATCGTCACGCTTCTCGTATTTCTAACAAAAGGCGATGCGGCATTCGGTCCGTACCGATTTGCCCTCAGAATTATATTTTAACCTTTAAATCTTTTGCCGTTACTGAGAAGCCATTCCCAATAGTAAGGAATTTTTCATAGATGGTCACTGGTAACCTCTATGGATTTTGTTCAATCAAACAACGGGTATCAAACCAAACAAATGTTAATATTCAATTAAACTCGTGTTTTAAGCAAAGCAAGCATTTGTATGTGAAACTAAGCCTACCTTAGGTACGATAAATGAATGCTATCTGAATATGAATTTCGGGCTTAGGCAGGCAAAGTTACACCTACATACAAATTGCTGATAAACCAAACCACATTAGGCTGAAACATTCAGGTCAAGCTAAACGAGTATTACAGACACAAGTAGAAATTCCGCTCTCTACTTGCTAACTACCATTTTCAAGAATCTACGATCTCGTTCCCAGCTTCAGAATGCCATCAAAATATTTGACAGCAATGAACAAACACGGCCCGTGGCTTCGGTTGGCAGTGCTGGCACAATATTAAATGGTTGTAGGGTTGTCTAGTACACATAACTGGTATTTACTAGAACATTCATGCGAATCGCACGATAGAACTTCTTGAAATGTAACTGGGTATTTTTGAACAAAACATTTTTTGACTTGAACCACTATTGTCTATATTTTCCGCCATTTTCTGGGCTTAACATAATTAACATACATTTTCGTGATTACTAATATGTATATTCGCTGTTAGTAACATTGATGGTATATAAGTGTTTCGATATTATATTGGTCGGACCCATGCAAACCAATCTGTATTGTAGGACATTTGAATAGCATACATTAAAGAATTATTGTCTCAATAGATAATTTATTAGTCGGCACAATCAATACAACCAGAGAAACACAAATATGGACAGGTATTTGTCATAACAAATTTCGTCACTGTGACAGCGTTATCACCACCTTTAACCCTGTTTTTGCCATACCTGAATTGACAACCCAGTCAAATCTGACCTAGGCTTTAAAATCGTCTTTTTCGACAGGTTTTTTTAAAGTCCGTCCAACCCTAGATGCTCTTGTATGTTGATTCACCGGTCAGGACCGGTTGGCTCTCGGTTTGTGGCACGAAGATTTCACCTGCGCCTGCGACTGAGCCGCCATCGATTCCGATGTAAGACGACACGAAACCGACCCGCGTTTATCGTGAAAGTAACGTGAATCAACAATTTGTAATCGAGATTCAAAAGCCGCGGGCGCATTGAAGAATACCAACGCTGTATTTGATAACGCCCATTCATACTTGTACAATTTATTTACTGAGAAAAATGCAGGATTACTCTGAACAGCTGCGATACCTTATATGCTATGTACACAAGATGTAGCTACAATTTATCAACCAGTTTGGCTCAGTGGTAGTGTATGCTACTCTGACACAGTAGTCGCGGGTTCAGTACCCGCACAGTACAAACCTTTGTGTAAGTATATGAACTACGTGTCTATCTGTGTTGACCTGGGTGTTTGCTATCTAAATATATAAAAGAAGAAACTGACTGACTGACATATCAATGCACGGCCCGGGAGTTACCGGGAAAAAATAGTATTGAGCCCGTGCGAAGCCGAAGCGGGTCACTAGTGTATTACTATATTCATTTAGGAAAAAGTATTGAAGTAACTCTCAGTTGTCTGAATCAATCAATCAACAGCCTTGGTCCGTTCACTGCTGAACGTAGGCCTCATATAGTTCGCGCCACACGTCTAGTACCCATAATTTACATAAGCTTCGGCTTAGTCGAGCTTTGAAGAGTCTTCTGCGATTTTCTTGAGAACATTGATTTTAAAACCATCGTCTTTCACAATCATAATCTACATTGTCGCCCGATACGGAAACAGTGAACACCTTTGCTACTACGCTCATGCTTCCACAAATTGTTTGATTGCATGTGTCATGACTATTAGCTGAACTAAGTTGCTAACACCGCTATTGCTTAACCGACCGGGTTCTGTCACGGAACCCGATATTATTCCGAAACAATATCGCATTTACGAACGCCGTAATACTTTTACTTTTTATGCAGAATAACTGGTCCGGTCATTGTCAATCCGCAAAAGCAATATGTGGTTAAACAATGCAAATTAGAACTACTACTAGTAGTAGTACTTACGTTCTCTACAAGAAATGCGCTTGGAACACTGACCTCCTATTCAAATTGATACATGCGATGTGGTAAAAGTATCATTTCATCGTCTAAGATATGTTAATCAAAAGAGAAAGATATTTTATCGTTGTAGGCCTTTGAATTGACATTTGAAAAATCATTCTAAATATTGTATTATCATACCTATTTTATATAATAAAATATTTTGATATGATCCTCTAAAACTTTTCAGAGTCTACTGATTTTTTAAAGATCACTGCCAATTAAAATTAGAATGACAACAAAGGACGTGTGAATATCTAAATATAATATTACAATGACGTTAAATTTATGTAAGTTTACATACGTTAAATACTACATAGCAAAACACGCAACTCTTAAAACCTTATATTGTTACCGTACAACCTCGAAAATAGTGACTAAATTATTCAAATAGTTAACAAAAAATCATAACTAGTAGTTACAGCAAATTCGTAATATGCAAGTGTTTGTAAGACTGACCGCAAGGCTGTAGTTTACTGCACGCCATGTCGTTCAATGGCATAATACTATACCGACACAATGACCTTTTACACATTTAATACGAATTCTAAATTATAAATATTTCTTTATTCAACCAAATTGTGCCGATTACGAGTTTACTTCGTGATAAAAATGCTGCCAACCACATCCGGCAGTTTAGAATTAATTAAAAACGTATGTGTCATATAAAAGATGATAATACGGATGATGACAAGGTATGAAAATGAAGAAAATAATTAGTCCGTCTCTTAGATAATAAAAAAATATAAGACCCGTATTTTTTGTTTTGTCGAAATAACAAGAAAATACTTAGATATAGCGCATTAAAGTTACGGAGTGGGGGCTAACTACGTCACGTTAGAGTATATTTTGTACTCTAACGTGACGTCATGTGACATTTAAAATCAATGTATCTTCGTAAGTTTTTGAACAAGAGGCAAAATAAAAAATACGTATCCAATATTTTTCATTAATCTATCTGATGGACATTAAATTATTTTTTAGTCATCATCCCAATTACGAATAGCGTTCAGTATCTTTGTACATCTTGCGATCCCTCAACAAATTACATCATTATTATTATCTATTGATTAATTGCATCTTCAATTAGCATTATTCATCATTCACCTTTCCCCAAGGAAAGCCTATGTTCGGCCCAAAGATGTCCACATACCACAAAGACTAATTTTAGGGCGGTCAGCACCCAAACGTTTCTGTTGCCTCAGTCAGTAACGATTGTTATGACGATAGTTCTCAGAAATAAGATAAACCTGTAGAAACATAGATCTTTATAACGATGGTTTTCCTGGAGTTGCATCATTTTGTGCAAGATTGAAAAAGACTACATGTTCTAACAATTACAAATTATCACGGTCTAAAGTACTGATGAGATATGACCTGTCTTGCGGACAATCTTAATTAAACATCATTCTCTACATTTCCTATATGTTGAGTTATGTAAGTTCACTGTCTATTACATAAGTGTACTTTTAGTTAGCGTCCTGCAAAAAAGTTTATTTGAAAATGTGCCAAATAATTTGGCTTCATTTTTTGCTTATAGTGAGAAGTTTTTCTTAAAGCAGCACAACATATTTTAATTAAGCTTCCTCTTGCCTAATGGAATGGAAAGGGAAAGACAAATTTAAGTCATGTGGCTACGAGCAAGAAACTTCATGAAAGAATTTCTTGTTGGTAACTACATCTCTCCAGATGTATATATCCTCCATATACCTACCTATAATCGCCACACTGGGCAGGCGGGTTGGCGATTAAATGTCCATGCCCAATAAAAGATTTATTTAATAACCATTGAAGATGCATCACGAATTATATCAACAGTAAAGGTGGATCTAGCAGAACAAATAGCCGTGGAGGTCAAGGTCACCGCTTCCGAACAGAGGCTGGGGTAGTGGGCGACGACCTTAGGTTCCGATGGCTTTGTGCATTCGCCACGCTGCGCATAGCTAACCGATGTTTCCGAGCAGACATTATATTTGGCTTATTGTTCCACCGAAGGTCGTAGACGTCGGTGCTTATTTTTGATGGAATTATCCCAAAAAAAAAATATAATAAATAGCAGACAACATCACATACATTGCTCTAATCCCAACAAAGTAGGTAAGTAACTTAAGCACCCACGACCCTTGGTTCAGAAGGCAGGGGTTACTACCAATTGAGCCACCGAGCCAGAGTTTAACATGGCTCAGTGTCACCGACATATCTCACACTAGCTTTCCGCCCGCGACTTCGTCCGCGTAAAGTTTTTTTTTCCAAAATAAAATTGTGCCTATGTTACTCGTGGATAATGTAGCTTTCGAATGGTGAAAGAATTTTTAAAAACGGTCCAGTAGTTTTTGAGCCTATTCATTACAACCAAACAAACAAAGTTTTCCTCTTTATAATATTAGTGTAGACAACACCTTTCGGTACTTTTCCTCCAGTTAAACCACGTATTCCGATTTTCGGATTGAGAACAGGACGATTAAGGGAATATCAGGAAAGGGGCATCATCTTTTACCGGGATACAAGTCAAACCTACTGGGGTGACCAACCCGCTTGCCAAGAGTGGTAACTACTCCCAAAGTCCCAAATGATAATTATCAGGGGGGAGACCTATAATCATCAGTAGACGTCTGCAGGCTGATGATGATGATCTTCTTTTTTTTTCGAGTCAGATAATATTATATATTAACCACGTAGGTATTTTATTAAAACTCAAAAAAATATGACGCTTTCAAATCCAATGTAGCCATAGAAGAAGATGCATAAAATTATTGTCAATGTAGTTAGGTAAATTTTTGAACACAACCGCTTATCTACTTTTGCTGTTGACCGTACGCTGGCGTAACAGTTCATAAAATCCACAACGGACTTTCGTTTCACTCTTCAATAGAGATTTTACTACTTGAGGTTTACAGTTTATTACATATTTTTTTACACAATATTGATTTTATAAATTTAAAAAAAAACAGTATCAAATGTGCAAAATACGTAATTTAGAGGAAGCCGTCTGTGTAAAAATGAATCGACGAATCAGATGTTGTCCTTCTACGAAACAATTCGTCATTACATTTACAATAACAGGATATTTACTGGCTGTAACAGGACAAGTCTAAGTTATTTAGCACCTTCGATCTACAGTGTGTTTGCAATACCAATCGTCAGACGGCCAAACGTGATGTATCGCCAAAGGTATCTATAAGTGATATGTTCAATACATCGCTGTGATGCTAGGCACGTATGGGTTACACTACACACGCCGAGTGATTCGTGTTAGCCACTGACTGATAGGTACATTGCTATCACGACATCAACATTAAACGACAACATAAAACCTCACAATAAATCACTGATTCGATATTTAGTAACTTTTACAAAATAATAAATATAAAATTAAAATACAGTAAGGTCTTTATATAGGCAATTGATAATTTTAATTTTAAAATGGTACTTAATCATAATATAAAATTGTCTTCTTTGATAGTTACGTACCTACTTACTCGTAATATTACGAGCTGTTTCACGAACTTTATGCGTATTTAACTAATCCTTTGATATTAACTTAGCATCAATAAATTGGACGAGTGTACTTACTAGCTTATTTACACATCTCACCAACCCTTTTCTATAGTTTTGTAATCAATAACATACAATTTGTTTTCATGTTCGATATCAATAGCATATACGCTTACCGACTAAAGTATAACAAATGTTTTATCTTTAAAACAATCAGCCTAATTGTCCATTAGTGTTATTTGATCATTAGCGTATCTTTTCCTTAGTTATCGTCAACAGGAAAGTTCTAAATGTCATATAGATTTCTAAATAATTATCTACTGCACGCAATTACGCAAACTCAAAATAATGAGATACCTACTGACAATATTAAAGGTCTGTTGTTATAAATCCTTCATCCATAATAAGAATTTGAGTTAAGTAAGTAACTCAAATTCGCCAAATAATTTTATTTTGCTCAAAATGTAACATGACAAAATGACCACTTCCGATGAAAACTCAAATACGCTGTGGAGCGGAAAGTAACAATCTATCGAACAATAAACATTACAGATATTATATTACGATTCCATGTCTTTATATCATTCAAAATGTCCAACGGTAACGCCGTGCTCCAATTCATGTTCATAAAATAATTGTTGTTACTATGCGATTGTTGTATAATTCGGTAAAAAATACGGTCCCCAATTTCACACGATTGTTACATTAGAAATCGTATTAACTGAAAACTTCTACATGACACATGACAAATCACGTACGACCTAGACCTTACACTAAGTGGACACGAACCAATGACCCAAATGCAACCTTTGTGACGTGCGCACTGACAAGCTTACTTTTAAGGCGACCGCTGCCCGCGCTGAATACGGGAAGTATAATTATGTCGTAGTTGGCTTTCGAATGGACGGAACAGTGTTGCGGAAATGGTAGCAGATGGCATTGGAAACGCCTACTCGGTTCAAGGGTCAAACATAAGGGCAGGCAATAATAGCACCGAAAATCGTCCCTTAAGATTTTTCAATGGCCAGATAAGACACAAAAGTCTGATAAAAGGTAAGATAGCCCGTGACAGAACATTATAAAATATGTAAAAGTATAATTTATTGCTAAACAAATACTTAATGACTTTTGTAATCAGTCGTATTTCCTTTTATTGGACTGTTAAACTTTATCCGGGGATCGAAAAGTCAATACTAAATTAGTCTTTGATAACAGAGTCTTTTCCCATAGCCTGTACAGAAAGTAAACACGGAACTAGTCATATCCCTGGTTTTGCGTCAACACTGTTTCATTCATAAATAAAAAGAAAATCAAAATAATTTACAAGAAATACCAATAAACGGCAAGTTTATTGTTGTTAATGTCCAGTATACTCGCTGATTTCATACGACCGTTTCTAATTTTCATACCACAATTACACACGTCTTTCACCCCGATTCGTAGGCGTGTCTCTGCGATGATTTATTCATAAGGTTAAAGTATTAATTTTCTAAATTATTTAGGCATGCGTTATGTAGGTCGGGGCAGAGTGAAATTGATCACATTGCATTTTGATATGCCGACCTGTGTAATTTGTACTGCCTAAGGCTTTGAAAATTATGATATCTATTTCTATGATGCTGATTTACCAAACTTTTTAGTTTTGTAACATCAAATAAAAAAAACATGTTAACAGTTACCTTCTTTATAAATCTAGTAGGACACCATACCATCAGCAGATATGACCAGTGTCAGTACATTATTAACAATGTATTTAGTTTCAACGAGATATAAGTAAAGTTATTGAAGTTTAACAACATCTGCCTGGCACGTAGTATATTCTGCATCGTTATCTTTATTGTATGTATTCTTTAGCAACAGTTAGACATCTGTTGCAAAGAGAGGTACCGTACGCCTGATCTACTGACCATAACGCCTTTTCCACACAAATGTAAATCGTACTGCCGTCAGCATTACAGTGGTAATCCTGCAACAGGTTGCAGCTAAACGCTCCAATAGCTTGAAGTAATCATAATCATGCACATTCAATTAGAGTAAACACTATGATTAAACCGTTTCGTGTGCTTACCAAGAAATAATCGATCGTATAATTAATTGACATGGTATTTAGTGCAGTTTGTCGACGGATGAAAGGCTAAGTAGTCAATCATGTCAACATTTTTTAAGCAATTAATAGTTGATGGTAACGTTATCGTTATAATGTTTCAAAGAATGATGAAAATGATCAAGATTGAAGATAAGATAAAAGACAAATGCGATAAAAATGAGAGGAATAGATAACTAATTGGAATTCACATAAAAGTGGTACGTAATTAAATGAAGCTTAATTGAAGGTAACGTTAGATACGTTACGGTTAAATCTGTGTTGTTAAAGCTAATTAAAAGAGCATGGAAAATGAACATTATATTATAACGTCATGAATTTTAAGATTTGTTTAAAAACAGCTTAACTATTGACGTCAAAATATAGGAGTTGTCCAAGGATCTATGATTAATCCTATACCTATTATTATTGATTTTTGGGATGATGACTCTTATACCAATGATCTGAGACTAATACTGATCTGCTGTATCAAAGTCACAGTTCATTAGGGTTGTATGTATTATATTATTGGTGATCTTACCTGTTGGAGGTCGTTCTTTGGGGTAGCAGATACGGAAGAGACCCCGCGTCCTGGTGTAGAAATAGTATTTGTTGTTTAAGCTGTCGAGGATAGACTGTGAGTTTCCGTTGGTGTTGTCTGCAGCATAACTCTGAAACAATACAAAGTTTATTTGAATTACTTATGTTAATTTAACAAAAATTGGATGAAGGATCATTTGTATTAGAAAACAAAAGTTTAATCCTTTTTATAGATTAATTTTAAGTAGTACCTATAACAACATCAACATCGTTTTCATTTTGTAATCAATATATTATAATGAATATATTTAAATATTTATACATAGTCAACAGATACAAAAACAAGAAGTCTACTAAAAGTCGTCTAAGTAGGAACTATAAAAAATATTGGTTTTCTGCTAATTATATAAAAAGGGGCAATAAAAAAAGATGGCTCCACACAATAGACCTGTACGCAGAAAACGGTTCGTTTACCATACAACCGGACCCTCCCCACATTCCTGCGCCGGAGCATCCGAGGCCGTTCTCAGGGACGCGACGGAACGAATTACGATCAAGGCTCCCAAAACGGGATTGGACATCAGTACTACTCGAAGAATTTTCTACGTACAAGAAGTAGTATTTGGTCGGTATAGGCATAGTATTGGTATATATTTTTGTTAGGGCCCCTAAGTTAGGGACACCAAGTAGGTAGGAAACTAGTTAGAGTTTTCAAAATAAATACCTAGTTAAATCGGATACTTTGTCAAAAAACCGGTCTATAAAACTTACAAACCTTGTTAATTTTAATTTGGGACACCAACTAGTAACATGCAATTTGAGTTCAACAAGAGTCTTCAAGTTAATTAGCTACTTAATCAGTAATTTCGTTACTTTTGGCAAATTTTAACAACCAGTCTATCAAGATTAAAAACTTCAGTTTCTATCAAAATATCTCGAATAGTTTGCGAATTAGATCAGACCTGGCCACCTCATTACATTTTCCTGTTGAGCAAGTTTGAAGCTCACGCGACCGGTTTTACTGTTAACCAAAGCCAGTATTCTCTGTTCACTATTATTAGGCAAATATATATCAATCAAGCTAAAATATCAACTATTTTATTGAACAAAGTAAACTCTCTTTAGTTAGAAATTACAAGAGTACCTATATACTGACCACAGTAATTACCAAATCTCTCTAAACGATCTAGTTGTTTTTAGAAATTGACAGATGCGTGGTTAGCTTATTATAATTTACCGTTTATAATGTTTCAAGCATCAATTGACGCAGGTGAAAAGATTACCTTGAACTTGTTTATGTTTAAGTATATATTATATACGTACTACGTCGTCTAGTTATGAAAGTAAAGCTTTAAATAAACTTTGCAATTCATTGAAATTTTAAATCTCAACATGGTCCTATGTGGTATCACATTATTCAAAAAAGGTTCAATACAAATGAATCAACCCGACCATTTCAGTTGTATTGCGAAATGGTCCTCCGACAACAATGCTCCTTTCTGGCCGAGTAGCTTTGTCATTCCGAGAATGAGACAAAACGCATTCACTGAGAGTGGGAGATTGAATAGACTGCAGTTAGCTTTGTTGCAAGTGTATAAAAAACGGCAGCCCTAATTTGTTTACATCATTGGTATTCCGACGTTCGGATGCATTGTAATTTTTGCAAACTAACTTCAACACATCTTCGTCTTTCCACATTTAATTAAAGTCAAAGATTTTTAGCACATCTATAGCTTTATTACTAGGACTAGTACATGAAAAATTTATAACAAACATAAACAAAGTTTTGTTGATTGTTGTCTGTCGATAGAGAGCTCAACTTGCATCTTGAATTAAACTTTTCAAGTCAGTAGAGCGACAAAGGATATCACAAAATACAAGCATTTCATGAAAAGGAAACAAAATATTGTTTTTCTTATATTATACAAGAGAGTGTATTATGGCTAGGTAGGTAGGAATCTATTGACGATTAAATGCTTTACATTTAAAAACACATCATCAGGGAAATGCGTCGCAGCGTTCAAAATGCATCTAGCCGATTGACAGTGAAATTCCAAGAAACAGGTTATAATAATGACTTCCCGTGTGAAGAGCCGACGAGATGAGAGGGGGGATCACAGCGTTATGGGCTTGGCAGGTAAACGCATAGATACTCGTACTTACGATGTTATTGAATACGTTTTACGTTAAGTAGGTACAGTATTAGCTTCAAAGTAAGCCTAGGTACTGCTTTGAACTGATAAGCAATGCAACATGGGGTAGCTAATATTGTAGTCACTTAAAGATTAAGTAAGGGTAACGTTTGTAATATTACTAAGGGATAAAGATATCTCAGATTTCTTGTACGGCCTTTTAAAGAAACTATGCAGAGAATCTAGTTTGTTTTGCACAATGTCGACGCTACTGAAACTTTGCATTTACGTCCCTTAGGTACCTCACAGAGAATTCTGAATCTGAGACATGTATTTTACAACGGTATGTCACAAGTGTCACTCTGCTAACACGTGACAAAAAAGCTGATTGGTAACAATTTCACCACTACACCACCAGCTGGGAATTAAGGCGTTCACTCGATATTAAGAAAAATCCGATAGCATTCCCACGCACAATTTGAGCGAGCATCAAAGTAAAGCAGGCTAATTATAAACCTTATCACTTGGTAATAAGACAAGAATGCTTGTTAATTGTCCAAGAAGTAGTCGACGATGATCAGCCATCGAAGCGAGACGTTCCTTCAACCTGGGTTCATCGCTCGTGTTTTTTACTCACTCAGTATCGGATAGCATTAACCAATGGGAAAGTCCTAAGAAAGTCTCGATATCCATACGAATGACGTTTACACGTGGAAGCCCAATAGAAACTGGAGAAGATATACGATTCATTGACAAGAGGCAAATCCACGCCGTGACAATGCGAGTGAGAGAAAGTACTGCCTACTCCGAGAAAACGTAGATCACATAACCTATGAAATGAAATTAGTCATGAACAGCGTACCTATCTACCTAGCGAAAAAACTCTATATTCTAGTAGAAGTATATTACACACTAAGCAATGTAGGTAAATAAATAGCTATCTAATAACCTAGGTACTACACGATAATCTAAAGTTGACTAACTTTTAACTATGTTATTAAATGTTTCTTAGATGAACCTATTTTATATGATAAAGAATGTTTTCTATAAAAAACCAAATCAAAATCAAATGACTTATCTCTTTTGATCTGACTACATAGATTTCATTTACGAGACCTGATTGTCCAACGATTTATCTATCACACAGCAGTAAACGTTAATTTATCTGCTTTCACTAACATAGCACTTAGATTAGATAGTTAATTACTATTTTCATTAGTATGTTTCCGGTATTATGAGACTAACGGGCCTACCTACATAATACTAGTCCCAGAAGCAATTTTCCCCCTTGAAAAAATTGTAGTTACTAAAGAAATACTTATGGTTAGTATAGAAAGTTCCTACCTAGTATACTTTACCTAATACGTTTTAGATCATAACCACGTAAGACCGAGATTTAGAGACACAATAGTTTTAACAATAAATTAGGATTTTAAAGGAACATTCGGTCTTATAATAAAGTACGTTAAACATAATGGAAGCAAGATTCAATCGACGCCAAAGTCTACCAATTGATTCTCTTCAGATACTGTCGTATGAAAGAAATAAAGAAAAATATGTTTATTCAGTTTCACACATATTAAATCTTAAACTTAAACTAACACAATTAGTAAATTCATAACAACATGTCACCGAAAAGGACAAAATGTCGCGGCGACAAGACAAGACGCACTGTGCGCAGCGACATCACCAGTACGAAAATGCTTTAAATGCTGATGCAAACTACCTCACGGTTGTGGATCTCTTAATCAGGTTATTCTCCCAGACAAGGCGTCCTTTTTCTCGGAAAAAGTAAAAAGCAAAGTGAACTTGAAGGTACACTTCAAGGTACACAGGTGACATGTAACGCAGCATATGTGTCGTATTTCGGCCACTTTCGCCACGTCTCACGACACGACACGAGCTAGGCGCTCCTCTTCTGTAATTACAAAGACTCACCCATTGTCTGACGACTTTCGCGAGAGGTCTTCCGTCGTTCGTACATTTCCGTTTACTTTGCTTAATAGATTATTGTGGGAGGCGTCATTTATCTCGACTTAAGTTTGAATCTCAACCTCAACTGCTTGTAAGCTGTTGCAGCGTCGAAAGTGTTTGATTATTTGTTAATTGGCTTTTTTTTATTGGCAATTTCGGCTAATGTGTACTTAGGTTAAGCTTTGCGATAGATAAAAAGATTTACCATAATCTCATCAGATGGAGCGTAGGTCTAAGATACTTTTAAAAAATTGTGAACATGTTTACATTCCTTTGCAGTGATTCAAGCTCTCAAACGATAATGGTCAAAGACGATCTGGTATAGGGTTCTGTAGCCTATATAACGTCATTTCCATCTCTCCAGCGATACCATGTACGCAACCAACTAAAGTCTAAAAAGACTTAGCTGGTGAAGCGAAAGTAAAGAACACACGGGACAAATCTGGAATAATGATGACTTCAAACATCTTCTATAAATAAAATAGTAATAAGTATACTTGCAAAAATAGATATCAGCCTGTTTATTTCTTATGCATCATTCGCATAGCATTCGCATATTATATCCGCTATTGTATTAACTAAGGAGGGACGACAGACCACGCGAACTTGCTACGGTGATGACTAAATAACAGGTTTTAAAGTACCTATGAGTCGCTACACTGATCATCAAGTGAGAGGAACCGTATTACAAAATGGCATGATGTGGACAAATGCACATGCAATTATGCAGTACCCTTGGAGGAGCAGGTGGATTAAGTTCCTTCTTATCTACCTGACGTAGTCAATAAAAAATGTCGGTTGCCCACAACACCAATATTCAAGGTCGTTGATGCTTCAAACTTTAGACTGAATGCTAACATAACAATTTTTTACTGTGTGTCTTATACACGCTTGTCGTCGTACCATAATACGTAAAAACTTTTAATCTTTGCAAGAATGGACAGCCAATAATGTTACAATTGAAAACGTGTCTACTTTTATTCGTTTGACTATCAACTAGTCAATTATAATAAACTCGTGGTATTTTACCAAAAAGCATTACAAACCGAGCTATAAACGAAAAATTTGTAGACAATAGGTACATAATTCTCCACATGGATCTTTATAAGCGTAAACCTGTATAGCGCTTTAATTAAAACATCACATTCACCAATACTTACAAAGTTCAGCTTAATTTGGTGCAAGTTAAATTTATATTGCCGTGGACAATAAAATTGATCATTTGTTTTTATCATGGGAGAAGAAAAAACGAAATGAGCTGGCTGGGAAGGCGTAGACGCCATTGCACCGGGTCATGGACTGGCGTAGGGGTGTGTATTTCGAATACATATATTATCTATTACCTTTTCCTGTAGGTAGAGCCATATAAATACACTACTAAAGATATTAAGACTCCCATTCCTAGTTAAAGTTTTGTAGTACCTACGGTGTTCCGATACAATACGATGTCATCTTTAGCTAAAATGGTGGTTTATTTCGTTTAGTGGTCACATACCAATTAAGGTAAAAAGAAATAGAAAACAACAGTGAGCTAGAAAAATAATAGTAAATACGTATCTACATGCATAGTCATATCGACATATTTGAGAAAAGTCTTCCAACCCATATAAGATACAACCCTAAGGCTGTGCGCTTGCGCAGCCTGGACGCAACCCGTTCACCTTGCAATGTCGACGCGAGCCACTCACCCCGCGGACGCTCTTCACTTTACGTGTAATGTTAACTATTCACGCCAAGCCCATTTCGAACAATTATGATAACGAATGTAATAAAATTCGAATAACCCCGTATACTGACTGAAAAATTCGTATTGGTAAGTAGGTAGGTATGTTATATTATAGGATAGTGCAACAGGTACACAACTTAGGAATTCTAGTGAATGCATCCTCATAACACATCTGAAGTTATATATATTATATATAACCTGGCTGATTTGCGTTCAGCCATACCCACCTAGGGTATGGCTGAACGCAAATCAGCCAGGTTCACATTTTCGGCAGAAAGTTTAGATGAACATCATTTAACCGAACACCTAATTGAAGAATGACAATAGACGAGCTATTTTAATGGCCATGGAAATATTTTAAAACACCTATGGCATAAAAGAGACTTAAGTATGTTTCCATTTGACAATGGCCTATTTTCTTTCTTTCTTTCTATTTTCGCGAAACAGCAAGTCTATTATAGTTTTAAAAAGTTTTAAAGGACGAGTCCATTAAGCATCAATAAATCCAAAATATCTAATAACGATAAAATACAAATATACATATAATTGAAGCTGAAGCGGTTATATCGCAGTATAAACTACGCACTACTACTGTACTAAACATAAGAGTACAATAAGAACATTGTATAAGCATAATTACATTAATTAAAGTTACATTACATACTGCTACAATGACAAACAGATGTTTAACCAACTAAAGTGACACGAAGACCATGATCACTTAGGTACTCGAATCCGGATCCGTAATCAAGCCGATGCGGCAGACAATATTCTGGATAATCACACATTATGTCTAACTGGTTAGCCTTGAACGTTACTGTACAATAAAAACTTTGTTAGACGTTATATGAACATCAATTTATAACTGCTCGTTGGGAGCACTGAGGCGTTTTAAATCTAGCCGTAAGAAATAATACTGTTATTGTCTGATGGGATTAACTATTACAACTTATTTATATAAGTGAATATTCTTTTAAATCACTGCCACAGATGCAATCAATAGGGTTAATCCAATAGAACTACATATCTGCAAATTTAATTAAGATCCGTTCAGTAGTTTTTGCGTGAAAGTATAACAAACATCCATAAATTTGTCCATATAAACAAACTTTCGCATTAATATTAGTAATTAATAAATATCAGTAACTTATTATAAAAGTGGTGATGGTAAGCGAATGACGCCTAGGATAACCCTACAATAATAAATATTGAAACCTTAATCACTCACATCAGTTACTATGTTCAATGTTGCTTAGCAAGCAAAGCAAAGCTTAGCAAGCAACATTGAAGGGAAGTTTACATTTCTACTACCTTTCTGCATCAACGGAATCTTAAAAGTTATTATCAACAGCTACATCAACTTTTATTCAAATTGGTAATAACTTCCCAAACATAGTGTTTAGAAAAGCTAAGGTTAATTATTAACCAAGTAACAAAGAACTCCTTTCATACAAAAATAGCCCACACCTGGCCTGTATCAAGTAACATGGTATCATCTGCCGCGGGTAATTTAATAGCTATTATGGTACACCTTTGAAACAATAGGAAGTTACCTTGGAAAAGATGCTTGTAAAGACCATTTTTGTATCTCATTTATCATGCTTATTAATAGTACGAATGTATTTTTTAAAAATCCTGTTGGCCATTTTTTGCATCAACGACAAGTTTTTAAAAAGTCATGGTTATGTAAAAGCTATGTAAAAGCACGCGCCTTGAGAGAAAGGCAGCCGAATACTTGCTCAATATTAAAAATACAGTTTTATCTAGTGGTAAAACTATTTTCTTTTTATAATTCATAGTTTTACCGCCAATCCTTTCTGTAAGACTAGATCATATTCGTTGGCTTCACTATTGGTTATCATGACTCATTTATCATAAAAAAAATTGTTGTACTAAAACTGGCTTGTAAGTTAATTAATAATTTCAATTTCCGAGACAAATTGAAGATAATTTAATTATCTTCAATTTGTCTCGGAAATTAATTCCTACTCAGATATTATTCATGTAATGTACCTCAATATAGGTACATAAATACTTATTGTAACCAAATAAAACGACTGATAATACTAACTCTGAATTAACAATTAAAAGAAAATATTCAACTTGATATAGAAAAAGATGTCGTATTATTTTCAACTCTCACTCACGGACTGTTACGCCTGACAATAGTTTCACTTGAGCCACACATCAAACATCATAGACGTCATCACGCAAAGGTAATGAAGAGACGTCATCAATCATACAAATGTGATTTCAGTTTGTTTTGTGTTAATAATGAGCAGTGGTTATGTGCAGTGTCAAAATAGTAAATCATAATGGGTCACATGATTCTACCACCACCCTGCTTAGAAGCCTTCTCTTTTAAGAAGGTTAGTGAAATAGCATCAGTCTTCTATATACTTAACTACGCTTACGGCAATTGGTCTATTAAATAATCAAGCTTAATTCACTTGTCATTTGATAAATTATAGTTAGGGTACATGATCAACAGTGAAAGTCCGGAAAACTATAAACCCAAACTCTGGGCTTGTGAAAGGTAACGTTTCATTAATCGCTGGTGCGCGGAAGATGGCAAATTATCTACACTTTCCATGCTTTATCTTTATTTGTTTTATGAGCATCAGCGAAGGCTTGCACAAAATTATTTGGTCTCCACTTATGCAATGGTTCATCAAGCGAGCAATAAAGTCCGAAGACATTACTTCAAAACTCTTTTAACCTATGCCTATGAACTTCTGGGCAAAAACCTCGCCGAACTTTTCCACTTTTGTCTACCCAAAGCCAGAGCCTGCCAATCCTTTGACTAGAATGTCACACCATCTTTTCCTGTGCCTTCCTCTTCGGCGGTAGCCGTCTTCTGGCACTTCAAAACTTTATCTATGGGGAATTACTATGTCTAGCTGCCCCTTTAGTTAGACGTTGTAGATGATAGTCAGGATCTCCTATTAAATTCCCATAAGCACGCATCAAAAAAAGATATACTTCTTAACGCTTCTTTTGAAATAATCATCTTAACTCAGCAATTACAACCTGTATTGCTGATGATCTTAGAAGAACTGCTGGCTGGCAGGGGCTGGATGGGGCAATCCCGAGAAAGAAAAATTTGGCGAGAATTAAAGAAGGCATACGTTCAGTAGTGGACGGAAGGGCTGTTGAATTTATTGACTGAATAATAGTAATAATCCTTTCTGACAACATTCCTTTTCACTGATTCATTTAATTTTACATAAGTCGTTATCGTCAGCATTGCTGAAGCTTTTAAAATAACCGGTAATGATAAGGGTAGTGATTCTGTGTAAAGTTCCGAACAAAAACTCACTATCTCAGAATAGCCATTAGGGAATACACGAACTATTAGAGATATGTTTATTTACGAAGTGATTAGTTTTTGTGTACTCCATGGTAATAGCAAAACCCTTTAAACAAATTTTATCCTTACTACACAATAGGCATATTGATAATTTTAGCCTCTTTAACAATGGGTTGTCCCAACACAGAAATATTGGTGAGGAGTATTGACGATGTTACTTTTCTGTGTGTGCTATTTTGTTTGCCTCGCGTTTGGAGTTTGTACGACAGCTTGATATAAATATGTAGGTAATTATGAATTGGAATTGGTTTCAAAACAGAAGATGAATAATTGTGATTGTAACCAATTCAAATCAAACTACGTAGTCAAATACCCTTTTGTCAGGAACCGATACAAGAAGAGAATTAACATGAGATATTTTTCATGCTTTTGAAGTTACTGTCTACAAAATACTCGATACATACGTAAGTTCATTATTTAGAGGTGGAACTACAAATGAAGGGTTTTGTCACAACAATCACTTGCAAGCAGTCTACCCGTACATGCACATTAGATTTCTCTATCGATGAAAAACAATTTTCTTTCACCCGTTTATTGCGATATCAAAGACTAGCACAGTAGCCGTTATAGCAACTACTGAAATGGCCATTAGAATCTGCATTGACGCATGTCAGTGCAATATCCGCGCGTACAATGTTGAGCAAGACATTATTTGCAGGTTAAATTATTATATCCTATACTATATTCAGAACGAGACTCTTTAGTACCTAGTTTGTCTTGAAGACAAAGACTTTTTGGGACGCTCCATCTACCTATTCTTAGTTATTATTTATACATAAAACGATGTTTAGTTTTTAACCATAAGTCCCTTCAACTCAAAATTTGGTATAGGTTTAAGACTTCCTCCCTTACATAGGGTGTAGGCGAATACAGAAGATTCCCAAATCCGCATTATATCACGTTTACACACAGTGGCGTAACTATAAGGTGGAAAGCCGGCAAAATGTTACGAGCCCCTACCCGACAGGTCCAGGTTTTTCTAGTAGAGTTTCAAAGAACGGGCCACAGATAGTTACTCCGCTATGTGAGCACATAATGAACATTGAAAAACAGTTATGATAATCTCAAAACCCAAGTCTGCCCAAATAACGGAAACTATAATTCATTAGATAACTATAAAGTTGTGCTTTCCGATGTCACAACGCAAATCGAATTGTACAATCGAGTTTTCTGTGAAACCAAGAAAGCGGAATAGGATAAAGACAGTGGCTGACGGAAGTCGTGAGAAGTAGGTGGTGTGCTGGGAAAGCAGGTTGGTTGCACGCCCATCGCCGATTACAAGCCAATTATTATGTATCTGTTACGAAATTTAGGTTTCGCGAGGTGTTATCATCAAGTTGGAAGAAAGAATTAGGTACAAGCGAACTAAAGTAAGTTACCTATATTTTTAAAATAAAAATTTGCCGAAATATTCCATCTTTTTTTTAAATTTGGCACGGCATAATGGTTTCCCTACGCTTGATGGACCATCGCCATCTTTAATTATCGACCAAACCAGGTAGATTTGTGCAAATGCTGCTCTGTCAGTATTGATAATGAAAAAGTCCAAATTGGTGCATTTGTTCATTGAAAACCTTCCAAGAACTCAAAATAATATGAAGACAACAATGCCTGATCTAAAACTTCTACAAACTATTTGTCCGCCTTTAAACAGCGGAATTTTCTGAATAAGGGTTTTACCCAAAGACTAAAAAAGGACACGACCGAAGTCACTTTGTACTGGAGTTAGAACTTGAATCACCATTTACTCGGGTGGTATCAACCCTGTTTATCTTTGCCTACACTGTTTAAACAGAAAGGATCCTTCCCAGACAGTTTTATGGGGTCTCTAACAAATGGTATATTTTTAACCGGATAAACAAACTGTACATCCGGTCCCAGATCATGGCAGGTAACGAAACAAACAATTCCCAACTTAACTTCCCATGTAACTTTTTTGTAACAAAACAATTTAACAGCGAATTGTCTATAAAAGAGGATACTTAAACTTCAAATTAACTTCATGTATATAGGTATTACGCATATTGTCTTCTTTAACTTTACGTAGGTCAGTAAACTGTATATGGTCTGATGATTCTTACTTACCTACATATAATTTAGTCGCTTACATTGACAAAGGTGTATTTAGTTCAAACAAATCGACTTACCTGCTAGGTAGTTGGTAATTTATTCAGTTGAGTTAGATGGAGTCTGCGGTGTTCGCCAATAGAAAGTCTACGTACATGTTAGCTGCTTATTATGTTTATTTTATATTCTCTCTCAACACCTCGACAGTAAAATACTCGCCTTTAACAGTTCCTAGACTATTAGACAGTTACCAACCAATATTGTTTGCGTGCTGATACAGGTTTTCAATATCGCATTTTAAATATTAAGTAAGTAGACTATGATTGAGGCGCAAGTCGTTTAGTTATTATATCTATTTTTCATATGGATTTGGTATTTACAATTATTTGCTCTCATAACGTGTTCTTACGTATCTTGTGAGTTATCTCAATGTTGCGTAATTGTGAAATACCAGTATCGACATTACTTTCTTATCACTTTTACTGGCCGTCATTCCCCACCAAAGAAAAAAGAACTTGCGCTAAAAGCTTAATTAACTCGGGGTCTTCGTAATACCCCAGATATAATATCCCGTCTTTTCCTCAAGTTTATATCACATAAAATAATTAGTAAATTTATATAGATACAATCAGTATTATCTTCCCTACGGTTTATATCTTCAGTTAGTAAGCTAAGTAGGTACCTCTCCTCTACCGAGATTTCGCCGAATTATGCCGAGGATTTGTATTCTAATCTAAGTAGATAGATGGATCGATATCCATCTTTCCACCTCATATCACCAAAAATGGATCTTGATAACACATCTAGTGGCGAAAGTTTCCGAATTTTCGGATCATTAACCAAATAACTAAATACGAAAGTCAATAGGTAAGCTAGACTGCTTCATTCATAGATCTATGTGATCTCTGATTTATGTTAAAGGTCAGTTTGAAAAGGTGGATTAATCAGTCAGAATGATTAAAAAATTAATAGAGATGATAATTTTGATTAAATCGTAAAGAATACATGGTTTGGACATATGGGTTAAATTACTAGTTCATCCCGAAAGGAATACAGAAAAATGTAGATCAATTGTAAGCAAAGGTCGGGTTTTGTGGTCAAAAGCTCAATTTTATAGTTTTTACACAAAATGACAATGCATGAACTGAAACTCAGTTGCATGTATAAATAATAAACCATAATGATTACATAGCAAAACCGTGTTTTATATCTTCATTGCATAATTCAGCCGGCGATACCTTAACTTGCATATCTTCAGAATTCTCACAAATTTCGTCACTTTCACGACCGGTTTCTCTTGGACTTTCCATTACGTCGCTCACATATGTGATCTGAAATTTACTTATCAGCAAGAATGCTTTGTCACTAATAATTATAATGTCCATATTGATGTGAAATATACATACATATTCATAAAACGATCAAGTTGTTTCGTAATATATGGTTTAGACACATAATCATGTTGCAGCTTCTAAGCAAGCAAGATGAGCCTTTCTACTCATTTTCCTAACCAAGGCTACAGGAGCTAGGTATACCTATCTAATTTCACCTTAAACCCACCTGTCCTAGAATAGATAAAACAAAAGTATCTAAAAAAGTCAGAAGGCAAACACGTGAAACTCTAAGCAAAGGCATGGATACAAAAATACTTTTGTCCGTAGGCACTTTGTTCATGTAACAGCAGAAGTCACGTACGATTTTCTATGGATTTGCCTTCCAGTGACCATTTAGAAAGGGAAAAAAAAGTTAAGCTCAGCAGGTAGAAGCTCAGTCACTTGACAAGTTGCCGCGCGCAAAAAATTGTGACCCCGCCCCCGCTGAAAGAGAACAGACCCCGTGCACAAAAACTATAGCATACTTAACTAACAAATTAACCGTGAGATGTTCCAGTTTTTGCACATTACGCGCTTTCTGAATAACTTGTCAAATAACTAAGCAGGTAGGTAGGTAAATCATGAGCTGTAGCTAGTATAGGAGACAGGAAAAACTGTTATTAATTTAAAACCTGTTAAGAGACGCCCAATAATACCCAAGCATAATATGATTGTTGATGGCGTGCAGGCCGCTCGAAGAAAAGATGGATGGACTGCGTGAATGAAGATATGGCTGAGAAAGGAGTGAATGGGACCATGACGGCTGATAGGGATGAATGGAAGAAGAGAACATTTGCGCCGACCACAGATAATGGGAACATGGCAGGCAAATGATGATGGCGTGCAGTGCCGTAACTACAGAGTGGCATATCAGCAAAATACCACGGACCTCCAGCCTTTAAAGGGACCCCGGT
This sequence comes from Conogethes punctiferalis, assembly GCA_031163375.1. Taxonomy (NCBI): domain Eukaryota; kingdom Metazoa; phylum Arthropoda; class Insecta; order Lepidoptera; family Crambidae; genus Conogethes; species Conogethes punctiferalis. The sequence continues at coordinate 13,811,847 of CM062087.1, read as the reverse complement.
CACAGGAACTCCAACATCGAACATTTAGAAAAAATCCAATGAATTTGCCTGGGATGGTATAGCCACTGAAAGCGTATTTCAGAACCTCGTTTTGAACTTTCCGGAACATTGTTGGGAGAATGATCCCTGGGATAACGCGCTCGAGTCTCGCCCTGTACCAGCGTCCCACCTAATATTTAGGCCAAGATAAACTTATCGGTCAACATTTCTCCACTTTATCTGCTCGAATGGGTGCGCAGGAGTAGCACGACATAGTACAGTTACCCACACATTCGTTCGTGCCATTAATACGTGCATATTTATGCGTAACATGTCTGCTAACGGTGCCCTGCCAAGGACTCAAATGAATACGTGTTACGTTGGCTTTCTGTGGCTTAATTTCACTAGTGTGACTCCATTTTAACGAATTTGAAACTTCTCTTGAGTGAGAAGATATGGATTGCACGTATACGCCCATCGCCCTTTTGACCCGATTTTTTTTTGTGTTTATTCGCAATGAATCAAAGGAAGTGTCGCAAGCGCGAGATCTATCGTTGATCAAGATTGTTTTGGATTGTTAACAGTTGATGCTGCAAAACAATCGGCAATAAAAAATAACAACAAGGTTAGTCAGGGTTTTATTTAACTACACAAGAATACAAAATAGTTCTGTTGGCATTTAGGTATCTATTACCTGCTACAAAACACAATCGGTACCTATTACTACTTACATTATGTCTTATATTGCAGTTTCCCTCTTTTACATAGGTAGGCAATAAGTTGTTATAACGCATACCTACCGTACATAGGTACATACATGCGTGTTTATTGGTTGGTATCTTTTTCAAGCAGTAGGTAGTCGATTATAATAACATGGTGTTTTTATGACGTAGGTATAAATGTAGTATTTTTTAAGTTAAGCGATGTAACCAGAGACACGTAAAAACTGTCATACCATTTTAACATTCAATGCAAGCACTATCTACTTAAAAGAAATAGGTATTAATAAAAATGTATGAATTGGTATGTAGTTATAAATTAATATTCTTTTCTTTACAATTTATTTTTACCAAATACCTACCTATGAAACGCGCGCGCTGTAGGTAGGTAAGTCTATTATTTTACAATTTTAATTATTACTTTTAACTCTTACTGGCTGGCCTTGTCCGTAAGCCAGTGTATATAGCTGGCTTTTTATCTTGAGTGCTCTCCTTGTTTCTACAGTTCATTAAATAATGTTTTCAGTACATAACAAAGCTTTTTTGTACCGTTTACCAAAAAAATATTCTAAGAAGGTTTACGTTTGGTAGGTGGTAAGTGGCCAAAAATAAAAAAGGGTATTAAAATTTTTTTTAATTGTTGGAAGAAGGTTGAAAATAAATAATGAAGTAGTGTTATTTATAAAATGTAACTTACCTGGATTTTGCTTCGCTTCACTTCTATGTAAAGCCAGTTATCTGTTGAAAACGCTATTGCCATTAAAGCAGCAGCCACGATTGCTGTAATGGTCGCTATGGACAAAGTTACCGCAGAGCAAGGCATTTTTACAACCTTTGAGAGACAGTAAAAGATAGGACAGCTAAGAAAATTATCACAAACACAACACTTTATACTCTTAGTTCACCTATGCAGCATTTTCGTAAACACTTAACGGAACGGAGAACACGACAGCACACTCACAATATAATAAAACTCATATGAATGCGGTCATCGCCTGCAGCGTACCGAGTTCGCGCGCGAGACTCCTTTGCCTACTTCGCCTTGTCTTGCCTTGCCGCTCTCTTGCGGATGTGAAACTTTCGAAAGCGAAACAACTCCGCCAAGTGGCGGGAATGTAAATTAAAAAACAGGTTTCGGGATACCAGGTCGAAAAATTAAAATCCTTATTAAACTTAAATTTTTATGCAATGGTAACATTGCCATGTAAGTGCAGTACACAGAGTACTTTGTAATATACTGACTGAGTGCAGTATAGTTTGGCTTAAAAGGGCACGCTGCCAGAGCCGTAAAACCCAGTATTAAAAAAAAAGTCAGTATAGTTTGACTTATCTGAGCTATAAAAAATACATTAAAAAAGTATATTGTCAAATTGACGTTTCGTTCTCCGACAGAACAGCCAGGCCAGTGTTTTTGTTTGTTTCACTTTCATGGTTTTTGTGTGTTGATGTTTAGACATTATTTGGCGGCTTTACACGTTTTTCCATTAAAATGCCTAATTCAGCAGAGTTCAGCAAATACGACGAAGTGTTAACATCTATTCTAGTCAGCGAAAAATCCATTTTAGGCTTTCTTTCGTCCATATTCAACTTCTTGGCGCGACGGTACGTCTAATCTTTTTTGAATTTTAACTTTTATTCATATAATAGTTGTATTCATTACGGCTTACACCGTTATTTTACAGGACCGACTTCTATTATGTACCAGAAGGGCCATACGAGAATATGGGCTTTCCTCCGGGAGTTGCAGAAGAATTAGTTATAAAAGTTCTTAGAACATGTGATCCAAAAAATTGGAAGGGTCCCAACGGTGCTAAGAAACCAACAGATGTTAATAATGAGATAATGTGCTCAACAGTTGCCCAAGAAGTTGAGATAGTGGCTGAGGATGATGAAACGAAAGATATCTCTGTTGAAGAGATAAATCAAGCTATAGAAGAAGTGCGAACATCAGATTTATCTGAGCAACCAACTATTATCAGTACAGAAAAATCCGAAAAACAAGATTTGTCAAAGAAAAACACTGCAAAATCTAGTGATAAGTCTTCTGTTGAAGCTTGTGCCCCTCCAGTTATTCCAATACAAAAAAACAGTGAAACTTACAATGGAGCAGAAAGGGACAAGTACTTGTGGTCTCAAACAATCATGGAACTTGGTAAGGGGTCGAATTGTAATATATTTAAATTATCAAGTTTTAATGTTTTTTTTAATTTAATCTATATTGCACAATAAATGTGTACAAAAAGCAGACTTAATGTCACACAGTTGTTCACTACCAATCATCCCATGTATTTCATTGGATATTTATAATTATAAATCTGGAATAAAAGTAATTTAATTAAATATGTTAACCCTAAAACCATATCTGACTGAAGCCTCCACTGAGACATGTTAAGTATACTTCTTATTATAACTTTTCAGATGTCATAGTGAAACTCCCGGCCAATATAAAGTCATCGAAGGAACTCAAAGTGACAATAAACAGTGGAGACATCAGTGTAGTGTGCCGCAATGGAGATATCATAATTAAAGACTCCTTGCCATATAAGATCAAGACAATGGACTGTTTTTGGACATACAGTGAAGGAAGGCTTTTGATACATTTAGGTAAATTGCAATTTTATATGTTATAATGAAATTGTTACTAAGATACATACTAGTTACCCTATTGAATGATTCTCAAAACACCTGGATTTGCATAAGATTTTGTGGCCATCATTCGCACAAATCAACATTGAAGGGTGGGTGAGAATCTTGTACAATCACAAAATGGTATGCACACACACCCAGGTGTTGGAGAATTATTTGATGGGTAAATACAGCAAGAAAAAGGTAGGTGTTCAACATTAAGATCAAACAGCTAACTTACTCTTTGGCATAGATTGGTGCTAGCTACCATTTCTCCATCACAACATGAAAAGCGTAGAAGATTATGCTATTACCATCATCCCATGCTTATCAAGTTCGATAATTGAAAAAATTACCAGAAGTAATGTATTTTAAATGAGATCATGGACTGCTTTCATGTAATGATTTTAATGTTCTAAACTAATCACGTATGAACTAACTATTCTGAGACAGAAGCACTTTAATTCTAAATGTATAGTAAATTAAAACTTTCACAGAAAAAGTACAGGAGCGATGGTGGACCAAACTGTTGAACAATGAAGAAGAACTTGATCTGGAAAAAATTGACTGCTCTAGGCCGCTAGATGAATTGCCTGAAGACCACATTGCTAAGGTATTAATAGTTCCTTATTCTTGCCGACATATTTGTACCGACACTTTCATACATTATTTATTACATTATATTAATTTATATCACATTTCAAAACTTTTATGACAAAACTTATTTATTTAATGCACTGGCGTATTGAAGTCTGAATATAAAATATATTATAGGTGCGGGAGCTACAATGGAATCAAGAGCAAAAATTAAAAGGTCTGCCTACAAGTGATGAAATACGAAATATGGACATTTTAAGAAAGGCTTGGAACATGCCTGGCTCTCCATTTCAAGGGCAGGAGTTTGACCCTAGTGTTTTGAACCAATCAAATGTTGCTACTTTTAGCAAGTAATACATTTAAATACAATACCAAGTGAAAAACAATACAATGAGAAAACTGTTTTTTGTTTGTCACACTCACATTGGTATATAGCATAATATTTGTAATTAAGTGTATGTGTAAACAAATAATATCACACACATCTACAGTATTTTTATATGTAGGTATTCTATAACTAATTAGGCAACAAAAACAAATGTATGTATGTAATAATTACAAAATTATTTATTCAAAATCCAGAAAGTACTAATTTTCCCAACATTTTCTTTTCTTCTATTATTCTATGAGCCTCTCTCAAATTGGCTGCATTAATTGGGTTCATAGTTTTAGTCAACGTGCAACTCAACTTGCCGCTTTCAAATAATTTTGATACTTCCTGCAATATCTCATGATACCTGGACTTATCTTCAGTATTGTAATGTAATCTTGTGAGCATCATTTCTGAGACCAGTGTTATACTTTTCAGCTTTAGCATTCGTAAATCTACAGGACCAGTGCTGTCCACTATGAGGCAAATTTTTCCTTGAGCTTTGATGATATTCATTAATGTATCCCAGTATGGAAAAGGATCATAGTTCATTAAAATATAATCAACTCCATCACTGTACCCTATAGCATTCAACTGCTCACCTAAATCTTTACTATGGTTAAGAACAACTTCTGCACCATATTTTTTGGTGAACTCCTGACTTTCAGGGCGCGAGGCAGTACCAATAACTTTCAGGCCCAAGTTTCTTGCTAACTGGGTCGCGATAGATCCGACGCCACCGGCGCTGTTGATCACGAGTAAAGTCTTGTCTTTATCTTTTTCAGAAAGCAATAGTCTGTCAAATAAAGCCTCGTACGCCGTTACTGTTGTCAAGGGCATAGCAGCAGCCTGTTCAAATGTCAGATTCTTGGGTTTGTGCCCTACAAGGATTTCATTCAATGCAACATATTGGGCGTTTGAGCCATTCTTCTTTATGTCTCCAATAAAGAAAACCTCATCATTGACGTTGAATAATTTTGCATCGTCGCCTTTAGCGACCACTACCCCTGATCCATCCCAGCCTAAGATTCTTGGCGAAGCTTCGATATTAGGCTTTGGAGCACGCACTTTTGTATCAATTGGATTGACCGCCGTCGCCTTAACTTCTACGAGCACGTCATTCTTTTGAAGTACCGGCAAACTCACTTCCAAGTCTACAAGGCTGTTCACATCACTAATAGGCAAGTATTTGTAGAGCCCTACTGCCTTCATTACACTTGGTAATTTTCTTGCCATTTTTTCGTTATTCCGCCCGCTATCAGGCCCGCTTATCACAACGCTAGTAAAAACGAGAATAAGATATGAAAACAGCAACATCTATTATATAGGTCTGTTAACCTAAAATTATCACAATATGTTAAAGTCTAAAACATCATAAGTCATTTTTTGCTGGTTTAACATTACGATGTCATTTTCAAATTATTTCAGGCAATCATAAACAAGCTTCAAATCTTCAATTAAAAGTAATAAAATTAAGTAATAAGTACATATATAAACAGTATCTATATAACAGTATCCACAAATTTTCGTGACATTTTCGTGGCGCTTGGTGCGTGACTGAGTGGCATGTATACATACATGCCACTCAGTCACGCACCAAGCGCCGATGCCCGGTCGGGACTGAAGACGATATTCTTTGATTTTGTAGTGTATAAACATTTCACGAGAGCACAGTAATTACAAAATAAATCACGGTAATTCGAAATCTGATAAGAAAAATAAACTCAAAATCTGGAAAATATAGGTACTACATCATTAGGTATGAATAAGCTAAGCAAGAATATTACCGGAATTAGAAAAAACAAGCATAGAAATTACTTTCTATGCTTGTTTTTTACAACAGTTTTTTTTGTAACAGTTGAACCATTTTAAAAAGTAGCATCGCCAAACTTCGTCCACGCAGAAGAAAAGCTAAACGCATTCTCATTTACATATTCGAAATACGAATGCCCAACACCGTTGACAAATTGATATCAACCATGCGCGGAACATTACCACTTTCAGCACATACTACCAAGTACTCTGACTATGATTACAACTGTCTCTGATTATTCTCCAAACATTTTACTTCTGCAGAAGCACCACATTGTTGCTTATTTATGTGGTACTACTGTAAAGAAGAAGGAGTACCTAAAAATTTATTGATTCTATAAAAGCTTCACCTTACTACTAAAGGCGTCAATCTTATTTTTATATGGGTTTTACGTTTGTACAGATGACGACAAGGTGAATTTTCAAAATAATGTACAAATTTCATAAATATCGCGATAAGTTAAAATTTGTGTCATACGTGGTGTTGAACAAAGCGACGATACGATTCTTGCACAATATTAAAAAAACTTGAACTAGCCGTGCGCGTCCCGGCAATACCGGCGAACTTCGTGCCTCATATAATCAAGTTTGGGTTGTGTTTTCGTCTGAACATGACATAAATTATAAGCGTTCGTGACGTACGCTGTCAATTGTGGCACACTAGAAGATGGCAGGACTCCAAACTTTCGTTTATAAAAAATGCTTATAATCCTACCTGTATTATGTTTATTTCGTGAATTTTTCTGCTGAGTATTTTATAGATAGGTATACTGATCGTTAGACGAAGACACATCTCGTTGATTTAGTAGATCGGAGATCATCACCAGTCAAGACTTTATGTTTTTTAACCGACTTCCAAAAAGGAGGAGGTTCTCAATTCGACTGATTTTTATTTCATATGTTTGGTAAAAATAGTGACAAATATGCCAGATAAACCAACCCATTATAATCTAATTTAGGCTGTTTTCTTGAAGGTTCTACCAGTAGCGAAGTACAAAAAATTAACACCTTTACTAGCCTCCTAGAAATCCCAGTCCCGAACCATTTGAAAACGTTCGTTTCCTAACCGCGCCGGGAATGCAAACCGGAACCTTCGAAATTGCTTCCTTGTAGGTACGGATATTACAATTGGTGTTTATCTAAGCCGACGTTGATAAAGGTTTTTTTTCTATAAATCGCTGTATTATATCTACCTACTGATACATAGACAGACACTCTTTATTGAACACCAAAAAATTGACTTGGATCTAGACAATTTTTACTTTATTTGTACAATTTAGGCGATCTTATCGTTATGAGCGATCTCTACCAGATAACCTTCAAACTGATCTCTATATAACATTCATATCCTGGTGGATATCTAAAAAAAACATTTTTATCTCTTGTTTAGAATGTCAACTTGAAGACAGACACTTTGAGAAAATAATCCAACATGAGCGCTAATTTTTTTTACTTACAAATTTATATTCCGTCCGAGCCAATAAAATGATTTTGAGTTATCTTATCAATGTATGTTTTGATGACTTGCGTCTGCGGTTCCTTTATCAATATGATATAATTATTGCGCAATACTTACCTACAGGTAAGACCTACTGCCCCCTATATGTATACCTACGAATATGTTCATGAATAATAATCAAGTACAAGTTGTTACTATAGTTGACATCTTTTGACCTTACCTTATACTTGTAAACTTCATTGTTTATAAAAAAACTCGCTACCTACAATCGATATAATCGTTTCTGTCTGCGTGAGGCGGTATCGCAAGCAGTATCCACCGGTTTACCTATAAAAAAAACGTTAAAAAAGACATGTCCATTTCCGTTAGATACATTTAATTTCCGGTTGCTTGCGACTTGCGACACACGCAGTTATATAGGTTCAAAGCTTTTGGAACTCCATCGATAAAATCTTGGAAGTCTAAAAGAATTTTGACGCCCCTTCAATAGGGAATATGCATGAAAAATAGTTTCAGGTATTTACTAATTTATCGTAAAATAGATCAAAATCTACTACGAACAGTGAAAACAAAATCAAAATTGGTTGAAAAATGGGCGAGATACAGTCGTTGAAAGTGAATATATCCGTCTCTCTCTCGCGAAACAGATTTTTCTATGGAGTTAGTACGGCGCTCACGGTACGTGACGTCATCTACCGCATCGGATCTCTCTGTCTAATCAATAACTTTAACGCTTTATAACTCGCTTAATAGAAAAGATAGTTTAAAAATTCTTCGATATTTATGTATCTGGAAGATAAAATATCTCAATAAATCCATAAAAAAAGTCATGCATATTCCCTATTGGTACCTACTCGAGGAACACCTTCGTAGAGATGAAACTCTAGGTTCGAAACGAACAAAAGTTGGGTACTGTTATAAAATAGTTACAATAAAGGTCACAAATCTTATGAAATCATTTATAATATTTTAAGTAAATAATGAATAGCTGCGGTGATTCTTTTCTTTTGCCTTTCTCCAAATGTCTCCCAGTAGTATAAAATTTAATACTATGTTTCAATCAACGAGAAAAATAACAGCATTCTCCATCACTATAGATCAGAGCGCTATGGATCATAGCGATTCCCCATACCTAGCAGCCTAGCACCCTTCAGGATATAGATCCAAATAAACGGACACCGCTGTTTCGATAAACGGTTCCACTGCCGCCATATCCTTTCGATAATGGCCTATTCCAGTGATCCCCTTAGGCCTTAGAAGATGCTACTTAAATTAGTTACAAGGTTCTGGACGATTAAAACTTCTAAATAAAAGTCGGTACTTGAATGCTTGCACATATATTTCTAATATTAATTAGACAGGTATAAACTAGTAATTATTTATCATATCTATATTTTTAACTTTTACACAATATATTACAAGCAGATCATTATATATCACAGTACGCGTAACAATTCACAATATGCGAAAAAAATATTCTATTATAATATATTAAGTATTAAGTATAACTTTATTTCCATTTGTTTAAATAGAATACAATAACTCAAATCTTGTATTTCGTTAGGTATATAAAACGGCTTCACGATATCTAGAAACAATAAATTTACTATGCCAATAGGCTTTGGATTCGTGGACTAGGTTGATAATTAAGATGTCTCATTAACCTCAAACTTGGTAGGCTTGACATAATCTTTTGTCTCATCTAATCCTACGCCTACTTTGTACATTAATGGAAAAATATCTCCCTACAATCAAAGAAGACGCGTAATTTTTTTTACACCAACAATGACTGTGATACAAATTTTCTTGCAAGTGCAACAGACAATTTCCCATTACTGCACAAGTAACTTGCTCCATAAAATTATACCATGTTGTACCTACATCGCGTTCCAGTTAATGTTATCCAATGATATGACTAATCCTAGATGTTCTAGGTAAATATTAAATTCTAAACAACAGGTACAATCGTACGAATAAACATTACAACATGATAATTTAGTATAAATAGGTGACTTTTATGCACGATATGAATGAAATGTATGGTAGGTGTCGTGATTATAAATTTTATTTCTACATGGCATGTTGGATCAAAAATTTGTTTTAATTATTTTACATCCAGGGCATGGTAGCGTAGCACATTAAATTGAAAACAAAATGGATACAAAACTGTATACCTAGTTAATCGAGGAATAGATCTGGCAATACTGGGCCCGTACCACCAAAACCGAAAACGATCGTTCGTTGAACGGATCGCACTTTTGCATCATAAATCTCTCCCATTTGTCTCTCCCGTGTTCGAATAGGTATACGAACCAAAATTCGTCAGTCGATGGTAGGGGTATTTTGTTGGTAGGGGCCCTGTTCCTAGAACTTATTTGAAGCCAGCCTGGTTAGCGTTCTAGCGGCGTATATGAGTGCCAATATATTTTTTATTGCGGCAGACAAGCAAGCGGCCTATCTGATGTTAAATATGGACATCAGCAACGTCAGGGACAAAGCCATTGGTCTCCGTCTACCTACTGAGGACACAGCAAACTGTGCTGTACTATTGTGACGAGATACAACTGAAAAGAAAGCAAGGTTTGATCAAGCTTGCAATAACGGTCCGGATTAACACTATTTGGATGTTGTGAATCCAAATTAGGCCCTGTTACATACCACCCACTTATACATTCAATAACACTAAACAAAAACAAATGTATAGGTATCTAATACAAATACAATTTACAATATGAATTTATTCGTCGTTTATCAACATTTTGTAGAACACTCATTTAATTTTCTTACGTAGGTACACTGATATGTTCAGTCAATTGATCAACTAACCACAAACAAAATCAATAAACAATTTACATCGTGGTTTAGTTAAGTAAATAATTAAGACATTAAATGTTATTTGCCGGTTGTGTTTAGATAACTCGTCCTATTGGTCACGGTTCAATGGTTTATCAAAACGACATTAAGTACCTATTACTTAGGTATATAAAATCCTCCCTTTCCTCCGTACTTTAACCCTTTGAACGCCAGTGTCGCTTATACGCGACGATAACAATAGATTTTTAATTGTATCGCAATTCTCGGCGCTCAAAAGATTAATACTTCTATTTACAAATACAAGTAGGTATAGTTATATGCAATTAATTCTTATGATCTCAGTTAAGATCGATTGAGTTCATAAAATGTTCATTGAATTTTTTTACAAACGAAATTTAAATAGCAACAAGAGGCTTGTAATGCCTAGCCCCATCAAAGCTCTTATGTGTTATACAGAATAACGAATAACGTAAGTATTTATTGTATCTACTAGTATACCATATTTTTGTAACAATGATCAGGTAATACTGATAATTTTGTACTGAATCTTCCTTTCCAATTACCTTTAGTAAAAGCGTAAATCAAGACACATTGGACACAAATCCAGTGTAGACAATCACTTAAGTCCTACACAGGCTTACCGTAGGTACACACAATGTCGAATAACAATAAGAAGTATAAAATAACGTATTTCTACATAAGGAACATGTTTATTCTACCAAGAGCAAGTGTATTAGACATAATTTGATTAAATATGGCCATGGTCTTTACGTCCGTTTTCAAACGTACGTTGATCAAGACTTTCAAAATATGTACTGAAAATCTTGAAAGAAAGGAACAACATAACTAAATTACTTATTATGAAAGAGTTATAGCCTAGACTTGCTTGGGTCAACTTCGCTCATAAAGCCCCAAAATCCAGAATGATCGGACCCCTCCTAATGGCAAACGGAAATTTTGAAAATACAGTTAATGGAAACCAAATCTAGATTAATGATTGTCTTTTAGTGCTTGTAACATTTCGTCGTGCGGTAGGTATACTATAGTCGTTTCATACTAGTACTATCTCATCGGCCGTTAAAGGTCCTTCTACGCACGACCAAAGGTATTGTTGAACTCAGACCCCCATATTATTTTGAAACAGGGCTATGTATAAAAAATTGCTTCATAGTCCTTGCCTGTTTCTCTGGAAGCTGCATATAGAGGCGATAATGTGGGAACAATCTGGGCTGTGATCGAGCTCACCCGTTCCCAGTTTTCGTCGCTTGGCAAATTACGACCGGGCTATTCACAATGCTTTCGGAATGGTTTCTCTCGGAAACATGACGGGTTAATTCGTTCGATTAGATTCGACTCAAGTATGAAAGGACGAACAAGTTTCCAAAGCTTTTCCAATGAATTTCCCGAACAGGCCTGGGCCATGCCCATACCTACATGCCGAACCGAAGGATCGTGCATTATACTTCAATCCTAAAAAGGGATCAGGCTCTTAAAATGATTTCTGCAAGGCTATTCACACTGCCTGTTTCCGCTCGGATTCGGAAACGTTGAACGAACGTCATTCAAATTTGACATTTATTGTGCTAGACTAATGTCAAATTTGAATGAACTTGCGCGCGTTTCCAAGAGACCTGTCCGAATGCATTTGTAAATATCCTCGCTGGTTCCGAAAGTGCTGTGTCTAATGTTTATACTCGCAGACGTCGTGCGCTCCGGTGCACTCAATGCTGGGCCGGTGCGTGGAGTCCCATATGCCGGGCCCGCACCGCTGGCACATGCCGGCCAGGGTACACGGGACCCGCACTAGCTGACGGAACTGGTGTAAGAGACCCCTCGCTTTGCGCAGGATCAGCCGCCCGTCCATGTACATGGCTGGAATGATGAGAATAACAGTTGAAGGATTTTCTCAATTATATGGATGTGCTGTGTGACTAGAATGGATAAGATTAGGAATGAATACGAGTATCAGAGGAAGTCTGAAAGTAGCGCCAGTGACAGAAATGTTAAGGAGAAGATGAGTAGCATGGCTGGGGCACATTATGAGGGCCCCAGCCTCGGGTAGCACTCTATTTGCTCCCCGGAGCCGGGGGTAGGGGTATTTGCAGTAGTGCCGGCTGCTTGTCATCTGCGGCTGGCCAGGGCAGACAGGGGATGTGGCGGACACACCATGCCGACTCATGCATTCCCCTCTAGAAAAAAAAGCCTCACCTAAAGAGCTAAAGTGCAGCAACATCTCATCGGTGTTCAGGTCCTGGGCGATCACGTCGTCTGCGTACACCGCGATGATGGCCAGACACAGGAACAGGTGGAAGTAGTCCGTCTGGTAGTTGGCCCAGCACGCCTCCCACATGCGCAGCGCCACTGCCTCCGTGAACTCACGTTTGAAACATCTGCAATGGGAATTCCATACATCATCAATAGAAAAAAAAGAATATGAGACCTGTATTAAATGTTTGCCATTAGTACCTATGTAGCACAACGGGATAATTAAGGAGGGAGAGTCCTAGTACAAACAAATACTTATTCCCATTCATAAACTCAGTCAGTTCATCGTCCCTACAACATTGGTGGTGATCCAAAGCCTAAGAAGACGAATTAACCTTAATAAGGAACACAGTCTAAAATAAATGTGTAGATACCCCAAGCATAGGTACTTAGTATTAAATTCTCGGGATACCACGTACCTCCTCTCGGTACCTAACGTAGACTGTTGTTGTATTGTATGACGCGCGCGGCCGGCATATCCACACGACAATATACTAGATATGTTTGGCTGGCACCGACTTCAAAAATAAGTGATAATTGTAATATTTAAATGATTATGTATTAAGGATAGAATTACTTACGTTATTTATCGCTTTTTAGTTTTGGTCGTTTGCGTTTTTTTTTAAGTCGGTTTAATTTTTTTTTTTTTTAATAATTTTATTTCTCTGTTTTTAGTTGCGTTAATGTGCTGTGACCTTGAATAAAGGCTAATTAATGTCCTTAAGAGTTTTACTTAGGAATGAAAAATTTTGCTTTAAGTCAAGTGAAGACTTTGCGATCTAGAATCAAGCATATCACTTACCAAATCACCTGCCCTATTAACCCTGCATAAGTACATACTACTACCTAGTTTAATATCGACCAATGTCAGTACTGTCCCCTAACTCCTAACCGTTAAGGAGTTCTGTGGCTTCATCATCAGCACCAGATGTTGTCGCCCGGAAGCATATCCCTGAGTAAAATATGATTACGTAACAAAAACACCATATGAGCATACAATTTTCGGTTGTTGCCCTCAATTTCTCCAGGATCCCATCATCAGATCCTTACTTGGTGATAATGGGACCACCTCGGAAGTGTCTTCTGTCGAACTGTCGAAAAATTTTTGAAATCCATCCATAATTGACGGAAATATCGCTGAACATACATAAAAAAAAATATTATACATAGAGACGAATTGAGAACCTCCTCCTTTTTTCGAAGTCGGTTAAAAATGTGCGTCGTGTGCGTTGAGTCTGTGAAATATCCGCGACAGATTATTGCGCGTCGTGTAATTGCAAAAAAGTGCGTCACGGGTCACGGATAGTCTGTCGTCTGCGCTGCCCCTTAGCCCAGATGGCAACTCACTAACAACAAAGGGAATCAGAGTTTTATGAGTAAATAACAAACCAATAATAAAATATATCTAAGTAGGGAGAGTATTCCATTTAAAAATATTAGGTACCACTTACAGCAATATCCATCTATGGCAAAATAGGAGTTCCATAGCGTCCACGTGTTTCTCCAAATGCTTATAGAAGTGCGGTAACATTATTCTAATAAGCTCCCGAAGGTAACTCTGAAAAAACGAACACAAAGAAACGTGAGAATATTTTTAATACAGTTAAACACATATACGAAAATTAATATATGTATTTTGGCAGATGATGTCACCGTTTGGTACTGGTACCGTTTTTCAAAAACATCCAAACCAATTTAGGAAATGGATTTCGTTTTCTACATTATCCCGACGGAAAATCAAACGGATCTTACCTCTCATATGAGCAGACCAAATCAGGTTCGTAAATATCCTAGGCCACAGACCTAATGTGATGACGATTTGCATACCCTCAAAATCATCATAAACCTAGGCATTTAAAACTCGTTTATACTCAATCGACACTTGCTTCGCTTATAATCAAGTCTATTAACTACGAGAAATATTGACAACATTTAGTAATGTTGATGAAACCGGATTTAATTTGGTAGGTATATAATATTAAAGCCATAGTCACTAAAATGTGTAATGATAATGAATTGATGATGTATATTTATTTTCTTTGAAATAGGTACTTACTCAATACATAGCGGCAAATCTCTAAAATTTGTATGATGAAAAAATTTTAAATGTTCAAATTTTATCATGAGGATGTCCTCATGATAATGAATTTTTGATATAAGTTTTTTTTTCTTTATTAAGTACTTTCGTGATATGATGTAGGTAAACAAAGATAAAAAATATGATTTACTGATTGAACCTACCTTGCCAATGACTAACAATGCAATCAATCAGCTGTATTTTACAATCCGATTAAAAGCTTAACCCTTACCAAATTGTTATCCATGTCGTTATCAGTGGGGGTGCAGACGAATATCGCCCTCTGCATCAGACCCACGAAGCACCAGAATGTCTCCGCTTCGCACTTGATCTCGCAGAGGACCGGCGCCAGAAGGTCGCTCATTCCCTGGGTATACCTGCAGTTGAGAATTGAAATAATCTTAATCTTAATAACTAATATTATAAAGCTGAAGAGTTTGTTTGTTTGAACGCGCTAATCTCAGGAACTACTGGTCCGAATTGAAAAATTCTTTTTGTGTTGAATAGACCATTTATCGAGGAAGGCTTTAGGCTATATAACATCACGCTGCAACTATTAGGAGCGAAGAAATATTGGAAAATGAAAAAAAAACGGGGAAAAAATAACTATTCCACGCGGACGAAGTCGCGAGCACAGCTAGTAATAAATAAATAAACCCAAGACATGCCACGCTGGGCCACACAGAGCTGTCTAGCCCTAAACCTGTGCCCTAAACTAAGCCAAACTTCTACTATGGTTACTAGACAACTGATAAACTTACTTAAATACCTACCTACTTTTTTTTGTAAATAAATAACACACAGACCAATACAAACAGACATGTTCATGAACACAAATGTTTGTAGGTACTGTGCGGGATTCGAACCCACGACCCTTGGCTCAGAAGGCAGAGGTCACTACCAAATGAGCCATCGAGCCAGTCAAATATTATGCCTGTTGGTTTCATGTGTGTACCTAAAGTTGAGAGTTGAAATATTATGCCGTGTGTGTGCCTGTAGGAATTTCCCATCATATTAAAACTTTGGAAGGAACCTCCCGAGGCGCCGAGCAAATAATGGAATAAAAATGTTATGTCGTCTATGGGCGTTTTATGCTTCGGAAAATGGTATCTAAGGAAATTCTATAAATTACATTTTCATCATTAATCCAACTCGTTAGGATAAAGAATTTCAGTTCTAATGAGTTTTCCTGTTTTAGGTATGACGTGTTTACCGGAAACCTTTGAAAATACCTTATTCCTTCTCCATGCCCTTATTCTGAATAATTGCACTAATAAGTAGGTATCCTACATGGGATCAATTGGATCATGCCAATTTAAGAATATTACTATCAAAAGCCAATTGAATTTTATCTTTATCTCGATCCATAGCTCAAATTATTGCCAGTCAACAACAATAGAGGTATTCTACAAAGGGCTCCCTCAAGTTTAGTGCAAAGATAAAGGAAAGCCTCACAAAGGAAATCCGTCCACGACCGACAGAAGTTTCGTGACGCGAGATAGAGGCTCTTTAGTTTCCGTTAGGTACCTACATAGACGCTTACAAACGTTACTCACCCTAAAACTGGGTTGTAAACCGCATAATTTAACAGTATATTCTTCATTACTTCAATATTATAGTTATTCTCTCCAGCGAAGAACGGATTACCCCTGTCCGTTCTCACAACATCTTTCTCTATAACGCATTGCACCGTTTTCCAAAACACCGCATACTGTTCAGGAGTCATTTTCTCGAGTCTTCTTCTAGTGATTTCTTCGTACTCTCTAGTCCTGATCTGAAGAATTATTTCCCTCTCGTCGTATGTTGAATTGTACGGGTAGCAGTGAAGAAGGAACGGCCACACCTCCCTCCTGAGTTCTTTATCTAGACCGCCGAAGAACACACATTTCCTTAAGAACAAGTCGTCCTCTATGACTCCCTTGCCGTTCATTACTTTGCCGTAGAAAAGTTCTGGACTAATTTTTGGAACTTTGCCCTCTTCTGGGTGCTGCTCTGACTTTTGGACTTCCGGGCGGCATACCATGAAATGACGATATGGCAGGTTTGGTTCTTCGGAGCCTGTGAAACCAAATTGATGAATTAGCCGTTTGCAATATCTGTTTCAATGAAGAAAGTTGTTCCACATTTTTCAGTAACAGTAAAAATAGGACAAGACACTTGGTACCTATTTAAGTTAATCACCGTTACATCTTCTTCTTTGTAAGTAGCTTGTCACGCATTGGTCATTATCATCTGAATGTGTTAAAAGGAAACGAAGGAAGCCACTTTCTCAGAAGTTTCATAACATTTGCTTCTTTAAGATGGCAATAAGTGAAAGTGTACCACGTCGTTACAGAGTTTAAAACCGAAATTACCTACAACCAAATGAATGACAACAGGATACCTACCTAAGTTTAGGTACCTACATTTACTACCTACCTACAAATAGCAGCTGAAACTGGTTTAACCCAAGTAGTCACGTGGCTGACAAGCAATTTGTTGACTCTGAACGTGGATAAGACAAAGTACTTGGCTTTCCATAAGACACGACACACCCAACCCCCCACATCAGCTAAGCTTAGGTTGTATGACTGTGGGCCCAGAAGGGAACCTCACACTCCTTGTGGCTGCCACTTTATAGATCGTGCTGCTGATATAAAATATTTAGGAGTTACAATTGACCAAAACTTGAACTACAAAACTCATGTAAGCAGTCTCGCCAGTAGAATCCGAAAGACAGGGTATATAATTAAGTCTTTAAGACACTCGGGGCCTATGAGTACCCTCAATTTAGTTTACAAAGCAATTTGCCAATCACTTCTTATATATTGTATTAGGGTCTGGGGAGGTGCTGCCAAATCTACTATGATCGGTCTCGAGAGAGCCCAGAGATCGGTTTTAAAGATCATGCTTCGCAAGCCTTTCAGGTATTCTACTGACCAACTTTTTAGAGATAGCAAGGTTCTGCGAGTCAGGCAGTTGTTCATAGTGAGAGGTGTAACTTTCATACATGGCATCGCTCAGTCTGCAATAGATTATGATAAACTGATCGCGCAACGTGTCTATAAAATTCCCACGCCATTCGCTCGCACTACCTTCGCAAGACGTCAGCCTCTATTTCTTTTACCACGTCTATATAATGCTGTATGTCGTAAAATAGATCTTAGGGGGCTCGAAAAAGGAAAAATGGGAAAAGTTCTGGAACTTTGGCTTATGAGCCTTAATTACGACGAAACAGAGAAGCTGCTAGTAAATTAAATCATGCTGCTCGCTGCTCCAAACATGACCTTATTCCTACACACACATACACATTGACACACACACATACACATTGACACACACACAAACTCTCACCCTCACAAACACTCGCCCTGGATTCCCACCTATGTCCTATTTTTTTTCATATACATTTTTTTTTATTTTTAATTTTTTTTTCTATTTATTACATATTTTTTTTCTAATATCATCCTCAATTGTATAATCGCCAGGATTGATTTTAACACATTTTTATTTTGTTTTCTATTCAAATTTTTTTTTTCCTTTAAACCTAATTTGTCAGAAACAGTTGCAATGTTAAGATCGCTCGAGCTGTGCTAGTAACATGATTAAGATAATTAAGGACTGGACTCTGCGATACAAGCTAAGCTTAGTGCAGAGTTCGCTAGTTTTAAGCTTTCTGTAATTCTTTATTGGCAAATAAATGATTTATTATTGTTGGCCATCAGTTCAGAAGGAGTGGGTTTATGAAAATAAGAACCAAAATACTCAAGATTAAATCACTTTATTCACTATTTTTCATTCAAATACAATACTTCACTGGTATACAAATCCTAATATCCTTAATCCTATCCTAACCTAATCCCTCATAATTAACATTCTTATCAATTCCTACCAATTCAATCAATAATCCTACCAATCCTACCAATATCCTAACAATATCCTACCAATCCTACCATCCTACCAATAAAATATAAATCTATTAACACTTACTGTTTTACAGGTAATCCACATAATAATGCACATAATCCACATAAATCACTCTATACGTCCGTTCGGTCCGGCGTCTCGTAACAGAATGTCGATAACTGACAACTTGTCTGCCTTTTATACGCTTGGACGTCAGATGTCAATTGAGTGACTATTTAATTTAATTTCCTACTCGCACGCCGGATTTCAACTGAGAGACTATTTTATCAGAGAAATAATAAGCTATGCAATGTATTACCAACTTAAAGGTACAAAATGTATTAATGTGTGTAATAAACGCTAACAGCTCGGCCATCCTGTTCGAAGCGGGTCCTCACGCTTGCTACTAGAAGTTTCAGCTTGGTGTCTTCTTCGCCATAGTCTTCGCCTTAGTTTCAGCTTGGTGTCTTCTTCGCCTTAGTCTTCGCCTTAGTTTCAGCTTGGTGTCTTCTTAGCAGTTTCTTGAGATGTCCTCTTGTCCCATCTGTCCGGTCCGGTCCAGTCCGCTCCAGTCCAGTCAAGTAAAGTCTAGTTTGGCCCTCTAACCTGGGCTCTAGTTATGCCCTCTAACCTGGGCTCTAGTTATGCCCTCTAACCTGGGCTCCAGTCCTGCTTTACCTGGACTCCACTCCTGCCCTGCCTGGGCTCTATTCCTGCCCTACCTGGGCTCCATTCCTTCCTCACTCCTTGCCCTCGACTGTCCATCCATATCCATCTTCTTCCGTAGTAGTGGGTATCTGAAAAACTTTTAAAAGCTTAGTATTGTTATCGTAAAATACACATTCATTGTTGCAAACATGGGCTACATGTACGTATATAGATACTATATTTAGCACCGTACTCGTTTGAATCATCATCATCATCAGCATCATCATCAGCATCTTCATCAGCATCATCATCAGCATCTTCATCAGGTTCATCATCATCAGCCTGTATCAGTCCACTCCTTTGAATATCTACTTATAATGAATGTTTGTTTTTATAGTTTCAATTTTACCTGTACCGTGGTTACCTATAACACATGAAAGCTGTAAAAAGTAATTCAAACTTCCTCCACTTCGTATACAGTCATCTGGTCTAATAGGCATTTCAACTTAAGTATGTAAAGGAAAGACAGATCAGGTGTTGAATAAGATTCATCAAAAACATCGCGTCCTACAAAATCAATACAAAACAGAATATAAAATACTAGCAGCCCGCTTCTCGCTTCGCTTCGGATAAATCAATTATTTCAGCTAAACATTTCATACATTGTTGGTGTTGTGACGAGTTCCAAAACGAAGAAAAAGGAACCTGAAGAGCCTCTCACCTCAACCATCTCATCGACATATTGCAACGACCACCATAGTGAATGCAACCAGAACTGTTCCCGCCAGCGTGCGATCATAACTTATAGGGAAAAAAAAAGGCTTATGAAGTGCCTTCAATGTTCAAAATCCATTAACCATTTAAAATATTACAATGCTCGGACTGACCCACAGTGAGTGTCTAGCACGGACAGAAATGAAAAATTGAAATAATAGGTAATTTCATAAGAATGACTGCAACTCACTGACACTTAATGTATCGAGAGTCTATTTGACAAAAGACATAATATTCTATTCATCCGATTTCAATAGGACAAATAAGTAGTAATATCGCTATCACATTGTATGTGTTCAGCTAAGAATCTGGCCACTTAACCCGCTCTTACTAAGCAGAAAAATCACATTGAGAATGCAAAAGTATTCCATTTTTAGGGTTCCGTACCTCAAAAGTAAAAAAAAAACTGAACCCTTATAGGATCACTTCGTTGTCCGTCTGTCCGTCCGTCCGTCCATCTGTCAAGACCCTTTTTCTCAGGAACGCGTGGAGGTATGAAGCTGAAATTTATATCAATTACTCAGGTCTACTGTCCCTTGAAGCTGTGAAAAAATCAAACTTCTAAGCCAACGCAATCAGATACAGCCGTTTATGCCGCAAATTTTTGACACTTGCAAGGGAATCAAAACCTAAAGGGTACTTCCAGTCGACCCAGAATCTTGAAATTTGGCATGAAGCAACGTTTTATAGCACACATGAATGAAATATTCCGAAAACCTTAAATTTTTAGTTACATTACAAAATATATATTTTTTTAATAAATATAAACTTTTTCTTTTTTTCCTCATGAACGCGTAGAGCTATCAAGTTGAAATTCATATCAAGTACTTAGTTTTGCCTAGTCGTTGTAGTGTCAAAATCAACTAACAGTGTCCAAGTTCTAATGCATGGAATCACTACTTAGTGTACCAACTCCCAAAAATTTTTATTATTCCTAAACTTTTCTCAAAAATCCCTAAAATCGCCTTAATTATATAGTTTTCTCCTAAAAATAATTTTGTTTCCTTAAGGCATCATTGACACATTTCTTGTCGACATAGTACGACGTAGATAGTACAAAATTGAATCGTTGAATCACTACTCAGTGTACAATCGTTGTTCAATTTTCTCAAACATTTTTTTTTTTTTTTTTTTTTTGCCGATTCATATTTGACGTAGTTGGAAACTAAGCACTAGATGTTGTTTTAAGACACTAGGTCAAGAAACTAGTATTGTTAGGATAAAATTCCATTTTAAACAAAACATTTGAAAGAGTCAAAAAGTTCCTGTATATACTCCTAAAAATTTCAGACGCCCAATAATAATCTCATTTCACCTATATACCCTGGGAAGAAAACCCTTAAGTTATGAACCCTGTCCCTACTATAAGAGTATGTTATTTTATTTCTTTACGTATCGCATTTACATATTTATCAACACTAATGCCAGAGAGTAAATTTGCCCACACACCTAACAGACCCTAAAAACACTGATCCGATTTGATATCTCCTTCATGAATCTTATCCTGAATTTCGAAAACACTATTTCAACTAGAAGTCTCTTCGGACGTACGATGATTCCACAGAACACTGTTTCAACAAATCACATATTCGACAGATTTCTAGTCAGACAAAACACTAGGTACTCCGACAATATTCTATTTCGACAAGCCATATTTCGACAGAACACAACTCACCTATTCGACAGAATACCGTTCAGACAAAATGTTAAATCTTTTGTCAAAACCTAATCAGTTATAAGCCTTTAGGAAGCTACACTATCTTTGGTATACACAGGTCATAATTTTTTTAATATGGGATTCATAATAGAATTTCACTAAAGTTACCCAAGTTTGAATTTTGCATTATATAAACGCAACTTTGCAGTGCATAATAACAATAAAACATTGTAATACAAAAATTGCCGATAGAAAAAGAGTAACATCTTGTTTCCTGCCGGTTCCCCCGGGCAGAATCCACTCTCCGAATATGGCGTCAGCATAACCTTTCCATATTTTAATTGGAGATTAATAAGTACCTCTATTTAAATCTATGTAATTAAAGCTTCTATTTTCATTTCAATTCAAGATATGAACAAAAATCGTCAAAACCCTTCTCTCATCGCGTGCGCGGCGAAACCCATTGATTATAGAACCAAAAAAAAAGTGTACTATGACTCTACAAAAAGCATGTCCGGACCGAATACTGCTATCTGTTCATCTGTTACAGCGTGGCTGTAACAGACAACCTTAAATACTCGAAGGGAGGGAAGGTCGCTTGCTGTTCACATTCATCAATCATCAATTGTAATTCACTCAGTTGATAGATCACCTCATCCTCATCTTTTAACTATCCTCTACCCCAAGATTGTCTGGAAGAGACCGCTCACAGATGCAAGACCCCCTAAACTGCACAACAAGTTCACCATCATCAACATCAGCAGTGTCTACCAAATCACCCGTATAGGATACAGTAATGAATATCTATTCTAATCACAAAATCATTAGGTTAGATCATTCCCTAGGGGCACCGCAGACAGAGACGGGCTACTGATATCAGTTGAAAATGGTTCAAAGTCAAAAGATCGTAATAATGTGATATATCATCGCTCTTCGTTGAGTGCACCGGGCTATGCTCAGAGCTTGAGCAGCACAATGATGATGTAGACCATGATTGCCTATATATAGACCCCGACCTCCGATAATGAAAATTCATCCGAATCCACTATTCTCTCAGACTCCGACCAATTTCCAATGTTATCCATATCCCCTGACCCTTTTGATGAACCCACTTGAATATCACGCACTGGCCCGAAAATATAAATTTTTCTGTTACCTCAAACCTATCAGTAAGTCAACAGCAATAGACATTATAAACCCGAACCAGAGCGACCAAATGGCAGCACCTGGGCGCCTTCACGGGCGCAAACCTCACACATCGATCTAGCCTCGAAAATCGGACTGAGATATAGAAAAAATTGATTATAAAATCCCTCAAGTATCCCACACAGACAATGTTTTCCATCTGACACCATTAAAATTAATTAATCCTTTTACAAATACTGCATGTATGTATTTACTAAGAAATAGGCCAAGGCAGACGAAAGACAAATCTTTGTGACTGGGCCACTCCAGGCATTCACATTATTAACAGAAGGAAATTATTCGAACCTTGTGCAACCCAAGCCAGATCAAAGGATGAGAATATAATGTTTAAAAGTATACGAAACCCCTTTTAAAAAGGCTTGTATAGTGGCGAAGACAAATAACGAGTACTTATCTAAAAGTAATAAAGGACATAGAACCCCGGTTCATTACCACAAGATCTCTAAAGAGAGTGACAATCGTCCCAATTCCGATGCTGAAGCAGCCACTCAATCCAAAACCCACTTTTCTAACATACCTACCCTGAATAACGAGCAAGATAAATCCTTAGCCGAAAACCCTAAGCCCAATCTCCTCCAAAAGCAAATGTGAAAGAATGTCTTCTTAGCCATTCCAAATCATATTTATTGTGTAATAGCGATTCTACAAACCCTCAATGAACTTCATTTATCAAAAATATTTGTAAGGAAATTTCAGCAGTGGTATAATTATTGTTTCACAGAATTTTGCAATAATATTTAACAAGTGTATAGACAGTCATATCCAAATCCAATGAAACAAGTAAGATTATTCCTTTATTTCATCGATTCCTAGGTCTATTTCCATTTTACCAGCGTTAAGTTTTAATCTTATCCCATCAACAAACAAGCAAAAATATGACTAAGCGAACAATACTCTCTCACAGTCTTACATTAGTTTACCACAATTATTTTCTTGTAAATTCCAATGCATATCCGTCCATATAGGACACACACAAATTTAATTTCAGACTCATTTTAATTCAATTTTTTTATTTTTCTGTGAACCGAGGCTTCGGTCAGTTTATACTACTACCTACTTCACTTCCGTGGGACGATGTAAATATGAATGTGAGTCAAATAAATACTCACATAACCATGAACAGTAAACACACGGAACCCGCTGAATGCACGACCCTTCCAGGGATAACTGCGAACTCTCAAGTTACAACGGGCGGACTCAGTTGACATAACGTTACCTAATTAAAAAAAACTAGGGAACTGACATCGATACCTCAAGGCTAATTCAATCCAGTCACTTCCACAGCATCATATCCCACAGTTTGCCCTTATGGGAATCAGCCTCACAAACTAACCCTGTATCACAGAAGGGTGCTCCGGTCTACATTACAGACCCCAATCCCGTAAATCACTTAAAGAATTATCCAAAGAAATAAAAATCCTAACCGCGGTGCCCAATACACGTTTGACCGCAACATATTGTTGATCTAAGTATTATATCGATTTAAATCTCGCACAGAGTCATGTACAATTACCAATGGCTACCACAAAGTGCAAGATTACCTAGATCACCAAATCACTAGATCATTAAAGAAGGCCTAGCAGACTACACGTCGAAACGCGGTCATAAAAAGTTATGATATACATTGCGAATCCACTTAAAGAAACACGAGTAAACCATTTTATTTTTCTTGCATGACCATACCTAAAAATAGCTTTCCAGTGAATACATATTTAGCAAATATATGATCATTGATATCCCTATATATCATTTATTATTACTTTACCAAATCCTGTAATATATTTGAATACTACTGATAACCGTTAAATTTGTCCAAGCTCTTTTACTTATGTGATTCCTCAATGAATATTTGCACACGTACGTACCTATCACTAATTTTTGTTGTCTCCTATTCAATTCTTATTTTATAATTCTAGATTAGCTTGTTAGGCATTCATTCATGTGACATTTTACCTTAAAATCTGTAACAACGGTATTTAAGAGCTACGCCCTAATCCCAGACTCCAACGACATGTATTCGTTATTGCGTTAAGAGTACATCGTATACACGTTGGGCGATAGAAAAATAAACCTATGCACGCACAACTCAACAAGTCTATAATATTGAGGTCCGTTTCAATTAGGAATCTACCCCGACTCCCATAATACGTGAAACAATATAATTTAATCTGTTATTTATTTAAGGAATTAAGGATATTACACAGCAAGCAACGAAGTATTGAGTATTTAGTTCTATTTGTGCTAAGAAAATGACTATTACGAAAATAAAATAACTGGGCGTGGTCAAAGAAAAAAATATTCAAACATGTACCGCTTTAGTTATTCTATTATTCACTACTGATTTTACTTCCATTTGCCAGTGGTAACTGAACAGCTATTCACTTTAAAGCCGTACATTATTGCTGAAAAAAAAAAGTTCGCCCATTCTCGGTTATTGTGGACGTGAAAAGAAAATTAAGAGAATTTTCTTACGATCCCACTTCTGAACTGTTGGCCATCAGTTCAGAAGGAGTGGGTTTATGAAAATAAGAACCAAAATACTCAAGATTAAATCACTTTATTCACTATTTTTCATTCAAATACAATACTTCACTGGTATACAAATCCTAATATCCTTAATCCTATCCTAACCTAATCCCTCATAATTAACATTCTTATCAATTCCTACCAATTCAATCAATAATCCTACCAATCCTACCAATATCCTAACAATATCCTACCAATCCTACCATCCTACCAATAAAATATAAATCTATTAACACTTACTGTTTTACAGGTAATCCACATAATAATGCACATAATCCACATAAATCACTCTATACGTCCGTTCGGTCCGGCGTCTCGTAACAGAATGTCGATAACTGACAACTTGTCTGCCTTTTATACGCTTGGACGTCAGATGTCAATTGAGTGACTATTTAATTTAATTTCCTACTCGCACGCCGGATTTCAACTGAGAGACTATTTTATCAGAGAAATAATAAGCTATGCAATGTATTACCAACTTAAAGGTACAAAATGTATTAATGTGTGTAATAAACGCTAACATTATTATTATTATTATTATATACCAAAACTCTTCCAGTGTAATTTTGTTTCTTTCAATGATGTTTAATTTCATAGTAGCACAACATAGTGGCCTCTAGTCACCTGATGGAAAGCGAAAGAGAGGCCCAAGTCGCTGCGACAATAGACAAGTTACCAAATCTATCACTTGTCAGTCACCGCCATGCTGGCCTGTTACAATATGTAGGTAAAGGACGTGCCAAGCTAATCAGCATAATCGTTTTTGAACGGTTCACGCATTTCGTTAAAAAGGTCTGTTGTAACAGACAAACATTTAGGTACGTTATCTACGTATCCTTCATTATATCTCATTTGAATCGTTGCTACCATAACAAGATACAAAAACGTCTTTTTTTACTACTGAAGAAGTCCGACGAGCAAGTGGCCCATCTAATGTTAAAAGTTGTCACAGCGACTTGGGCTTCTCTTTCGCTTTCCATCAGGCGTAGAGAAGCCAATATGTCGAGCTATTATAAAAAAAAAAAAAAAACGGTTACCGTCGCTCATAGCCTCCGCAATGCCAGGGGCCAGATAAGACGCTGCCTGCCGAGAGGAAAGGACTCTCTTTGGCGCACGTTTGAGAAAGGACAAGTCGTAGCGATCAGGAGATACCATGGCAGGGAGCTCATTCAGCAGAGTTTCCAAGTAAAGCTAACATCTTTACAAGGCATAATAGAAATATTTTTTTTTTTTTTTTATTTTTATTTAGAGCTAGATTTGATATGAAGAGCTTTCAGAATGACCTCACTCCACCACCTGATGGTAAGCGATCGTGAGGTCCAAAAGTTAGATCGACAGGCATGATAGAACAACCCCATTGCGCCTGTCGCCCTTACCCTGAATGCCCATTGAGGTGACGTTTCAAGATCCGCTTAAAGAACCCCGGATTGGATTGGGAAAAACTGAAACTACGACATAATTAAAGTCATACCTGGGGTGAGCTTGATATTATGCAGGAGCGAATGCCATCTATGCAAAACTTGTGCCAAGTGGTCCAGCCCTCCATGGTGGAAGTGGAGGATCTTGTACTGTGACTCCCGGGAAGCCACCACCAGCTGACCGCACGTGCAGTTGTCGTCGTTGAAGAACAGGCGCAGGGAGCGCATCTGACTGAGGTCCACTGAGAACCTGTTTGGAGATAGCGTTATGAATATTTATGTATTTAGCAACACGCTACATTACAGGGAACAAGTATGGCCCTGATGCATCATGCAAAAGGCATTACACTCAGCAAGTGCCGAGGTGTGCTGGGGACGCCGCGGCGCTGATCTTCCGCGGATGCGTCAAGAGATTTGCTGTAGGCGTAGGCGGATCCGTAGAGGGAGACTATTTAATTAGTTATATAAATATACTGAATTTTAACAGTAAACAACAAGGTCTGTTAAGTACTGCTCGCCCACGCACTTATCACCCTCTCGCTGGCGGTACGTAAACGTGACTCTGAAACTTACATACCGATGGGAGAAAATAACCAAAATAATCAGCTTCTAAGTATAGATGAGTATTTTTTTTATTCATAAGGAGTACATAACTTAGCTGATACCACGAAAGCCAAAGGACTCGAAGCAGTAGGCCTCCTCCGAATACGGATGATGACAAGGTATGAAAATGAAGAAAATAATTAGTCCGTCTCTTAGATAATAAAAAAATATAAGACCCGTATTTTTTGTTTTGTCGAAATAACAAGAAAATACTTAGATATAGCGCATTAAAGTTACGGAGTGGGGGCTAACTACGTCACGTTAGAGTATATTTTGTACTCTAACGTGACGTCATGTGACATTTAAAATCAATGTATCTTCGTAAGTTTTTGAACAAGAGGCAAAATAAAAAATACGTATCCAATATTTTTCATTAATCTATCTGATGGACATTAAATTATTTTTTAGTCATCATCCCAATTGTGTTACCTATCGAAGTTTCAAATCGCCCATTAAGTTATTTAGATAACTCTCACTACTTGGGTACTCGTGGTTTTAGACAAGGATAAAGTTTCATACAAAAGGCTAACGAAAAGTAGCATTAAATAGTTTCTAAAGTGTCGAGACGACCCTGAAACTTCGTTAATAGAAGAGTAAGTTCTCTGAATCCCTCTTTGCGCGCTTATCACTATAAGGTACCTCCTAAAGAAGGTAAGGTAGTCTTACTAGACTTAGGCATTATTTAGCTCACTACTACCCAGTGATAGAATAACTACCCAACATCTTATTGATTAATTTCAGTGGTAGATAAGTATTTACACCCTGTTCATGTGCGGAAGAAGATTATAAATTATCGTCAACAAAATTTAAAAAAAAACATCTGAGATCCAAACCTTTGCGGTTTTCAAAAAGATACATTACCTACTTATATTTTTGCCCAATTTATTTACGACGTAACGTAAATCCTCTAAGTATAATCCTCCTGAGAACCTCAATTTTTCGAATGTTACATGAATAATGTAATAAAATATTCCACATTTTGGACAGTTTTTGCAACAAGTGAGCAAAAGTAATACATACGTAATAACTTGCAAAGTAACTTGTAACTTGACATGTTGGCATAAAACCCTCCTGGGAACGTGTAGCCCTCGACACAACACAAAAACATACTTTCCTTTTTCGCCCTATATACGAGTAAGAGTCTGTATTGTAACTATACAATATACAAAGTTTTTGTTTCAGCGTAAGCGTAATGGTATCAAAGGGGACCCTTAGAGAATTACTTAAATGCCTGCATCATGATGATTTTCAGAAGAAACTTAACAACTGTCGTTGTATCGTCGTAGTAACTGTAACACAGATTACCCCCAATAGATACCGCATGTTCGGCATTTTGCTTTGAGTTTCGCGAGTCAATTTCAGGTGGTATGGAAGGGTGTGCGGGGGACGTAACTCATTTCTCAAGTGATGTACATTTGTATTGTGCAATGTCGATAATTTTATCGAAAAATTACCAATCAGGTATATTAGACTAGATTATGTCTGTATCACCTTTTCAGTATTTTGTGCAATACTGGATATTTATCTATGTATGTATATAAATATATGTTTATATATGTCACCGGAAAATAGCAAGAATCGTAAGTTGATCAATTTCCTAGGTAGTTGATTATCTTTCGGAATATAACAAACGGTAGTGGAAATGTATTATTTAACGCAATGGATTTCAGTTAGTTAATCAACTTACGATAGCCTGACAGTCATTTAATAATTTACGATTTTGACACAAGTAAAATCGTCCTCAAATGGGCCAATCGTTGCTCAATGTACTATTTAACGGTGCACTATTACCCGTAACTTAATACACTGTTCCCTGATTGGTTGCCGGGATAACGCCACGTGAGCCATTGAACCAATCAACGTTCACCTCACCTTCGTCGGATGATTTTACGGCAAGATCCCGTAAAATGATCAATTTACTAAAATACATACGTTAAATAATACATTTCAACTGCCGTTTTGACATTATAAGTATTTTTAAATGTATCTAAGTAAGTTTATCAGTTGTCTAGTACCCATAGTACAAGCTTCGGCTTAGTTTGGGGCTAGGTGGCGCTGTGTGGCCCAGCGTGGCATGTCTAGGGAAAAAAAAAATTCAAATGAGTATAGTTATAAATATGGTTAGGTGAAGTAATCACAGCAGTTTTCATTTACTCGTCTTCTATCCTTCATACATTGAAAACTATCCTATGTAAATGTCTCTAACAGCAGGGTGCGGCATTTGTCCATTTTAATGTTCTCTCAGGACACTTTGGAAATCTAAAGTAGAAACACTAAAATTTTTCTCATCTTGCATTATCGATATACTTGAAAGTAATACATTGTAACACTATTGTCAAACGTGTCTATGCTAGAAAGGGATAAAAATAGTGAAATTGGTAATGAAAGAAAGGGATCATGAAAAAAGACATCAACGCGAGCTAACATCTGTCAAATATTTTCCATCGTAACTTGAGCTCCGGCGCCAAGGAGTTCAATACTAAGATTCATACGTTTATGTTCTACAAACTATTAAAAGTGTCTCCGATACACACGGGTCTGACTTCTGGTCAGTACTGACCGTGGTACTGACGCACTTTAAGCGCATGCGTATTTCGCGCCTGCATTGCACTGATGTATTACCTCTCGCGCGATATCTTATGTGCGGTATCTATTGGAGATATCTGTGTAGTAACTATAGATAGATAGATATTCTTTATTGCACAAACATAAACATTTACAGGAAAGAGTATACAAACATATCGTAGGTACAATGTAGGCGGTCTTATCGCTACTATGTATGTATTTATTAATCTGTGGTATCGTGAGATTGCATTAAGTAGGTACTTTCGTCCTCATCATCAGCCAGTAAACGTACTCTACTGGACCACAACTGGATACTACTTCTATGGGTGACTAATTCAAATCCTCCTAATCACAATTGTAATTTGGGGGATTGCCTTAGTCACTACTTACGCTACTGCTACCTAGATATACGTACTTTATCGGACATAAATACGAGCAGCTATGTCGTTGGACGACTGATCCAAAGCAATGCGTGACCTAATTCCACGAAATTAATTTATATTCAAGTGATAAGTTAGGTACCAACCGAACGCATATCTTCTTACAGCCTACACCTACCTACAGATGTATCTGACTAAGCCAACCAAACTACACATACTAAGTCAGGCATTCCAGTCTATATAGATTCAATAAGTTTTATACATGGATCACCATTGAAATGTTTGATAGGTAGGTATTATATTATGTCTATTGATCACAACCTACCTATAAGAATGTTAGATTATTATTTTTTTTAATCCTCCCCAGCCCCAGCTACATGTAGACTACATTTTGCTAAGTTTTTAAAGCAAAAGCATGTTTTTTCTCAATTATTATATTCTATACTTAATTTTTTTTTACTTTTCTGAGGAAACATGCCACTACTACTGTTGCCGCCTTTGTACCAATCCATCCAAGTACATCGATTCAGAATTTTCCGCAGAACTTTACAGCTGCAGAAAAACTTAACTTTAGCAATACCAAGTCATAGAATAATCAAAAATAGCTTTTTAATCTAAAGTCAATCTACTAAGGTCTATTTTTTAATAAAACTGATCGCCGACTTGTGCTGTTGACCGTACCAAGGCGAGTAATAATGATTCCGAAGCCGCGTCGACCCGAGGAATGTGCGGTAATGTCATCTCGCTCCCCGGCGACGAAGGGATTCTCTCCAAATTAATTTCAATTATTAAACTTGTGCTCATTTGGCGCCTAATAAAAAGGCTTTACGTGTTAGGTCGTTCGAGAACTATTAACTGAATTATTCATTAACCCCTTTCGCCGCGATCGTTGAGACTTTTCACCCGACTTTAAATAAGGAGT
Source organism: Conogethes punctiferalis (assembly GCA_031163375.1). Classification (NCBI taxonomy): domain Eukaryota; kingdom Metazoa; phylum Arthropoda; class Insecta; order Lepidoptera; family Crambidae; genus Conogethes; species Conogethes punctiferalis. The sequence continues at coordinate 13,780,546 of CM062087.1, read as the reverse complement.
GGGTACCTATCTATTTAAGTAGGTCTTCACTCAGTCATGGTATGTTGTTTTTAGATACTCCCAGGCCATAAGCCGACGAGTAGGTATAGGTACAGTTTGTCGCTACCAAAATTGTAACACTTTGACTTTATGTGTTAAGAATTTAAGCTTCCATTTTATTATAGCCATAACTTCGTCGGATCTAACCTGTTGAATCAAACGCAATAATACCTACCTAAGTATGGTGAAATGTGTTGTAGGTAGGTACACATTCGGTTATAACGACCAATCTCCACGTAGATAGCCACGTACGCGTAGATATGAAAGTGTACAAGTCACCATAGGTTTCATTTCATCACTCTCAAAATATGACCCAATATGGGACAACTATGAGAGGAATCAAGAAAATCTATACTTATAATAAAACTGTAGAGAAGTCGATTCTGTACATGAAATATATTTTCAAAATAACTATCAGGGATGCCAAAAATGCAATTAGTAAAATTTTTGTCTGTCTGTCTGTATGTTCGTTATAGAAAAATAACTACCTACTGGACGAAACTTGGTACATTTGTTCTTCATACTCCTGGGCAGTTTATAGTATACTTTACATCACGCTACAATCAATAGGAGCAGAGCAGTGAAAAGAAATGTTGGGTGAAATTTTTATCTGTTTGATCGCGCATCACGCAAAGACAATTTTATGGAAGTCCGTTATTTTTGAAACCCGATATCCACGCGTGCGACCGCGACGCGCCACCGGCACAGCTAGTTTTTTAATAAATAAAATGAAAAACTTACTTTCACATGTCGGAATTGTGCCACGGCTAATAAGGGCCAAATACATTAGGTAATGTGACAATGCGAGATGCAATAAATTTTGCTAGAAAATCCTTGAAAGTGGGTAATACATTTTGGACTGCCTCGGAACTCAAGACCGTGTCTATACCGGCGCTTGCTACCACTACGCAGTCAAACTGCTGCGTTACCCATTCGTTACTCACGCAATGAGTTTAAAGTATTTATATATATCCAGATCTAATCTAAGTGTATTAAAATAACTCAAGGGAAATTCGTTAACCGTTTTGCCAGTCAATTAGCCAGCGACACTTCGGTTGAGTGATCTGCGCAAGCTGATAGTTAAAACAGTAGGAGTAGGTACGAGTAAATGTGTAGGTAGGTATCCCCTTTACATTATAAATTGGTACTTTTTTTTTAATACAGAGCTAGTGGCGTAACTAAAGGTCCTGAAGTAAATAATAACCTGCCGCTTTTTACTATTAGGTAATGCTTAACTGGCAAGGCCTCCTTCAAAGAATTTGCCACTGGCATCGCGTGGTATAGTTAGTAGGTACGCCACTGTAAAGAACGATTGGAACCAATATCTGACCTGACAGAACGTTCCACAACGACTACATTTATCTAGATACCTAATACCACGTACGCAACTACCTACGGCTGAGTCATTAGCTATTTATTTTGCATACGGTAATTATGATTGTGAAATAGCCGCATATTAAAATCCACTGCCAATCGGTCGAGTAAAAGTACCTAGGTACCTACGTTAATTTAATCCTATTTTTTAAAGATGGTCAACATTGTCATTGCTTGCCAGTTACTTTGCCATTTACTTGGCTAATTGTAGCAGAACTATAAAACCAACTTCCATCCTTGTACCTACAATTGTAATAAATGAGTTTGAGTTTGAATTGTTTTGGACATTTAAAAATAAAAAATAAATAACCCAAGACATGCCACGCTGGGCCACACAGCGCCACCTAGCCCCAAACTAAGCCGAAGCTTGTACTATGGGTACTAGACAACTGATAAACTTACTTAGATACTTTTTTTTTGTAAATAAATACATATTATACATAGAAAACACCCAGACCAATACAAACAGACATGTTCATGAACACAAATGTTTGTACTGTGCGGGAATCGAACCCACGACCCTTGGCTCAGAGGGCAGAGGTCACTACCAAATGAGCCACCGAGCCTGTCGATTTGCTTCCTTTATTTTAATAATGGACCTTTCAGGTGTTTATATCCAGATTAGGTATACATTTGACCTAAGTAGGAATATCTTGAAATTAGGAACACCATATTTTATGTCATTCATAGACACATTTTCAATGGGGACATTCGTCGATATTTATTATTTCTTCATAAGTAGCAGGCTCATCAGCATTGTCATTATCACTCATGCATATACCTACGTAGGATAGTCATTTATTTTGTAACAGAACATCCACCAACATGGGTAACATTTAAAAATGTACACACGTGTAAATGTAGGGATGTAGTGGTACCTCCATCCTGACATAGGATACCGTTAAAACGTCATTGAATACGCTATCTTTAGTGTGAAACTTACCGTCGACATTTCATAGGGACTCTCCTTTGAGGGACCGGTGAACTTTGAACACTATCAGGAAACACCAGGTTGTGTTTCAGAGCCAAAAATTCTGGAGTGCTCATCCAGTTGGGATTCCCTTCGTCGCAGGAGCTCATCGACAGAGAGCGGATAAACCGGTCGCCAGATACGGAATCCGGCGTCAAATCCACATTTTCAATATTAGGATTAGCTATAGTTATATTCACAGAGGTCATAGACTGCGACCGGACATGCTTGTCGTATATAAACACCTCATCCTTAGATTCGTCTTTCTCAAAGCTGCTAAACACGTTATCTTTGCCAGATTCTACCGACTTCACCGTCGGCTTCGAGCTCGACGACAACTCGTCCTGAGTCGTTTCGTTGTGTGTGTACCTCGTGTCCGACGATTTAATACTTTGTTTATCAGAGTTAGAATTAAGACTGGTCGTCTCCGAGGAATCGGAAAACGCATTTTCGTTGTTTGCGTCCTTTACCTTACCATCGTTTTGCTTCGGTATGATTTTAGGGGTAGCCGACTTAGTTACGCCGTAGCCGAGCTCGTCGCTCGGGCTCGTCTCCACGGCTGAGGGGCACCTCCTCAACGTAGAGTTCGGTATCCAGTTCAGGAAAAGCGTAGGTCGTTTAGCATTATTATGCTGGTCGGTAAACACTTTAGTGGTGACCGTCAAGTATCCAGGATGATGCACAATATCCAATTCGTGCCTAGCTATTGTCGGCGGATGTACGCACACGTTGTTCTTGCAAAACAATATTTCGTTGTCGACGTAATCTGGGGGCTCCTCGTCCTCGAACTCCAGGCCGAGGAAGTAGCTCGAGGCCCGTTTTATTAATTCTGGCAGCGGCATTTTGTTCGCTGACTTCACATTTCAATATTATGCGTTTGTACCATAAAAGGACGCGTTATCACTCGCGACAACCTCATTCAAGCGGCGCTGTGCGTGTACTAGCGCATGTAAACACCTACAGCTATCTTGATAACAGTATTGATCGCGCGAGAATAGCGCGCCGGCTCTCGACGTCACAGCTGTGAGCCACAATAATTCAAACTCTTTACTCATAAATGTTGCGACATTTCAAATACAATAAGCCGAATGTAGCTGAAAATAAAGGGCGTTTGAGCATTTACATAAGATCACTACCAGACCAGTTGTACAAATCGATAGAAGCTCCTCATATTAGCTAAATACATTTCAGCAGGAAGGTAGTTAGGTATGAATAAAATATACATATGTAAAGACGCAGATGTAGGTGTATGTAGCTATAGGTATCTGTGATACATCAAAGCCAGTAGGCCAGCCTTAGAATATTGATAGGTCTATTAGTAATCAAAGAGGTTCGGTAATAAACATCTAGATTTGTAGTGGATTTGGTGTTAGGCAGCTACGTGCGGGTACAAAAACAAAGATGTGGCAAAAAAATTGAAATTAGTATCTAAGTAGGTAACATGGGCTAAGTAACAAACTTGCCAAAAGTATTGTTAAATTATTTAATAATTAGTAAATATATTAAGTTTATCCCTTCTATACCTACCAAAAATACTATAGTGATATTTATATCTTTAAGTAATAATTTTAAAGTTACTAAAATTACATCTAGTGAAATAGACATATTTTTCAAACCATTTCCCAATACTGGCGTGTTGAATCTTGGAAACAGTAACATAGTGCCCTTCTGGTAATACCTACAAATTAATATAATTTATACGAGTGGAACTACATAAAAGTTATGAAAAAAATTAATTTAAAATAATAAACGCACATTGTAATTTAAAATGTGCGTTTCATTTGGCGCCATTGATTACGGTGCGGACTGCGTTGGCATGTTGAGTAAAAAAAATAGGTTGATACCTCAACCGGACAGGATAGAAATAAATTTATTAAATTACACATGCGTTTTTATAATACCTAAATACATTTTCAAATAGTGTAGAAATGTATTTAGGTATTAAAAGAGTTTTTACATTTTGTAAATATATTTCTACCAAGGTCAAAACATGCATACATTGTGCAAAACGGAACGTAATATTTTTTGCATACGAGCCGCAAGATGGCGTTTCCGTTGCATAATTAATTGACGCATGCGCCACACATTGTAATCAGCTGTCAGAAAGAACATAATCACGTAAAAACAAAATTATTTGTGTCTTTAGATAATTCCCGTCAATATGGCGGGGCAAAATCCAGGTTCGCCGACTGACTTTCAGTATTTTTACGAGGATGAAGTGTATAAAATCAACAATCGCGGGCAAGTGGTCTTCGGCCTCGTACTCGAAAACTACGAAGGCATCTCCAGTGATCAAGAGAGCGACATTGAGGCAGCAGTACAAAAAGGCGAGATTCGTGTTGTGTGGCACCCTTCCGGCACAGAACGAGTCATATCCGAGAAGTCGGTAAGCAGGACGAGTTTCTTGAAACCCCTCGCGCTAGGCGCCGGCCCAGTCATGCGTTCTACGACGGAATATCGAACAATAATAAATTAGGTTCCCCTAATGGGCACAACAACCCCTGGACCTTGGGCCAACCCTCTGGGTCTATATTTTATATATGTGCCAAAAGTTAGGAAGGCTTTTAGGAGGCTATAATAGCATTCATTTTTATGAGTACCCACAATTTGTATATGTTTTGGTAGGTAATTTAAATACTTTGTAACATTACAAGGTTATCACAAAATCTGATTTCACATTCTCAAATTTTTAAATACTGATCCAATCAATTCTACGTTACACATATCTACAGGGTACTAATTAGATCTGCAATAGTTTTATGACCTTAAATTTGTATCATTGATTGTACTTTTGAACATATTGACAGTCTCTTGCATTACATGTGATGCACATCTATTTACGGTTATTATAGTATTTCCTCTGCTTCTTGGACAGTCATTTAGGTTTAAATTATTGATGAAGATTTAATTAAAATCATTGTGAAAATATAATTTGTATAGAGTTACATTTAATGAAGACGGTGTACATTTGTATAAAAGTCAGTACATACTCTTCATAAAACGAAATTGAAAATATGTTTTTTTTTTAATTAAATGGAAGATGTCAAAATGGTTTGGAAAATTATAATGTAGCTACATTAAACTCGATTTTAACTCAAACAAATAAACAATTACACATGTTAAAAATCACTTGTACACATAAACACCAACAAAAGCGATGATCAGTTTGAGTTCAATGAAGTCATATTTATTTTACAATGCTGCTGATTTTTCTGTACAATAGAACTCTATTCTTTAAATATATTATGAACCTGGATAATAATCTATTAGATATTAACCTGAGAAGTGGTTGTGTCTAACCTAGAATTATCGGCGGCCCAGCCCGCCTTTTAATAAAATGTTCTAATGTATTTACCTACCATAGGTAATGGAATTTTGTTTTGTGCCAAGGTTTGTGTAATAAAATGGTTCCTAAAATTATAAGTTTTAATAAATGAAAAAATTGTTAAAATTTTGTTTAAGTACCTATTGTTACTGCATCCCTTGGTCAAATTCTAATTCTTTTACTACTACTTACTAAAGACTTAAATGGTCTTACTGTTTTGTTTACTCAAAGAATATTGGAAATGCCTGAATCTTGTAAAAAAAAATATAGAATGGAGGAAAAAAATATATAAGGCAAGTTGGAATTCATCCAATAAATATGTAATGTCAGGTGGGGCTTGCGGATCGTTCTTTGATGCCAGGCGATGTGGTGCGTCGCCTCATCGCCGGGAAGGACACCCAGCGCGGGTACTGCCGCGACATCGTAATGACTGCCGCCCTGCAGATCGTCGGCACCAAGCACGTCATACCCAACGTGGCTAGCGAGCGCCTGCAGCCTTTAGAGGAGTTCACTCCGGACCTGGCTGTGTGTCTCGACTCTTGGGTTGGTACATCTAAGGTGAGTTGTACCACAAAATTTGATTATCATAACAGTATGTAGATTGTATGTGTGGTTTCCAGATTTAGAATAGGAGTACCTCATCTTATCCAGTGGATTTTGTAAAAGACGCCTAAGGGAATATCAGGAAATGAGCAACAGTGTTTACCTTGATACAGATAAACCTAATGTGAACCTACCTACCTAGTGTGGTGACGAAGGCAAATCCCCCTAAATCATAAATGTTATTGGGGGAGGTCTACATCCAGCAGTGGACATCTTCAGGCTGAAGATGATGTAGGTAGATCTTAATTGAGATTAAGGCATTAATTTGAAACAATCAGTTTAATTTTATTAATGGAACAGACTAGAAATGTCTTTGATCTCATTGTCATCATCTAAAACAAACTTGATGATTTGAATTCACAGTTTATAATTTATGGATCATGATTTATGAGCTCCAGTAGATTCCGGAAGAAGAATATGTATTTTTCTCAATCGGTTCATTAATTTACAGAAAATAATGAGCAACAAATGTTGCACATAATTATCAACGCTTCAATATATGCTCTGATTCTGGGGAATAATTCGCTAGCAAACACTCTGTTGCTATTAATCCAATTCAAAGTTAAAGATCAATTCATACAGAATATTTTTAGTCTTACCTTTTTTGCTATCATAGGTACCAAAAACTTGGTGTTAATGTAGTACATATATGATTTATTTATTTATTTATTTATTAAACTTAAAATACACTACCCTTACAGACTAATCTAATGCGGTAGTATACCTAATCTTATCTACTTATAGCTAATTATGTACAATGTTACCCTTGTGAATTCACTCAGAGAACACGAGAAAATGTCTATCGCCTGTGCGACCGCGTTGATAGTGCGCAAGGCGCGCGTGAGCGGCGCCTCGGCCAGCAGGTTGGTGCGCGCGCGCGGCAGCGCCAGCAGCGGCGGCGCGCGCCGCCTCTCCGCGTACCGGTCCGGCACACTAAACTGAATCTGTTGAAGGAACTTTGCGTTGTGTAGCTTCCCTCTTATAATTTGATATAGACCTTCGGGCCTTAATCTACTTATTTGGGGATTGTATGTGATGTCTCACCTGGGATTTCTAAGAAATGTCCATAGTTATGTCATTGTGAGCTATTAGTCAATGAAATCCCTTCATCATCATCATCATGATGATGATGAAGGGATTGAGATTTATTCCACTTATTTATTCTGTTCACAGGCAGTGCACAGCAAACTCCGCTTGGTATCAGCGGACGGGTCTCGCCTTGAATACCCAGACCTGGACAACTGCCCCCTGGAGGACTACTCGATGCGTCGCCGTCGCTCCACTCCGTACTCCTCGTCCGAGTTCTACCCCGGGCAGGTGGTGTTCGGCCCGCTAGGCTCGCTGGACGGTGCCAACTGGCTGCACGTCACTAAGGAGATGAAAGCGGCCAGGAAGCACAAGATGCATGATCATAAGGTGAGTTTAGTTAGACACGTCATAACAGGGCGAACCGAAACTGGTGGATGCTTAGTCACCAATTAATTTAGTTGACGATCTGACCAAGTTCCTGTTAAATCTAGGGTAAAGTGGCACTTATCAGAGCCATTCACAGTTTCGACAATACTTCTATTCATTTAAAACTTGTTTCGCCGAATATGAGACTTTTGCAAGATTCTGCAAATTGTGCTTTCAAAGAACAGTAGTTTGATGAAAGGGCGTTCTAGCAAACGTCATGAATAGGCCCTAGTTTGATAAATATGATGACAAAATTGAAAAGATGCATACATAAGTTTTGCCATACAAATGTTGGAACTTTGTAAATTTTTCAGTTCTAAGAACCTTTTTGTTTTTTAATAGTTCACTGTTGAGGCTGTGGTGACGGAAAGCGTAAGCGTACATTGGCAGTGCCGCGCGCTCTGTACGCACCCAGCCGACTCCGCAGCCCCCCAGCAGCCTAAGTTCCTGGTAGAAGGTATGTATGCAATGCAAAACAAATCTTATAGCATTTGCCCTAGTAGATATTTTAGAAAACATTTTAATTTAATGGTTTCGTAACAGGCGAAGACTTGAAGAACCTCAAACTTTTGAACGTCTTCGAACCCTGCACACTGCAGGTTGGGGACAGGAACTTCCTAACAATCGGCCCGGAAGACACCTTCATCAGCAAGAAGCAATGGCGTAAACAACAGAGTAAGTTATATTTATACCCTTTCATTATCCAAAATTTTAATTTTTTACTATTATTTTTGGAAATCTAAAGTGGAGTTCTTCAAATAATTTAACCAGAAGAATACATTAACCCACTAATTTCCAATAACTTTTTCAAAATTACATATCTTATTTAGTAGTTAAAGACTTCTTCTAATTTTGGGCTGGGTGAACTTGACTAATATGTAAGAATATAAACATATCCTACCAGGCATTAATGCAATTCTAAATTGACCTTTCTTGTCTTAGGTAAATATTACAGAAATCTCCGCAAGCAAACGCGGCCTGTCAAAAAGCCGTCCAAATCAGACACCAACTCGACAGACCACATGCCGTCGCGACCGAAGAAGCGCGCCTCCGCACACAGGAAACTTAAAGCCGCTGATGTAAGTATATAAATATTAAATGGTGAAGGGTACATACTAGATGTATTAGGAATGTATGTATCATTCTGCAGGAAATAACAATGTGAATTGTCTCACTTCACCATCGCCAATCACCATGGTTCCTGCATTTATCCAGATTAATTTCTCCTTAACATTGGGAGAGGCCTATATCCAGCGGGATGTAAGGGAGCGGCCTATCATCTTTTCGCTCCAAGCCAACCTCACCTGCCCGTGGTGCATCCTGCCGAATAACAAACGAGGCGCTGGCAACCGACTGGTGGCGGTTTAACCATCACAATTGAAGGCGTAGCTAAATACTAAAGACCCGTGACGGGCAGCAGCGTCACCGGAGCAAGAAGCTACGCCCTGCGATCGCCAACCCGCCTGCCCAGCGTGGCGATTATGGGTATATCCTCCAGATGTTTGCTCTAAGTGGCGAACAACTGGAGAGGCCTATGTCCAGCAGTGGACTGTAATAGGCTGATGATGATGATGATATCCAGCGGTGGACTGATATAGGCTGATGATGATGATAAATTTCTCTTTGGAATACTGAGTCCACTACAAAACGGTCTGACATGACCAATCTTAATTTGATATTAAAGTCCTAAGCTCGAATGACCATTTAAATTCTATCTAAAAACTTCAGTCTTAGGTAGATCTCCTACCACACCTATTTCTAATTTCCTTGTACGACGTCAATAATCTTTACTATTTCTACCTTAGAACGAAATGGACATAGACCACGCAGATGACAAACTGGAGTCTCTGGACGACGCGTTGAAGGCAGACGCCAACTGTCCGAGCATCAAGATCGAGCCCAGCGGCGATATGTCTCTGCCGATGGCCAGCAGTCAGGAGGACACTGCCACCGAGGAGAAGAACGACTCTGGTATCAGGTGAGTGTTGTCAGTAGGTATTGTAGAACCGTTTTAAATAAATAACTCAGGCCTTGCCATGCTGTGCTACACAGTCATCTGGAGCTAACTAAGCCAAAAGCTTGTATTATGGGTACCAGACGACTGATAAACTTACATTGTAAATAAATACTTATTATACATGACTAGGGGCTCTAGGAGTATTACATAATATACTATACATGGAAAACAGATTTTTTCTCGCCTTCCAAAAGTTTGACATCTGTGTAGGTACTGTCAACATCATAATGTATGTGAGCACACAAGCTACTCAAATAGATCTATATTGTTAAACAGTCAAAAATATTTTGGTTTTTCTGTGTGGGATCTATTGAAGTAATAAATTATCTAATGCTGTGTATAACTTATTATAATGATCTACTCTAAATGTTCTACTGTTCTCACTTGACTAAACTTTTAAATCTGATTAAGCAGACATTGCTATGTTTAGTAATTTAATAACAAAATCTAACACGATCCTTTATCCTATCAGTCCGGAGCCAACTCGCGAGGACAGCTCGCTGCTGAACGGCGACAGCAAGTCGGAGATCGGGCTCAACGACGACGACTCCGACAACTGGGAGAACACCAGCAGCGACGGCAGTGACACTGACAGGTCTATTATTATACACTTTAACTTTGGAATTAATTACTTTGTACACACTTAGGAATCATACTTATCAGCTCTAGATTATAATCTATTACATAATCTGTAAAGGTTTTGTCGCACTGCTACGGTCTTAAAAATGTGATCTTAGGAGAATCCCTCCGTTAGTTTCTTACGCGTGGGACAAATGCCGGTGTGGTCAGGGAGCCTGCACCTATAATGTACCGCACTGCATCGCTTTATACATTTTGTATTAAAGACATACCCGATGGTATTTTTCCCATTTCTTAGGGGGTGTCATCCCGCTGACAGTGCTTGCAAAGTCTCAACTTTTTACAAAGCGCTAAATGTTGCGCAGGCGCTGCTAAGTCGATGTCGCTCGAAACTCTGTAGTAAGAAGAGGAGTTCGTTTCATATTAATTATTGTTTGTATAGAACGCAATGTTATTGTTTGCAGCGGGGCGACGTGGTCATCTCGTTGCTCATCGGCGGCTAGCACGCGTGGCAAGCGGTCGCCGCAGCTGGCGGTGCGGCTGCTGCGCGGCAAGCGGCTCAAGCGCACCGTCCGCCGCGCGCCGCCCGCGCCGCCGCCGCGCCCCGGCGACCGCGTCGTCGTCGAGACACTGCACACCACCTCGCGCGCCAACGTCGTCTGGCAGGTACGTGCCGCACGCTGCACGCTACACGCGCCGCCCGACCGCGTCGTCGTCGAGACACTGCACACCACCTCGCGCGCCAACGTCGTCTGGCAGGTACGTGCCGCACGCTGCACGCTACACGCGCCGCCCGACCGCGTCGTCGTCGAGACACTGCACACCACCTCGCGCGCCAACGTCGTCTGGCAGGTACGTGCCGCACGCTGCACGCTACACGCGCCGCCCGACCGCGTCGTCGTCGAGACACTGCACACCACCTCGCGCGCCAACGTCGTCTGGCAGGTACGTGCCGCACGCTGCACGCTACACGCGCCGCCCGACCGCGTCGTCGTCGAGACACTGCACACCACCTCGCGCGCCAACGTCGTCTGGCAGGTACGTGCCGCACGCTGCACGCTACACGCGCCGCCCGACCGCGTCGTCGTCGAGACACTGCACACCACCTCGCGCGCCAACGTCGTCTGGCAGGTACGTGCCGCACGCTGCACGCTACACGCGCCGCCCGACCGCGTCGTCGTCGAGACACTGCACACCACCTCGCGCGCCAACGTCGTCTGGCAGGTACGTGCCGCACGCTGCACGCTACACGCGCCGCCCGACCGCGTCGTCGTCGAGACACTGCACACCACCTCGCGCGCCAACGTCGTCTGGCAGGTACGTGCCGCACGCTGCACGCTACACGCGCCGCCCGACCGCGTCGTCGTCGAGACACTGCACACCACCTCGCGCGCCAACGTCGTCTGGCAGGTACGTGCCGCACGCTGCACGCTACACGCGCCGCCCGACCGCGTCGTCGTCGAGACACTGCACACCACCTCGCGCGCCAACGTCGTCTGGCAGGAACATTCTGCACGCTGCACCCAGAAAAGGAAGACCCTGGAAGGAAACGAGTTGCGAGACGGGTTTGCATTTTATAAAGATTACATACTTCAATTAAAGCCGCAGATGGGCTCGCCACGTTGGCGGCTATACACAACACGACTTAAACCACAGCGTTGCCTAGGCAACGATGTGGTTGTGGCTGTGGGAACGTGGAAACTAGTCTCCAAAATTGAGAATAGGGTCCATAGAGAGGCGAGGTCCGAGACCTGGGTGGTGAGCGTCTTCAATCACGTTATTTAAATCCTTGGATGAGAGTTAGGAATGTATTAAGAAATATAATTATGAATAAGAAATGCCATGCGACCCTTATGCCACAGTAGAGCTTTGTTCAGCACCACGAACTTAACGAGCGTCATAGCACTGTCATCGAATTTTAACGAACACATTAATTTCAGGACGGTACAATAGAGATGGGCATCCCGTCCACTCAGCTGTACCCCATCCACCATCTGGACGGGCAGGAGTGTTTCCCCGGGGACTTCGTCGTCAGTGGCGCGGCCAATATTGAAGAGAACCATCAGGTTTGTTTATATAACTTACTAGCTGTACTCGCGACTTCGTCCGCGTGGAATAGTTATTTTTTCCCCGTTTTTTTTTTACATTTCCCATTATTTCTTCGCTCCTAATAGTTGCAGTGTGATGTTATATAGCCTAAAGCCTTCCTCGACAAATGGTCTATTTAACACAAAAAGAATTTTTCAATTCGGACCAGTAGTTCCTGAGATTAGCGCGTTCAAACAAACAAACAAACTCTTCAACTTTATAATATTAGTTAAGATTAAGATGTATTAGAATGTACATATTGTCAATATGTATTCTTGGTAATATAAAAAAAATCTAAGCTAACTATTAATATTATTTCTGAGGTAGTTTTAATGAAATTTCAATTCTTAGTATCCTAAATAGATTGGATGTGTCTTACAAGCATGCCGATTGCTGTCATACTTCTTAGCATTATCATGTGAGCTAGAATAAAAAAAAACTATGTGAATAGATCTGTCTGTTCAAAAATTAAAGACCAAGTTTTCTGTCAACAGGTCCCTCTTTCCCACTGGGCACTATGGGCACGTGCCCAGGGCCCCGTGATCGAATGGGGCCCCCTAGTTCCTGCCAGATTACCAAATGATAACTGATATATAGGTCATAGGAGCCTAGCCCATGATCCTAATGTGCCCAGGGCCTCAAATAGTTTAAAGACGGCCCTGGCTGTCAAAGTCTTAATAATATATTAAATTTCAGCTAAAACACAGAGAGTACGGCGTGGTACAACGCGTGGACCACCACGGGCGCACGGCCATCGTGCATTGGTACCGCACGTACACCAGCGCTGACGAGCCAGTGTGAGTCCCGACTGTAACATACACGACAAACAAACAGACACACACAACTACACACACTGTCAAACATCTGACAGTGACATCTGACACTGACATCTGACATTGACATCTGACACTGACAACTGTCGTCTCGTTCCTACACTTCACGCAAGGTGCGGGGTGGGAGGACAGTCAGTCTGTGTCCCACCGCCGCCGAGTAAAGACGTGTTCGTGTGAGGATAGCGAGCCGATATCATCGGTACCATCACATTGTTCATTACTTTACTGTTCATGGTTATTTCATATGTGGATTAGTGTCTACTACACCGACCACAATACTTTCATCTATATACCTTCCTCCTCTTCGTACTTCAGAGCATTTTTTTTATCATCATCTTCATCAGCCTAACACAGTCCACTGTAGACATAGGCCTTTCCAGTTCGCCACTTTAGGCAAATACCTGGAGTCTTTGTACATAATCGCCACCCCAGACTTTTTTTTTATAATAGCTCGACATAATGGCTTCCCTACGCCTGATGGAAAGCGAAAGAGAAGCCCAAGTCGCTGTGACAACTAGCAGGTAACTGGTTAGTTACCTGTCAGTTGCCACTGCCATGCCGGCTCAACCCTAACCCCCCACGAGCTCCGGAGACCGTACTCACCAGCAGAAACTCGACCCGGAGGTCATTTGGCTGCGGTATTCTATAGGAGGTCCTTCCCCGGATGGGCAGATCAATTCGAGCGAAGATTCGCTACGCCCTACCTCTCTTAGAGAGATTTCTCTATATTGGGATAGTATAGTGGCCTCCTGTCGCCTGGAAAGCTAAGGACAGGACTGGACTTTATGGATGCGGCGTTCCGCAAGGCCGTTGCCTTGGTAACACCGACCGGTCACGGACAGATTGTAGGTAATTGATAAGTTTCACTTCGACCGCTTACAATCTACCGAAAATAATTCGTTAAATTGTAAGCTGTAAGTTACGGTTTACAATCTTTCGATAATTTCAAATCTCGCTGGATATATGTGTCACCGGAAAATAGAAAGAATCGTAAGTTGATCAATTTCCTAGGTAGTTGATTAACTTTCGGAATATGTATAACAAACTGTAGTTGAAATGTATTATTTAACGCAATGGATTTCAGTTAGTTGATCAATTTACGGTAGCCTGACAGTCATTTAATAATTTACGATTTTGACACAAGTAAAATCGTCCTCAAATGGGCCAATCGTTGCTCAATGTACTATTTAACGGTGCACTATTACCCGTAACTTAATATACTGTTCCGTGATTGGTTGCCAGGATAACGCCACGTGAGCCATTGAACCAATCAACGTTCACCTTACCTTCGTCGGATGATTTTACGGCAAGACCCCGTAAAATGATCAGTTTACTAAAATACATACGTTAAATAATTCATTTCAACTGTCGTTTATTATTTTCCGGAAGTTAATCAACTACCTAGGAGATTGATCAACTTACGATTCTTGCTATTTTCCGGTGACATAATGTATTATAATCTAACGGTACTTACAATTTCACGGTGTCTAGACTTCTTATATTAGGACTGTTTGTTTGTTATTGGACTGTGTTAATAAATGCTTCTCTTTATGTTTTAACCAGTATGTTTATCAGTCTTTTTACATTTTTAATATTTTGTCGACAGACCGCAAATGCTCTACGAGAGCGAGATGAGCGTGTACGACCTCAAAGACCACCCCGACTTCCAGTACCGGCCCGGCACTGTGGTCATCCGGGTGGCCAACTTTACCGGCGAAGACGCCAACTGCACCGCGGGACAAGTCAGTATTTTACTCTATAGATGTGCTCACTTTGTCAGTAAGCTTTATACCGAGGATGCTCCGCTCCATAGCTCTTTGGCACACTTTAATTCGCTCCCAAACTGGAATAGCAGATGTTGGAGAAAAATCTGCCAAATTGAAGTGGGCTTGGGCGGGTCACGTGTACAGAATGGATGGGAATAGATGGACCAGAATTGTCACCCAATATCAGCCTTCAGATGGCCACCGTCGCAGAGGTAGGCCAAAGAAAAGGTGGCGTGATGATCTGGATCACTATTTCCCAGGTTGGCAGGAGCATGCTGCAGGTAGGGACGAATGGAAGGAATTGGGGGAGGCCTTTGCCCAGCAGTAGGACAGTACAGGCTAAATAAAAAAAAAATAAAAAAACAGATGTGCTCAGGCCACACGTCAAGACTGACGAAAAAATTGATTTGGCATATCTGTTTTCCAAACAATGTTTTTTTTTTCTCATTATTCCATATTGTTTTAGGTGATTGACAACTTCCCTACCGGTCGTGTAAAAGTATGGTGGGTCGACGGACACACGAGTATGTGCTGGCCACAAGATCTGTACAAAGTGAGTATCACAATATTGCTTGACTTGCACTTTCCCCTGCCTTCAGAGGTGCCCTACACTAAGGGCATTAAATAAATAAATTTTGCTGCAACCACCACATTAACTTATAACCACTTTTGAGCCTTCACGCTGTTCCATAGGTAGTAATGGTACATTACATGATTGCAGGTAGGCGAGTATGACTCTGAAGATGGCGAGCTCTGGGGCTCAGAAGGCTCAGGGTCCGAGGACTCGTGGGAGACGCAGAGCTCGGCGCACGACGCGTCGCCGCGCACGCCCGACGCGCCGCCGCCGCACCAGACCCACCCGGCCACGCCGCCTATACCAGCCTCAGGTATCTTACTTACTTACCACATACCTTACGGTCCGAGCCCTCGTGGGAGACGCAGAGCTCGGCGCACGACGCGTCGCCGCGCACGCCCGACGCGCCGCCGCCGCACCAGACCCACCCGGCCACGCCGCCTATACCAGCCTCAGGTATCTTACTTACTTACCACATACCTTACGGTCCGAGCCCTCGTGGGAGACGCAGAGCTCGGCGCACGACGCGTCGCCGCGCACGCCCGACGCGCCGCCGCCGCACCAGACCCACCCGGCCACGCCGCCTATACCCGCCTCAGGTATCTTACTTACTTACCACATACCTTACGGTCCGAGCACTCGTGGGAGACGCAGAGCTCGGCGCACGATGTCACCAAATGCACCCGATTACTCCGTCTGTACTTGCCTCAAGTATTGTACTTAGCGTACACCTTATGGAGTTCTGTAGGGTCACAATATCCGACCACGCTGCTTATACCTCACTCAGGTATCTTACCTACCTTATGAGGGTCTGTAGGGCGGGATTCGAAGACTCGTGTGGAAGCCTTAGGTATCTTACATATCTATATGATCATCATCAGCCTACAACAGTCCACTGCAGGACCTATGTCTCTCCCCATGTTCAGCCTCTTTGTTCACCATACCTTTATACGCTTTACCAACTTATTTTACCTTACATTTGCTAAGAATAAGAGCATGTATCCTGTAATACCATTACATTAGTTCTGACGGCCTAACGTCATCATCACGAGTCGAGTAATACGTTATATTGCTGCGCATAATCATCCGTGGCTTGCTCAGGATTTTTGCACATAGCACGGATGATTAAGAATTGAATTCCTATATTCCAATTATTTGATGTGTCGCAAAAATCCGATGTTTTCAATTTTTCTACGACATAATACAAATCTACGATTTTAACTTCTTATGCAAAAGTTGTCATATGTCTCTCTACCTAGGGGTCGTCAACCGGTCGATGGTGGTTATTACCACAGTCGATCACGGTAAGACAAAAACATGTTGAATAAACTTCTTGATATTGATAGATCGCACAGACCAAGTTGGCCACCCCTGCCCTACTCTATAATATTCTTTGCATTCTGACTTCGCAAAAAATCGGTCTTAGATGTAATGCTATTTGCAGATGGCTCGTTCCTAGTGTTCGTAAACCCGCCGGCGGAGTCCACAGTGACGGCGACGGCTGGGGCGGCGGCGGCGGCCGGGGCGGAGTCGGGCGGCGTGCCCAAGCTGCTGGAGCCGCGCGTGGCGGCGCACATCGAGCGCGGCCGCGTCGCCATGCGCCGGCTCGAGGAGATGTTCGCGAAGCACCCCACGCTGCAGAGCCAGGAGGTAAGTATCATGTTTTTTTTACAGTAGCTCGACATAATGGCTTCCCTACGCCTGACGGACAGCGAAAGCCCCAACCCCAACACCCCACGAGCTCCGGAAACCCTACTCACCGGCAGAAACACGACCCAGAGGTCATTTGGCTGCGGTATTCCATAGGGTGGAGGTCCTTCCCCGGACAGGCAGCTCAATTCGAGCGAAGATTCGCTATGCCCTACCTCTCTTACCTCTGCTGGCATGTCCACCCCACTCTCCCATTTGAAGCTTGTTCTTTATTGCCTCCTTTTTTTTAGGGTTCTGCATACCCAGTATGCATAAAATTAATTTTAAAAATGAATATTTTCAGATCATGCGTAAACTTCTCAACTTGTATAAGGATTGCAGATTTTTGGACCGTCTGATGGGTACATCCTTCTTCCACGAAGACCACTTTTTGGTAAGAATATTAGCTGTACTTCTTTTTTTTTCATTAAATTATTGCTAATTAGCAAATATTCATTGATAAGACCAATAAAATTAGTCAAAATTCATTGGGTTTAAATAATATATTTCAACTGCTGTTTGTTTCTGAAAGGTGATCAACTATTTCGAAAATTGATCAACTTACTATTATTGCTATTTTCCAGTGATATGTGCGCTTGGTCTTTGTTGACGTTTGTGAAGGTCCCATGGTGTCCCTCAGGGTTTACTGGAGCGCGTGCGGGAACGCGGTGCGACGACGCCACGTGCGGGAGAGCGGCGTGTACATGAGCAGCTGGCGAGGCTGTTCGCGCCCAGCGACCCGCCCGCCGACGAGCTCGACATGCTCGTGGACGAGCCGCGCCCGCCGCGCGCCATCCTCGCCGCCAACGTCACCGTCGAGCCCATGGAGGTACACTACTGCCACACAGGCGCACGCTCATTGGTCGTTAGCGCCCGCCGACGAGCTCGACATGCTCGTGGACGAGCCGCGCCCGCCGCGCGCCATCCTCGCCGCCAACGTCACCGTCGAGCCCATGGAGGTACACTACTGCCACACAGGCGCACGCTCATTGGTCGTTAGCGCCCGCCGACGAGCTCGACATGCTCGTGGACGAGCCGCGCCCGCCGCGCGCCATCCTCGCCGCCAACGTCACCGTCGAGCCCATGGAGGTACACTACTGCCACACAGGCGCACGCTCATTGGTCGTTAGCGCCCGCCCACGAGCTCGACATGCTCGTGGACGAGCCGCGCCCGCCGCGCGCCATCCTCGCCGCCAACGTCACCGTCGAGCCCATGGAGGTACACTACTGCCACACAGGCGCACGCTCATTGGTCGTTAGCGCCCGCCGACGAGCTCGACATGCTCGTGGACGAGCCGCGCCCGCCGCGCGCCATCCTCGCCGCCAACGTCACCGTCGAGCCCATGGAGGTACACTACTGCCACACAGGCGCACGCTCATTGGTCGTTAGCGCCCGCCCACGAGCTCGACATGCTCGTGGACGAGCCGCGCCCGCCGCGCGCCATCCTCGCCGCCAACGTCACCGTCGAGCCCATGGAGGTACACTACTGCCACACAGGCGCACGCTCATTGGTCGTTAGCGCCCGCCGACGAGCTCGACATGCTCGTGGACGAGCCGCGCCCGCCGCGCGCCATCCTCGCCGCCAACGTCACCGTCGAGCCCATGGAGGTACACTACTGCCACACAGGCGCACGCTCATTGGTCGTTAGCGCCCGCCCACGAGCTCGACATGCTCTTCATTGGTTGTTGGCCCTAATGCAGGCCCTCCCCGCATTCAGGATAACGACCAATGAAATTCAACCGTCGATAACTCGGTCGATTCAATGTGTACGGGGCTTACCGCATTCGGGATAACGACCAGTGGATACAACATATCTGTCATACTTTACAGACATGTCATTAATGGTGGTAACGTTTTCTTTTTCCATGCGAATTACACGCTTTGGTGTTATATTATTAAGATTTTGTAAATACGTAATATTTATTTGATCAAAACCTCCCTTACTGATTTAAAAAAAGAAACGGCTCTAGTTTAGCCTAGGATATTTAATATTATACGAAACCTTTATAACAGGTTTCATAAAGTAATTCTGTTATTGCAGGTCGAAAGCAACACACCCAAAAAGCAACTACACTTAAACATTGAGCCCGTGCAGGCGTCCGGTTCGGACACGAATGTCGTGCCAGAGCATGCCACCGGGGAAAATCGTAAGTGAATTAAGCACATCTATAAACAATTTCTTACTTTGACAACTTGTCAAAACTAAAAAAGTATTTTTTGTACAAATCGTGCAGTGATACAATTATTAAAGACGGTTTTGATTAACATACATAGCGTCACGCCTTTCTCCCAGAGTGGTAGGCAGAGACCAAGTCGTTCCATTTGCTACGATCCTGGCACACAACTTTTGCTTCGTCCACATTCATCAATCTTTTCATATGATTAACATAAATAGGTTTTCCCTTTTTTGTAATTTGATTTGTGTGGGACCTATTAATATGATTTGAAGTGTTCATCTTAATTTACACTTGTACATTTATTTTGTTACTTACGCTACCTGTGAAAGTCGTCTACAATAATAGCTTTAGAATCGACGATTCCCGGCTCATGCGTATTTGGCAGCCAGTCCGGCAAATTCTTTCACAGGCAATGTACTGTGTTACACAAGTACTTTCTATTTTAATCCACACAGACATACCTATATCAGACAATACATACATTGCTACGATCCCAAAGTAAGCAGCTTGAGAACTTGTGATATATGTACCAGAACAACGAAGGTAGATAGATATTCTTTATTGCACACGAAACAGTACTAAAACATAACTTAAAACAAAGTCATATCATAGTACAAATTAGGCGGCCTTATCGCTTAAAGCGACGTAGATGATAATCAAAAGGTATTACAAGAAATCACTAAATGGTATAAAACAAAATAGCTTTTGTCTGTCTGTCATTAATAGTCATTAGATCTTGAACACTACGCAATGAATTTTGATGCGGTTTTTTTATATAGATACAATGATGCAAGAGTAAGGATTATAATACGTATAATACATGCATAGCATAATATGGTAGAGAAATACTGTCAATTTTCTCATTAGAAGCCATTGCTTCTTCCTGAAGCGTCCCTAGTACATACTAAAAGACACATATATCCAGACACGGAACACATAAATCTGAGTTACCATTTCACATACCCAGCGTCCAGCGAACACCCAGACGTGGACGGCACGACCCGCAACGTCTGCTACAAGCTGTGCTCCCTCATCCACTCGCAGCTTGTAAAGGCCCACGCGGAAGTCAGCCGGTAAGTCCTTACATATTAACTAATCGAACAATCATCATTACAACAGCTGTTAGGACTCACTATGCAGGTCTAACATGGGTTGTGCGGTCAACGAACTTACGCTCAGATTTTGAATTTAAAGCGAAAAAAATATATATGGAAACAAATCTATCTACAAATCTAGAAATATCATCGAGTGATTATCACGAAATCTCAGAAACTATAAGGCCGGTTTCACAGCTGTCCGGGAGTCCCGTACCAGCTGTTACTACGGGCGCCCGGAGCGGGAGCTCACATGAGGGACTAGATCATCGATTCACAGCGACGCGGACGCGACCCGCTCCGGGGAGAGCCCGTACAAAGCAACCGTACCGTACTGAATGGTCTGAAACGTGGGTTACGTTTCAGAGCGCTGCGGGCGTGACCCGTACGGTCTTTCCGCGCACGGACTGCCCGTGCTGGACTCCCGGACAGCTGTGAAACCAGCTTAACACTAAGAGCGGACGTACACAGACTGCTTCAAGAAGTTGAGACCGACTGCTTGAAGCCGCGACCGCGCGGTGAACTATAGAACGGGTCACGACTGCTCGAACAGTCGTGTATACGACAGCGTATGAATGAATATAGTGCCCCGCGCGGTCGCAGCTTCAAGCAGCCGGTTCTCAACTGCTTGAAGTAGTCCGTGTACGGGCGGGCTTACAAACGTTAATTCGACATTAAGTTAAGGAACTCAGGCCTAACTAACCGTATAAAAAGTAGGGTGTAGACTCCGTTAAGGACGGATTTTGGGAAAGTCTACGCCTAAGGGGGTAAAACGGGGGTTGAAAGTTTTCGAATATTTTATCAAGTCGCTAGTGGTATATAATGTTAACAGAGTTCCAAGGACATGGAAGACACTATTATTTTCTCTAAAATTCTCATAGTCTCATCAAAATATATCATATTTAATATCTGTGAAAGTTAATGGTTTGGTTCTTCATTTCTATATACAAATGCTACATATTTAATAATACATTATTGTAATTATTCAGAGTGGAATAATCATGTTTGACGCCTTGACAAAAAGCTTTGTTCACTGTTTGTGCTAGGGCTGCTCTCTGTTGCCAATATATTGTTATGGCCCATTCCCACTAGTCCGAGATGGTGTTCCGATGATAACCTAATATGTATGCCATCATAGTAACAGCATAAGACCTTTGGTGTTCCATTACAAGTAAAACTTTATTTACGCAACTTATATGGGACTTTTTTATATATTTACAGCTAGTTTCGATTGTTTTGCAGCAATCGTGGTCTCAAGCAGACTGCGAAGTATAGTAACAGGAATTTATTAAACCCATATAATCATATCGTTGAAAACTTTGTGTTTGTTCTCGGAATAAATCAACATGGTTGTAAGACATTATAAATAGAATAGAAAAGTTTAGATATTTTGCTGCCTAAATTCGTTGACTGTTCAAGACCCATAAAATAGTATGTTTTATTTATATAAAGTATTTATTATATGAAATAAAATATATTTCTCGAATGCTATGCAATATGGATATGTGAGGCATATACAAACAAATGTGTAAAGGCTGTCCGTTTGTATTCCGCAGGAGAAGGCCGCAAGAGCTGGCCGAATTCCTAAACAGCTTAATGAGAAAGCAAAACGCGACCGAAGAGAAGTTACCCTACCACTTTTCAGTGTGAGCCTACATTTTATTTTGCTTCGCCCATTAACCCTAATTGTTTTATTGTTTATGAAATTTCGTACATGTTCTACATCCACAAGATATGTCTAATTTATCGATGTTGTGTGCCAAGCTTATATGTGTCTTCCTAAAATTCTCTTAATGTAAAATACTATTCACCCACGCCTTTGCAAATAACTCCATAAAATGGTTCTTTAATAATTGGATAGTAGTTGGTAATGAGAACATGTACAGATTTCTTTTTTGTTTTTATTTTATTTACTTTTGTTTTATTCTCATCACGCCCACTTCACCTTGTTCGTAAATCTTGAATGGTGTCACATATCATACCCCTGCCCGCAAGCCTCTAACTATGTGTTGGGTTTGTATATGTGTATTGTATATAATTATATTGAATAGTGTTCAGTGTAGCTTTTACCTACTGAATGTTCGTATACCTACATTTATGGGTACATTATACCCAATATATGTGTATTTGTACCTTACTTGCAAAGTTTAGTTGTTTAGCGAAAATACTCGCAACACTTATATTAAACAAAGTAATTCGGATTACTTCGTTTGGCATAAAAGGCAGTAGGTACTTTTTTTATTTCATATCATTTTCGAGTCATCTTGTTTAAACCGATAAATTAACGATGCTCTAATTAAATATATGGTTTGTATATTTTCTTTTACTTTCATATTAAAGTAGATATATTTCTAATTCAATCACTTCTGTTGTTCAATCATAATAGAGATCTTTACAAAGCAAGTTGTTATATCAAAATGCAACATCACCCATTATATAAGATTTCAGTTACATCTAGATGTAACGTTGAACTCATTCAGTGCAAGTTTACATTTATTTTTATGTTAATTTTGTTTTTTTTTTTTAACTTTCTTTATGTTTGGTAACTAGTAGATGACTCTGTAAAAAGTGGTAACATAATTTCTCTATTTTTCGAAAGATCGATTTGTTAGTTCTTTAAAATTAGATCCGCGTAGTTTCTTGATAGAATTTGTTTAATGTAAGTTTGCGTGACCTTCTTGTTGTTTCCTAATGTGGGAGGACTCACGGCACATTTTTTACCAGTTTGGTGTAAATTTAAAATTCTGTAGGTCTACATTTCAGTGAATAAATGAGTTAAAAATAACGATATTCTACAGAGTACCGTGTGTAATGTACACATAGTATTAAGAATATCTATTGCGAGTATGTACCAATTAAGGTATGTAAAAAACGTGTTGTGAGATCCCTTGGTAACATATTTGGTCCCTGTAAAGCGAAATTATTCTGTGCATGGTATATTCATAGTGTGGTGGTCGGTTCTATGTTTATCTGTCTTATATGTATTCTAGCTCAAATCGATACTAATCCAGATTGGATGTTCTTATATCCCATCTTCAACTGCAAACATTATTTACATTATACCTGTCAAACTTTTACTGTGATGGGGAAAATGACTGATTTATCTTCTTTCATTTGTAACATATCGATCAACTAAACTACCAAAATGCTTAGTGTACATTTTTCAGTATATTGTTATTGTAATCATCACACCATTCCAATTGTTCATGCTTTTGGTACGTCTGGAAGTAATGTATAGATATGGAGTGTGTTGTATTCGGTTCCAAACTGTGTCTAAATTGATAACAATTTATATTTTTATAGCTTTCTTAAAGAAGTCTTGTTCTATCTCTTTTTTAAATATAATAAGAATATCACCAACAAGGGCTTAACATAACATTGAGAGTTTGGAGTACAATCATTGTCATTGTGGATGTCACAACCGCGTTGTCTACTTGCGCAGTATTGTCACAGATATCGCTTTTCAACCCAAACTGTGTTTGCCAAGGCTGTTTAACTGTCCATATATGGACCATTGGCCTTCAAATTGATCTAAACAATTCATAATAGCCGGTTGTAAAGAGCTGGCTTCCACCGAGGTCTGTGAAGTTGTCTATCAATATATTTTCGAAGTGTCGGGACCGTATAAGTGTTCCAAATGTGCCCATAGGCTGTTATAATTGAGTGTCCCTTTGACTCACAGTCAGTACGGCGCACTGGTGGTCAGCATGGCGGACCAGGACGAAAAGAACGAAGCGGCGAAACCGTCGGGAGATCTCAAAGATGTCACAACCGCCACTGAAGAGGGGAGTGGTGAGTTTGCTTTGTGTTATATAGTTATTTGTGTATTATAAATTGACTTTGAAATACCTACAAAATTAAGAAATTATGAAGTGTTATTGCTTACCACATGTTTTACATAGGTCTTACAAAATTAATGATCAGGACTTTAACACCAAAAATTAACCTGTGGGGAATTGTGTAGAAAGGATTATTTTAAGCAATAGCAGGTTTTCTTACTTAAAACATTTTCAAAGTCTGTATATTTCATTAAAACTCTCGTCACAACGAGGGTCCCACCGAGGGTCTCGAGCCTGCCCTAAACTATATGGGCGATAAGGCTTTAGCCGTTTGGTCGACTTCACACAACCTTACATTTTCTTCACAGGTTTCCTCACGGTGTTTTCCTCGCAATAAGAGAGTCGAATAAAGAAATCTAAACTCAAAGTCAAAGTCAAAATACCTTTATTCACATAGACTTAAAATAAGCACTTATGAATCGTCAATCTTATGAAAAGTCAAACTAATATTATAAAGCTGAAGAGTTTGTTTGTTTGTTTGAACGCGCTAATCTCAAATTCTTTTTGTGTTGAATAGACCATTTATCGAGGAAGGCTTTAGGCTATATAACATCACGCTGCAACTATTAGGAGCGAAGAAATAATGGAAAATGTAAAAAAAAAAACGGGGAAAAAATAACTATTCCACGCGGACGAAGTCGCGAGCACAGCTAGTGTTCATATAAATTTCAAATTTGAAAGCAATCACACAAGTCAATAAATTTATTCTTATAGACTGCCCTACCAAATGAGCTAACGAGACTTACCCTTTATAAACCGTCCCGTATGTACAGTTCCAGTAACGGAGACGGCGCCCCTAGCGACCGCGGAGGTGTCGGAGGCGGAGGCGGAGGCGGGCGGCGCGGAGGTGGCGGCCGGCGACGAGGGCTTCTGCGTGCTCGAGTCGGCGCCCGTCGCGCACCGCTTCCACCTGTCCATGCTGCAGCCGTCCGAGCCGCGCAGCTTCTACTCCGCCGTCAAGCGCGAGATCAAGCTGCTCAAGAGCGACCTGCCGCCCGGGGTCAGTGTCCTCCACTCAGCTACCTACTCATTCATCATCATCCACTCAGCTACCTACTCATTCATCATCATCATCATCATCAGCCTAATGCTTAACATAACCCTCTCCAGTTGTTGGCCACTTAGGGCAAACATCTGGAGGATATACCCGTAATCGCCACGCTGGGCAGGCGGTTGACGATCGCAGAGTTTATAGCGTTCATCTTTGTTTTTTTCTAGAGGGGAATGCATTAGGCACCTTTATGCAACCCGGGGTCAGCGTCCTCTACTCAGCTACCTACTCATTCATCATCATCAGCCTATTGCTGGACATAACATCCTCCAGTTGTTTGCCACTTAGGGCAAACATCTGGAGGATATACCCATAATCGCCACACAGGGCAGGCGGTAGACGATCGCAGAGTTTATAGCGTTCATCTTTTTTTCTAGAGGGAAATGCATTAGGCACCTATATGCCGCCTCCGGGGGGAGGCGGCTTGATGTGTGGGACTCACACCTCCCAAAATGGGAGGGCATACCTACGAAACCCCCTGTGTCTCCAGTGGGTAGCAAGTTGCAGGGACACGGGTAGCGCCGAAGCATACGGCCACATCCCTGCCTGCCGTGGCCAGCCGCAGATGATAAGCGGCCGGCACTCCTGGTCCGGGGAGGGCAATTACCCCTACCCCCGTTATAGCTTTCATCTAGCGTAACGTAACCATTTTTGGATAATGGTTCCAAGCGTACAAAGTCTATGCAACAGCGACAATAAACTAATTTTCTTCTATTTGCCGCTACACAGGTGTGGGTCCGCGCGTTCGAAGACCGCATCGACTTACTGTCGGTGATGATCGCCGGGCCCAGCAAGACGCCGTACGAGGGCGGCCTGTTCGTGTTCGACGTGCAGCTCGGCGGCGAGTACCCGCGCGCGCCGCCGCTCTGCCACTACCACTCCTACTGCACCGACCGGCTCAACCCCAACCTGTACGAGGACGGCAAGGTACGACGCGCCCTCACTGCACTACACTACACTACACATAGCGCCGCCGCTCTGCCACTACCACTCCTACTGCACCGACCGGCTCAACCCCAACCTGTACGAGGACGGCAAGGTACGACGCGCCCTCACTGCACTACACTACACTACACATAGCGCCGCCGCTCTGCCACTACCACTCCTACTGCACCGACCGGCTCAACCCCAACCTGTACGAGGACGGCAAGGTACGACGCGCCCTCACTGCACTACACTACACTACACATAGCGCCGCCGCTCTGCCACTACCACTCCTACTGCACCGACCGGCTCAACCCCAACCTGTACGAGGACGGCAAGGTACGACGCGCCCTCACTGCACTACACTACACTACACATAGCGCCGCCGCTCTGCCACTACCACTCCTACTGCACCGACCGGCTCAACCCCAACCTGTACGAGGACGGCAAGGTACGACGCGCCCTCACTGCACTACACTACACTACACATAGCGCCGCCGCTCTGCCACTACCACTCCTACTGCACCGACCGGCTCAACCCCAACCTGTACGAGGACGGCAAGGTACGACGCGCCCTCACTGCACTACACTACACATAGCGCCGCCGGCATAGTTATTTATTATTGACTAACTAGGGTTTCAAAAGCAACGACTTTCCATAAAATAGTTTTTCCTAAATTTTAAGTTAGACCTCTAGCAATACATTGGTGAAAACCGCATTCAATTCCATGCAGTAGTTTTCGCGTTATGCGCATTGAAACATACAGGTAAAAATTTCACCCGTTTTCCCAACACTTCCCTTCACTGCTCTGCTCCTATTGATTATAGCGTGATGAAAAGTATACTATAACCTGCCCAGAAGTATGAAGAATAATTGTGCCAAGTTTCGTTAAAATCCGTCCAGTAGTTTTTGTTTCTATAACGAACAAACAGACAGACTAAAATTTTACTGATTGCATTTTTAGCATCAGTATCGATGACTAATCACCCCCTGATAGTTATTTTGAAAATATTATTTCATGTACAGAATTGACCTCTTTACAGATTTATTATAAGTAGGTAGGTATAGATAGATAGGATTTTTGTCTTTTGTACAAAAATCAATATAACGTGTAGCCGGTCGCGCGGAGACCGGCGGCCGTCGCCCCGCATTACCGGCTAATGCAACTGTTGTCGCCAAGACTCTCACCGTCGTTGTGTTCAGGTGTGCGTGTCGCTGCTGGGCACGTGGTCGGGCCGCGGCGTGGAGGTGTGGGGCAAGGACAGCTCGCTGCTGCAGGTCATCGTGTCGCTGCAGGGGCTCATCCTCAACGCCGAGCCCTACTTCAACGAGGCCGGCTACGAGAAGCAAAAAGGTACGCGGTGTAGCTTTACGTCTGGGACACGTGTCACACGTGATATACCTACTGTTTTATGCTTTTACGGGTACTATCATTATCATCCGCCTACCACTGCTGGACCTCTTCAGTTGTTCGCCACTTTAGGCAAAGATCTGAAGGCTTTACCCTTAATCGCCGCGCTGGGAGAGCGGGTTGGCGATCGCACGTGTAGCTCCTCCCACGAATGACGCTGCTGCCCGTCGTCAGCCTGTGCCACTTATGCTACGCCTACGCCTAGGCGGTTGTTAGAGCCTTGTTTGTTATTTTTGGAGCGAAACGATGATTTGTCGCTCCCTTACATCCTACGCTTTACGTATATAACTCGTGATATACCTACCGTTTTAAACCTTGACGGCATCCATATTATTTATCTGCAGAAATGACTATCTATTTACTGTCACTATTAACTTCTTTGTACATCGCTTCAGGAACCCAGCAGGGCAAGGAGAACTCGCGCATGTACAACGAAATGGTGCTCCTGAAGCTGGTGCAGTCCATGACCAAGATGGTGATGAACCCGCCGGAGCCGTTCCGCGCCGAGATACTGCAGCACATGCGCGCGCACGCCGCCGCGCTCTGCCGCCGCCTCGAGGCGCTCGTGGCTGACGGCGCGGGGACGACCACATGCCCCGCCCCCACCGGGACAAGCCCCGCCCCCACCGGGACAGGCCCCGCCCCCGCCAGCCCCGGCCCCGCCCCCGAGTACCCGCTGCTGCCCGCGTCGCGCGGCTTCTGCCTCACGCTGCGCTCGTCGCTCGAGTCCTTCCGCGGCGCGCTCCGCCGCAACGACATCCTCGTGCCGCCCCCGCCCCCCGCTTTATAGCCGACCGACTAGCGCTTAGGTAGCTTTAGTGTTTAATACTTGTACCCGCCCCGGCCGCCCGCGCCCGCCGGAGCCGGCGTCGCACCTCTCGTCGAACTCTCGTTGCAGATTAAAAAAATATATCGTAGTGATAGTATTTATTGTGATGTAGTTTGGGCCGGGCGCCCGGAGGCCGGCGGCCGTCGCCCCGCATTACCGGCTAATGCGGGGCCGACCGGCCCCCGCTTGTGTTTCATGAAATTCTAAATGAAATATTCGATCTTATGCGAATAGTATGATTATTAGGTTTATAATTAATAGATTATTAATATTATTTATTTGTTAAAAAGTAACGTCTACTTTTAATTCATCGTACGGCGTTATCGCGGTTAGTTTTACGAGTACTTATTGAAATTATATTTTCAAGCTATTGCTCTCATTGGTATTTTGCTACAATAATATTGTTATTGCAATAAAGACAGGTAATATTGATAGTCTTGCGTGTAGAATGTTTGTTCCTGTTACATTATTACGTTCGGTAATGTCGGTCGCGACGCTTTCATTTGTAAGAATGTACGAGTATTACGATGTCATTAATGTTTTTATATGTGTAATGTTGTGTGTATAAAGCATTCACTCATTTTTATTATGTAATTATAGTCTTTATTTTTGTTTTATAATAACGGGAATATTTGATTTAAATTATAATATTGAGCTATACACACTCCATGATGAAATTTCGATGTTTTAATGCAGTACATATAATTTAGATTAGGTTTAGTTGCTGTCCTACGAACGGATCCTAGTTAACTTTATTCTCAGAAATCTCACTTGAAAATCGAGCTAAATTAATGTCGATAAAATTAATTAAGCTTCACGGGTAGTACAGTCGTGTAATTTAGCTTTCTACACATTCCGTACCTATTAGAGATTTATTCGAAACGTTTAACATACCCATTAGGAATTCTGTCGCGGCTTTGCTTGCACTCGAAATATTAATCAGTAGCGAATGCAATTCTTACACGACTGTACTGAGCGGCTTTTCCTCAAATCTCTTTGCTATTACAAATATTGAGCTAAATTGTCACCCAGTGAATGGCGCGTTCTAGTGATACAAAATGATCCGGTGTTTGAAGCGCTTGTTGAAGGGTAACATTTCCTTTATTCGTTGGTCGGCGCAGGCGACGCCGCCGCGACCGCACAAATACAATGTAACTTCATGCCAAAGTCAATTGAGCTATGAAAGGCTTTTGTCGCTTTGTATGCGAGATAAGTGACAACTATGTATAATGATGATAAAATAAATAATTCTTCAACCTTACTTTCCTCGTTTTATTTAAGCCGGATTTTACAGAACAAAGTTTGACCAAAAGCATTTTCTTAGGATCACACACGGTATAAGCATACTGGCTCAACTCAGTAGTTTTCGAATACTGTACAATTAAATCTTTTGTATAATAGGTGTAAAATAAACAATAAAGAAATAAAAAGATATGCGCAGCGTTCGCGTAACGTTTCTCTTTGGATCGAAATTTGAATTTCATTTCCCGCCAAAGTAAAGGCATGCATGCAAAGCTTATCGAAGATTTTATACACTTTTATACATGGTCGTATTTCCGGTCACCGGTATAGATACATTCTCGAATGTTCTCAAGTCATGCTCCACTTGCGTAGACCTTATAAGTGTTTATTATTAGGCTAAAGGATTAACATATTTGAAGTTTTAATGAAAAGAAACATTTATATTGAAAACGTTCAAAATAAAATCATTTTATTTCATTAGAAAATACACATTGCATATTTTATTAAAAAATAATATGTTCAGTCATTTATAACTTACATATGAAATGGTTTATGCTATCACAGTAAAAATAATAAAAATGACTGACTACATATAAAAATCTACTTAGGTATATGAATAACTAGCTGTTCATGTATTATCATCACTATCACATTTCTTTTAAAAACTCCAAGTCTCAATTACAAGGAAATCTTTCTACATCAAAGTAAATTACAACATTATTTCAAAACACTTTGAAATTGAAGACACGCTTTTTGGTGTAACTATCTATACCTATTTAATTGGTAATGTAATGTAACAAAATATACTTACTCTCTTTTTGAAACTAAATCAAACTACATCTCTACTCTTCTTTATCAGATTATCAACTGCTTGGTAATGTGTAAATATTTATTGGGTACATATAATAAATTAATTGCCAAATGGCATACTCGAGGTATAATGATAAAAATAAAAAGTAATAAACATAACTGACATGCTATTATTAACCAGTTAATTCTAATAAAGCTTCAGATACAAAAATAAATAGTATTTATAGATACATACCTAAAGTATTATTAAATTAATGGCAAGAATGTTAGCTCCCTATTTAATTTGCTTATAAAATATTTGCCCGAATACTATGATTTCAATTTATAAACTGCAATGTTGTAATGCACAAAACTAAACATACATGTTTGTACATTTGAAACAAATGCGATTAACATTATTCGAGACTCCTTTTTTTACGACTAATTTATGAAAATACAATGGTATACATTTTAGTTCTCGTGTGGAAACACTTTTATAATAAGTTTGTGTAGTAATTTTATATGATTCGATCTATGACCAAAGCTTGAGTGTCATATATTGTTTCTTTTATCTAAGAACATGTTTTCGAGTCGATACAACTTTAGTAAAACTTGTACTGTGTTTTGTAACTTACAATTCGAACATTTTAATAGTGACATACCAACGCGAATTATTTTTATGTATGGCGACTAAATTCTTACGAGTCCAATTCTTCCCCCAGGGTCATGCTCATTTTCCAAAGTTTTCTTTTTATTAAATACTTGAATTGATCGAATTATTTTTTTTAATATGTAACCTGATTACAAAATATGCTTCGACATAACTGCAAGGGAATCTCTAATCAAAATTACTTTACGTCTAATTTGGCAATAAATTACGTCTAATACTGGTTTCAAAACTAATTTATTGTAATTTCTAACTATAACTTTAATAATTATATCTTAGGAAGACTATATCAACTGACAGTTGAGAAGTGTGCGCCATAACACAACTTATTTTCGGAAAGCAGGATGATACCACAGCGGTAAAATAATATACAGGTAGGAAAAAGTAATAAATATCTTCTCACTAAACTATCTTTCACTTTGCTTAGTCATTAAGTCGTTAAGCGGATTCAATAGAAGAAAAACATAATTATTAAAAAGCTAATTATATGAAGTTTAAAAACACAGTGGCGAAGAAACTGCGCACGAGTTTACGCCGAGAGTTTGATTCAATCGCTTTTAAGTATCGTAATTGTCTAAAGAATACAGCACAAAAATCCTAGGTTATTGTTCATTGGTAATTATACCATAACCCATTAAAGTTTTACAACAGCACGAACGCAGGTTTTACAACATTACTTACATCAATGTCATGACTTCTTTTCGATAATATTAACTAGAACCAAAATTATGCAAACGACTGACCATAGCACCACGAATATACCCCATGCAATATGCGAGAATGGACTTTTGTATTTATTGATCACGCCTAAACCTAGCAAGCCAACGCAATGCCGCCTAGCGGATATCACAAGGACCGTAGGTATTAAGTACTGGATGCCTGTTCCGGCGAAAGAGCCCGTGAACTCGATAAGTACGCCTATGTCCTCCAAATAGTACGTCAACAGCATCGGCGGTACTATAGTAACGATTGGAAACAGCAGTTTCCTTAGGAAGTAGTTGTATGACTCCAGACGGGAAGTGTCTAAGAATAGGCCTTGAAGGTTGTTCCTTAAAGTGATCGCAACGATAGGGAAGCTTGTAGAGAGCGTGAACACGGGGAAGAGAGCTAGGAAATATTCGATGATTTCTAGGAATAGGTTTTCATTGTCGGTTGGTACGAAGTTGAGCGTGTAGAGGTCACTGAGGCGGGCGAAGGCGAAGGCTCCTGTGAAGGCTAGGAGGAGGTAGAAGATGCTGATGAGGGCGTAGTCTAGCGCCAGGTGGAGGCCGAGGCGGGACTTGCCGCGGATGGGGCTGATGAGGCCGGGCAGCGAGTGGTGGCACATGAAGGAATACACGCAGGCGCCGAAGAGGGTCGGCATTCCCGTGACGTCGAAGGCCGGTGGGTGCCCCTGGGGACCGCGCCCGATTAGCAGGTGGATCGCTATCGAGATCATTATCGCGAACGCTGGAAAAAAAAGATTAGATTAATGAATGTTTTGAAATGTTAAGCCCAGTAGATGGAGATACGTAGGTGTCAGATACAGCTACCACGTATAAATGTATGAGTCATGTCAGAACTAACCATCACGTAAGCGTTGGACCTGCAGCTTATGTGATGCCATCTGGTGGTTATAAATACTCTTATTGATGGCGTCAAGATGCATGCAATAATGATGCACGTAAATGGTTAGGGACCGCACGAGATCTTGCAACTTAGCAATGGGACAAGTTCTAGGTCACTTTTTAGGATTTTTCAGACATTGAAACCGTGTTAACAGATAGCGTTTTAATGCGTTAGCACTAACGAGCCAATAGACAGATTTAGCGTTAAATAAAAATAAACAACTAATCTGCAATTCAGGTTCAATGTTCGAATTTAAAACTAATCGCTGGATAATTCAAGGTTACCTATTAATACGTAAACAATACTGTATTGCAGATATGCATGCACATACATTTAGCATTTTATGATAAGCACACGATAACGTAACTTTAATAGCCAATCAAATATGATTTGCGATGGTTTACTTAGCAACGAGTTAACCATGCTAGTTCAAGTGTAAGGTGAATGAGTAATTTATGGTGGTGATAAAGTCAAAATTCGAAATGCATTTTTTATACATTTACTTGTCACATGGCAACCCTGTGCTTGTACGGATGGCCATCTACCTACTCTCATTTGGACCCTACACACATACATACATAGGTTACGCCTTTCCTATGGAGCGGTAGGCAGAAACCACGTAACACACACAGAGTGATATAAAAGTGCGCTTTTCACGATATTTTCTTTGATGCCAAGCGATTGGTAAGTCCTTGTCTAAGTCTCTTTTTAGGGTTCCACACCCAATGGTAAAAACGGGACCCTATTGCTACGACTTTGATGTCTGTCCAGCCGTTATCCGTCACCAGACTGCATCTTAAGAAGCGCGATAGCTAAAGACAGTTGAAATTTTCACAAGTATTTTTAAACCTTCAACGACCTGCATTGCGGGCAACTGAAAATTTGTTGTTTCGCACCCAAGTTCGACTGTTGGTCTTGGCTGTGGTTTTAGGTAGTTATATCGTATCGACATTTAGAAAGAATGGGGCATGATCGTGCAGTGAAGCGAGCGTACGTGTGACGGCCGAGTGGCACGCGGCCGGTGGGCCGTCCCAGGTATCGCTGGGCGGATGAAGCCCAAAAGATTTTGAGTAAGCTCCGTGCGGACAGCTGGCAGGAGGTTGCGCAAGACAGACCTAGATGGAGGCTCTTATTATTGGAGGCCAAGACTCGGCTTGGGTCACTGCGCCGATCTAGTTAGTTAGTTATATCGTATCGACAATAAGTTCTTTCGATGGAGGAGTGGAGTTACCAGACACTGATATCAGAATCAGAACTACCTAACTCATTGTATTTAATGCGTTTGAAATACATCATCCATTGTTATATTGATCGCGTATAATATTTGCACAATAGCTGCCGGTCAACGACCTTACACGTATTATTGTTTAACGAATGGTTTCAAGTTTCTCAAGTACAAACCGTTACGTATTGTTTAGAAAATGATTTACATGGAAAATAAAATAAGTAGCCACAGTTTGAGACTATATATCCCTAAAAAGTAATATTTGTCTTTTTCTCTACATATGCCTATATTAAACAGTCTTGAAGAAATAATTAAACAT
The DNA here is from genome assembly GCA_031163375.1 of Conogethes punctiferalis. Lineage (NCBI taxonomy): Eukaryota > Metazoa > Arthropoda > Insecta > Lepidoptera > Crambidae > Conogethes > Conogethes punctiferalis. Next base: position 13,746,056 of record CM062087.1, on the reverse strand, counting down.
TTTTCAAATTTGAGTTGTCTATTTTTTATTTAAATATACATTTACAGTACATGTCATTATTGCTCACGTGTTACAAATATCTATGTATTTATTATTAAGTTAGATCAGTTTACGTAAAGTTTATATCTTATGATTTGTATATACTTTGCATAGAGGATCATTACGCCATCGGTAGTTATTTACATTTTTACACATATATGGCAACCCTCACAGATATTCGCTTAGGGCCGAGTAGGGGAATTTAGAAACAAATACACAATGTTTACGTAAGCATGGGGGGGGGGAAGCTTTGCTTACTTTTGCAGAAAATGGGGAGGGATGGGGGCGATAATAATTGTAATAAATCTGTTTACGTAGTACATCAACATCGTAATATATTATTATTCATGTATTTATATTTATTAGCTAGCAGCAGCAATTCCGTTTCTGTTGATAGCTCACCCCACCCTCTATTTTTCACCTATCCTCTACCCTAAGGTTCTCTGGAACAGATCGCTTATAGCGATAAGGCCGCCTAAATTATGCAACAAGTGTCTGTAGTACTTAGCTTTTAAGTCAATTGTATGGTGCGCAATAAAGAATATCTATCTATCAACAGCCTCCGTGCTAATATTAAAAAATACATAGGTATACATATAATAAGCAGATGAATGTTTGTGTGCCTAAGTGCCGAATGACATAAGACACCGAAATATAGCGACGTGCGAGTTCAAGGTCGGCCGCATGGAAACCTGTTACGCGCGTTACCGATAGGACGCTAATGCGGTGCGATAATCAAGCTAATCGCTACCTAGTTGAGCTAACTCGATAGTACGATGTCTGTTGCCTTTCTGGTGATCAAAGTATTGTATCTACTACGTGTGTTTCCTCCGTCCTTTGATAAATAGTATTTGATAGAGATATGGGATCCTTTAGCCAGTTAACTCCCGGAATTCTAGACCGGCAAGGCGGTGGCAGCTTATCACCTGCCCGTTGTCGCAGAGACTTTGGCTTTTCTTTCGTTTTCCATCAAGTGTAAAAACGCTATGTACTTTAAAAGAGAAAATATAGGTCGGACAGTTTGTTAATAGTACAGTAAATGTACATGACACGTTGTTAAATGTACCTACATACCGCCGAAAAATTACGCTGTGGAACTTTCCTCCAGCTAAAGTGTCGTGGTCTTGTAAACGAAGCCTGAAGCGAAACTTATGTAGGGCGTCATAGTTATTAATTAATCAACGTTGTACTAATTAAGCGTTGCCATTTATGACCTACTAGCTTTTGCCCGCGACTTCGTCCGCGTGTTTAGATTTTTACATTCAAAAGTTTTTCCCCAATAACTCCCGGTTGCAAGTAATCGTTGCAAAAAAATTTTGCAATATCGCGTTGCAAGTAATCTTTACGTTCATTAGGGTACCTTGCATGCCAAATTTCAATCATCTATCTTAACGCGATTTAGATTTTTCATACAAAAGGTTTTCCCGCTAACTCCTGATCCCGTGGGAAGTTTGCAATATCCTGTTGCAACTGAAAATCACTAAGGTACCTGCATGCCTAATTTCAAGATTTTCCGGAATTTGAAGGAATTTAGATGACTTTTTTTATGAATTTAAAAGATCAAAGATCTCATCTTTTGTCTTTTCGTAGATCGTAGAATTTTTAAACTATCTTTTCTATTAAGCGTGTTATTATAAAGCGTAAAAATTATTGCTCAGACAGAGAGATCCGACGTGGCGGATGACGTCACGTACCGTGCGCGCCATACAAACTCCATAGAAAAATCTGTTTTCGTGAGAGAGACGGATATATTAATTTTCAATGACTCTATCTCGCCCATTTTTCAGCCAATTTTGATTTTGTTTTCACTGTTCATAGTATATTTTTATCTATTTTACGATAAATACATGCAACTATTTCTCATGCATTTCCCTATTCTCGTTCCCGTGGGAATTTTGGGAATTCCTTTCTTAGTCCACCCCTACGGTACCTAAGCTAAGTCCCTTCTAAATTTCAACTGCCTAAGTTTAGCCGTTTAGGCTGTGCGTTGATATGTCAGTCAGTGAGTTTCTTTTCTCCTTTTATATATTATGATTTAATTTGACCGGTAACGCCATTTATTGAGAAGAATTAGTAGTTTTGGGCTATTTTATTTCTCGGCCTTTCTTTCCCTATTTTATCACGTAAATGGTTGATTTTAACATTTGAAATTTTATCCCTTTCGGAGTGGAATTTATCGAAACCCTTTCTTGGCAATATCTACCACGTCATGGTATAGCTTTGTGAATGCAAAGTCTTAGCCCGAACGGCTTAAAATTGACAAAGTTTCATATACAAATTTTCATCCTCTATTATATCCCCTTGGGAGCAGAAATTATCAAAACCCTTTCTAAGTTATAGTAACTTTATGAATGCGAAGTCTCAGCCCGAACGGTTTAAAATTGACAAAGTATTATACAAACTTTCATCACCTATTTTTATCCCCTCGGGGGTTGAAATGATCAAAACCCTTTTTTAGCGTATGCCTACGTCATAGTAGCTTTATACATGCCAAGTCTGAGCCCAATCGGCAAAATTTTTTTACAAACTTTCATCCCTTAATTTATCCCCTTGGGGTAGAAATGATCAAAACCCTATTTCAGCGGATGCCTACGTCGTAGTAGCTTTAGACCTGCAAAGTCTTAGCCCAATCGGCTCAAAATTGACAATTTTTTTTCCAAACTTTCATCCCCTATTTTATCCCCTTGGGGGTGGAATTGATCAAAATTCTTTCTTAGCGGACGCCTACGTCATTACATCTACCTGTATGCCAAATTTCAGCCCAATCGGTCCAGTAGTTTGGGCTGTGCGTTGATAGATCACTATGTCAGTCAGTCAGTCAGTCAGTCACCTTTGAGTTTTATATATTTAGATTACATGTAGAATGCATTTATGATGATATGATTTTGATCACAAGTTTAATAGGTGGGATTAAGACCTAAGTGTTATAGATCTAAGGACACATGGCAAGGGATATTCGGGCGCGATCCCAGGGCGACAGGAAGGTTCACAATTTTTTTCTCCATTAGATGCATATTTTTATAAAGAGTGTGTTGTTAGTTTAACGATTGCTGAGTACGTCCGCGAACAGCCTGCCAGTCGTATTATTTTTGCGTATGTTTCACGTGTACGTTGAAAAGTATGTTTATTCCAATAAATATGGTAATAAAATGAGGCCTATGTCCAGTAGGCGACTGCGAAAGAATGATGATGATGACAATGTAGGATTCGGTGTCAAGAGAGCAGTACTACCCCTTACTCCTTAAATAACACTTATCTTCGTCGGTTACCTATACTACCTACTATCTTAAATACCCGACGACATAGCCATAACATAAATCGATAGCGAAATTAGCGGAAATCGGCTGGGTTATAATTCAACAGATAATATGATATTAAAAGATAATAAGTCGAATAATGTTAGCTATAATGGATATCTAATCTAAAGCGAACCGGTAGTGGGTTCTTGGTTTAAACGGTCTTATGTTTATTGAAAAATTTAGGTAAAGTTATGTTTCAGAGTTGTTTCCAACTCGGAAGAAATGTGTTTTATGAAACCAAATTTTATTTATTAGAATGCATCATGGTCCCTAAAAAGGGTTGAGATTTCTATATTGATGGAATGATCTCATCAGAGCAACGATGGCATCTCAAGCCAGCGATTGAGGTGAGCTTCCTGCAGGGGATTTCTCAGGGGAATACCGTATGGGACACTTTAAATATAAAGTAAACAGGTCGTTAAGGGTCGGTTAAACGTTTGCGATGCTTCTGGTGTTGTATGTGTCAGAAAAAAAATGATCCGATGTTCAAGGCGAGAGTTTGACATGCAAAAGTATTACTCATGAATATCTATAGATTATTTGCTTTCTGCAATTATTTTATTTTATTTATTTAGTGACCCGATATTTGCTGGTTGAGCGCGCTCCATCGCAATATCGCAGTCAATAATGCAATTATTGCAGTCAAGCGCAAACCCACCATAAATATTGAAAATAATAGAAATGAATTCCTGTTCGTTAGTCTCGCCAAAACTCTAGAATGTCTGGACAAATTTTAGAAGTTCAGAGATGGTTTAAAAGGTGAATAAAATATGAAAATGCTGCTTAGTTAAAAACCTGGCGATACTAAGTACGCCGGGTCTGGTATTTAATAATAAAAAAAAACTCACCCAACCACCGCATGCCAGACGTGAACAGCTGCAGGTACTTGGTCTTCTGCACGTTGAAGAAGACGAACGGCCCCAGCGCGGCCACGAACGTGAGCAGCGCGATGCGGTACACCTCGAGCCGCGCGCGCGCGCCGCTCGCGTTGCGGCACGGCAGCGCGTCCCACTCGCCCGGGTCGGTCATGTTGGACGGGACTGAGGTGCTGCAAAGAAAAACACTTTTATTTTATGTCTGTTTGTATTGGTCTGGGTGTTTTCTATGTATAATATGTACATATTTATTTACAAAAAAAAATGTATCTAAGTAAGTTTATCAGTTGTCTAGTACCCATAGTACAAGCTTCGGCTTAGTTTGGGGCTAGGTGGCATTGTGTGGCCCAGCGTGGCATGTCTTGGGTTATTTATTTATTTTAAATCAATCAATAGGGTATTCCACTATGATTGATTTTGCTTGTTACTTCAGGGTTACCAGAAAGAATCCGTAAAATTTGACCTATTTAAGAAATCACAACTAAAATTAGTTGCAAAACGGTACGACAATAGGCCTCCAAAATTGACAGAAAAATACCATTTTCAAAGTGTAAAACTCATCATTCAATAATATTATCCTATCTCTTAAGTGGCATTAATTATAACATAAATTTTGTTATAAAACCAATTAGGTACATAAACGCTTTTTAACTTAAAGCCCAATATAACTCAAAGCAAATCCCAAGGATATTCATCATTATAATTAATGCCGCCTATATTGTACCTCGATTTGACTGTATATCTAGTTTTAATGTGTGTGTAATATAGAATATCTATCTATCATTTGGACAATGGACCCTTCAATTGATAAACTTACTTAGATACTTTTTTTTTTATAAAGAAATATCTATCCGTAGCGTGGAGTGGCAACACCAATATATTAATCCATTGCGGCACTGGAGCCGCAGAAGTAAAAGGTTATGGCCAAAACAGACTCACGCGAGAAGTTTCGCCGAGAAGTGTTGCCGAGAACACAATCAAGAACGACCACAATGACAAGAAATCAATCAGATTCACGCTTCTCGGGTATTCCCCGTTTATAAACCACATTGATTTTGACATTGAGTGTTCATATGACTGACGGCAATGGCGCTGTAACATTGAATTAGTGCAGCTTTGTTTGTGGTTTACCAATATTTATTTTCCAATAAGAATTTATAATTAATTTGCTAGTTAGTTAATTTTCAACTAAATACAAGATAACAATAGAACATAAAAACATTTTTCCCAATATAGTTACAGTATTGTATTATTTCCTGTTTCATTGATTGACATGTCACAAGAATCCATGCAAAACAGAAACAAAATACATGAAATAATTGTTTTCCTTACCGTCCATAGCTAATTTCAATAATCGCTGGGATTTTTCATAGGTATATAATAAATAACAAATCTCATTCTGAAGTAGGTATATAATAGAAAATAATAGAGTTGCCTACATTTTGAGGAGAATCCCAAGATCTAGGACTACCCATAAATTACGCCACATGTAAACGGGAGCTGAGAAATCCATGAAGTGTGAGACGCAAGGTAGAAAAGGGTCCCATAAAAGAGACTAGATGAGGCTGAGACAAGAGGGGGGTCATGAATTTTGTGTGCCACAACTTGTGGATGGGCTGTTGAAAGTAGCATTCAGCTATATGGCCAATAGACATTAAGTCGTCCAGTTCAAATGTGTTGTTTATTTACGACGGCTATTTTTAACCAACCATGCAGACATACCTACGTGGGATATGGACAAAAATTGTATGTACTGACTGACAAATGTTTTATTCAGCAGTTAATGAGATCACACCATAGCTACGTCACAGACGCCTACGAAACAATGCGCCCACCCCAACACGCAGACTTGATTAAACATTTAAACAACATTGACGTACAGTAGGTTAATTATTTATGTTTATTAAGGTTAAATTATTTCTAAATATGCAATAGATAGCATACTTTTCTCTTAGTTACTAATTTTATTAGTAATATTTGACTTGACAAAATTATCAGTGCAATTTTTGTTGCCCTGAAAATGAAGTCAAGCCTTTGTTCCCAACAAATTGTTGTTCCAATCAAGAGACGCATAATCTTCAGATGTTCCGATCGTAAGCTACAATTATCACTTAATAGGTATAAGGTGAATTGTGCCCAAGTGCAAAAACATATTGAATAAAAAAAAATTTGTATGTAAACTTAAGTTTAAGGTATTTAGCATACATTAAAATAACTAGACATTTCCGCCCCCATTTACCTTGATTTTTTTGTTCATATACTCAAAAGTATTTGACTTTTGAATCTTTCTCATTGACGACCTAAATTTGGAGGATAAAGTTAAACTTAGTCTTCTATGACACCCACAGCATTAGATGGGGTGGTCATCTTCTAAATCCGGTAACCACATAGACAAATATGCTAGTGCAACAGTTGAGTCGCTCAGCGAGCTATGGAAAGAGCTATGCTCGGCGTCTCTCTGCGAGATCGGATCCGAAATGAGGTGATCCGGCAGAGAACCAAAGTGACCGACATAGCCCACCGGATCAGCAAGCTGAAGTGGCAGTGGGCTGGCCACATCAGCCGCAGAACCGATAACCGTTGGGGTAAACGAGTTCTGGAGTGGAGACCGCGTCGAAACGAAGTGTAGGACGCCCTCAGGCCAGGTGGAGTGACGATTTGCGCAGGACGGCTGGCAAGTGCTGGATGCGAGAAGCCCAAAATCGAGCACAGTGGCGAATCTTGGGAGAGGCCTATGTCCAGCAGTGGACTGATGTGGGCTGATGATGATGAACAGTTGAATGAAGGCTCACCATACGACGTCCATGAGCGACTTGGCGACAGCAGCGGCGTATATCGACAAGTCCCCATACAGGTAGACACACAGCGTCACATAGAACATGATGCGCCCAGTCCGATTGAGGAACAGGTTGGCCATCTCGCCGAGCTCCACGCGACGCTCCAGGCTGTAGTAGTGGGAGGGGATCGACTCGCCGCACACCAGCGGCTCCTCCAGCTCACCGTGCTGTGACTGAGTGTCTTCCTCGTCTGTGTCGCGGTCTTCGACCTGTATAATGAGTAATGAAACAGGTTAGTTTGTTTGGACGACTCGCAAACGAACGAACGCGTGTTTGGACGCGGAGGAAATAGCCTCCCACATTTTGTTAGATTACCTTGGTATAGCAGCATAGCCGGCATATCGCATTAAATACCTTGGCAAGCCTAGCACACTTCTGGATTTTTTCGGCAAGCTGAATGACTTGCTGAGGTTACTGGATGAGCTGGGATGGCAGGAATGAAACCAGCTTAAGAGAGCCCACATCACGCATAATAGGCGCTCATATGTCAAATTGCGGAAATCAGCCCGTTCTAATTTACTAACTAGTTTTAACGACTCGTATTCTGGAACTCTACTCATGACATCAACAGATGTGTTCTTGGTCATACATATTTTAACTCGACATCTAAAACGACACCGGCATAAATGCGCAACCGAACCGTCGTGTCTAAATAATAAACGCCTAGACAATCTACACCAAAGAGGATGTTCATTTCGTAAATTGTACCGACCAGGTATCGAACCGGGAATCCGTTAGATCGGGATTTGTTAGATCGTCGCATAGCACTGTCAACGCAGTCATTAAAAATTTTATAAGGTTTTTTTAAGTCAGTGAGTGCATAGAAACAATGTAATGTTTCATTTGTAGAAATGACGCAAATTCTTGCAACTATTCTTAGTGTGTACAAGTGGCATCAAGGCTTTTATTACATTATAGAATACCTACATTTTGGCTACCCTAGGTTACGAAACCTGTATCTATATGATGATAACACATTTATTTTTAATTTTATGCTACTTGCAAGGGTCAAAAAATTATTTTTGCTTTTTTATAAGGCCGAAAAATAAAAAACTCACACTTTCTCTTCTAAGATGTTGCAGTCTCTTCCACTTGAAGACTGCATTGGCACAAGCCATGGTTTCTAAGACATAGGTGGCGTTCATAAAGCTCATAAACGCCAGGAACACTAGAGACACGGTGCTGAGGCCCCATCCCGCTCGGGCGAACGCTGCAGGCAGCGTCAAAGCCCCGGTGCCCACTATCAAGTTGAAGACATATATCAGGCCCACCTAAAATTAATACATACAGGTAAAAAATATAATTGTGATAAGTGTGCACTAGTAGTAAACGAGAATAAACCTAACCCATGACATGCCACGCTAGGCCACACATCGCCATCTAACCCCAAACTAAGCCAAAGTGTGTACTATGGGTAAACAACTCATAAACTTACTTAGATACTTTTTTTTTGTCATACTTACATATGTATAAATAAATACATAGTAAACGCCCTGACCAATACAAACAGAGATGTTCATGAAGACAAATGTTTGTACTGTGCGGGAATCGAACCCTTAACTCTTGGCTCAGAAGGCAGAGGTCACTAGAAGTCAAAAGAAGCAGCAGTGGTATTAGTTTGACACTTGGTTTATTTGTAATCACTCTTTTATTTATTGTAATTTGTTGTATTTGTGTAAGAAAACGGTCTCAATGTTCTTTTAAAACAGAGTTTATAGTACACAATTTCTAAAACAGAGTTTATACTCTGCTGCTGAAGAAGTAAGCTGTTGCTTGTACTTGGGTACTAGACTACTATTAATCTTACTTAGATATATATACGACTTGTAAAATACATAATCATAAATAGAAATGGGAGCTTTCTACAGACATGTAATTAAACATGTCTATGTACACAAATTTGGGATGTAAGGGAGCGGCCTATCACACTGCGTTACAAATTAAAAAAAAAATTGAGTACCCACTTTGAAATGTCATGATTTTTTATTTATACGTATCGTTTAATAAACATACATACAAATTTTCTTTCCATCACGTCTCATTTTTTTTCCGCAAGAACTTGCCAGATTATATTAGAAATTAAAACGTCAAAACATATTTTAAAGAAATTTAATGAAATCAATATATTTTTTTTTAATTATTGAAGTCTAATAATATCATTTAAGTTCAAAAAAATCTACAAAAATATTATCCATGAAATTTTTATAATAAATATAGTGAAACTTGAACTTTTTCTTTTGTGCTTCGAATGAACTTCTCGTTTTAACCGCCAACAGTAATCACCTAGCATAGTCGTGTACCAACGGCCTTGAAATCGTTCTTCAAGCTTCTTTATATCCTGGTGAAACCTCTCACCCTGCTCATCACTGACCGCACCAAGATTAGATGGTAAAAAAGGAAAAATGAGAGTGAAGAAAGTGAATTTTTAATGACATTCTGCAACCCAACTTTTCGTATGCTTTTAACATGTCGTTCACCAGCTGTTCCGCATTTTCGGCTCTGTGGTTCCCTAAAAACCCTTTTATAACGGCTTTCAGTGACAACCAGGCATCAAGTTCCGTATTAGCAAGCTTTTTGTCAAAATTTGGGTCTTTCATCAAAGTACGTATTTGTGGTCCCACAAATATTCCTTCTTTGAGTATGGAATCACATAACTTTGAAAATACTGTCTAAAAATATAAAAAACCATCTCCCTCTTTATTCATAGCCTTCACAAACATTTTTTGTTTGTGATTTCACTATATACTGTCCGCAAACATAACAAAACTTATTTGGTACATTTAAGCAGCTGCGACGACCAGTTAGTCCAGTATCCATATTAGTTTTTAAAATAAATATGTGTAAAGATGTTGACGTTATCGAATATAAACGATTACTAAACAAAACAAAAAAATAAAAAAGTACAATACATCAAAAACTGTAACGGTCTTTTACGCGTAAAGTGAAGGTAGTAGAAAATAATAATTGAATGTACCTCGAAAACTAGACGTGATGGATACCACATATGTTTGGAACATTTAATCTATGACTTATTACCTATCCATTCCAGCTAACAGTTAAGAGGGTACCAAAATCGTGTAACGCAGTGTCATCATTTCGCTCCAAGCCGGTTGGCTTGTGAGGTTTCACCTGCCCATGGTGCATCCTGCCAAATGACAAACGAGGCGCTGGCAACCGATTGGTGGCGGTATAACCATCACAATTGACGGCGTAGCTATATAGCACAGACCGATGACGGGTAGCAGCGTCACCGGAGCGAGAAGCTACGCCCTGCGATCGCCAACCCGCCTGCCCAGCGTGGCGATTATGGGTATATCCTCCAGTTTGTGTTGCCCTGTGGCGAACAACTGGAGAGGCCTATGTCCAGCAGTGGATTGTGATAGGCTGATGATGATGATGATGTACACAAATTTTAATGTTTCTAATATCAGCCCACCCACACGCTAAATGGGAGCTCAGACGCCTGGTTGGGGAAACTGGCCTGTTTATTTTGGAAACTAGAATGATAGACTATGACATCATGTTCAGAAAATCATGGACTCTGAGATAGGTACATATAGTTTTGATAGTCTGCTTATGTTCTAAACAAGTTTTATTCAGTCTATTATGTATGTTTCAACATCAAGATATAGAAAGAAAGAATTTCTTCCGTTCGATGAAAGAAAGAAAAAATGTTTATATATCTTATGTTTCATTTACCTATTATTTATGAAACATAATATGTTTATTTTTAATAATATATTAATTTTTTTAGGTATATACATGTAGGTACCTATTATTTATGAAACATAATATGTTTATTTTTTAGTAATATATATTTTTTTTAAGTATACTATTTACCTATGTAACTGGTTTTGACTAAAATATTTACTAAGCGAAAGATTGTATGTACCTATCTTTGGGTAGGTACTTATTATTTAATTGAACAAAAAAGTTACACACAACAACCAAAGTTTAAGCAACGGTATACTGCCTATATAATCTCGATAGCCTTTCTAATAAATGAGGTCAATGTAAAGTAAATAAACAAGACAAAGGAAGCTACACGATAGATAGAATTACGATCAATCGATGAAGAAATAAATAAAATAAATATTTCTTTAAACAAAGTAAGGATAGATAAAGATTTAAAATTAATTGGCCACTAATACTCACCCATATAGAATATTGGTCCCCGGTCTCAGACATTCTTAAAAGCCTTCTTACGCCCCAAAATCTTCGCACCATAACAAGAGAACTGAACACGACATTGCTGCCAGATATCTGACTGACACAGCAATGTGAATGAAATGATAATTCAAATAGAGCGCGATTTCAAATACCTATGATTATGGTAACGAAACGTTATTTGTAAGTAAATAGAAGAAATGTTTTTTGTGCGGGTTTGCTGAACTTGGCTAGCAAGCGAAAGGTGCTGTGTTTTGACGACACGATTCTGTTCTGACATTTATAACATGAATGACATCATGCATGACATTGACAATCTCAATTTGACCAACATTACAAGAAAAATCGTGGACGTTCAAAAATAAACCAATGTGTCAAAAAATATTGGGTAATATAATAACATGTTAAAGGTCCCAATTATATAATTAGGGTTCCGTAGCTAATGGCATAAAACGGAACCCTCACGGATTCGTCATGTCTGTCCGTCTGTCCGTTCGTATTTCACAGACACTTTTTTCCGTAACATTAAGAGTTATACCTACTGTGGAAATTTGAAATGTAGTTATGTATTTGGTGAACCGCATGATTTTTATACAAAAATAGAAAAAAAAAACAATAATTTTTTAGGGATTTCCATATTTAGAACTGAAACTCAATTTTTCTTCATCAAACGTACGTACCTTCAACGGCCAGACTGGCGAAGGGTGACTGAGGACAGACCAGGGTGGCGAAATCTCGTGTCGGAGGCCAAGATCCACTTCGGGTCGCTGAGCCAGCGCAGTAAGTAAGTAAACGTATGAGAGGTATGGGGTATGTATCTATGGATAGGTCATCAGAAATTATATTGAGGTTTCTAATATAATTTTTTACTTAACTGAATAGTTAAAGCGCATAGTAGCTAGGCGGCATATAAGGGCGTTTAACTATACGCGTTTACTGCTAAGCGTAGTCCCTTCGTCGTAACCATAAATTTTGAAGACACCCTCATTATTGCCAAGTCGACTATCAGGATCCTGGGAGTTGACGTTTCGAGCAGCGTTCAGTTTCGTGGACATTTGGAGGGTAAGTTCGTTCCTTCGTTGTTCTGATACCCATAACACAAGTGCTTAAGCTACTTACTTTGGGATTAGAGCAATGTATGTGATGTTGTCTGATATTTATTTATTGTGTACTACGCATAGAAGTATTAAAAACTACGTGCAACTATACGTATCTTATGCGCTCTGTCGCGATCAAGATCGAGATGATCGAGAAACACCACATCCACATCTCTATCAAGTGGTTATAATAGGTGTTGTCAAAGTCATACTGACAACTGTCTCCCGCATCATGCTACAGCGCAAGGAGTATAGTATTTATTAATTCCATGCATGGTACTACGTTATTATTAATTCCATGGCTGGAACAAACATCACATCATTGGTGTTTGTTTCTTTATGTTGGTAGAACGCGAAAGTAGCGGGAACACAGAATAATTTGTAATAAATTAATGAGCGGGAAGCTCAATTTTAGGATTATTCGTAAATCAAATAATTTTGAATGTCTTAATATAAGTACTATGTATTTATGTTTTCTTGCTACTTTACCTTATTTACGTCAGGAATGCCTTTACGCATACACCAGGGCCCTGTGTGCGGAAACCCTGGATTATGTGGGTGGGGCTCACTCCTATCTAGCGGAGAATACCCACTAAATCCGACGGTGGTCCTATACGAGCGCTCTGTCTGGTCGGGATGCCCGGAGGGACTCGAAACAACCCCTCACAGGTACGCCCAACGTAGGTGACACACCTTAGGAGGACGGTAGGTATGGTATCCTCCCGGCACCTTCCGGCCACTATTTTTTTTTTTTTTTTTTGTTTCACCAGGGAGAAATGCAGTTTACGCATACCCACTGCCCGGGGGAGCAGACGGGTTATGTGGGACTCGCTCCGCGTCGGCAGAGAATACCCACTAAAAAACCCTGGTTTGCACCGTCAATGCGCCTTGGGCGACAGCAACGCGGGTCCTTGACTATAACGCCGCAAAGCTGTCAGTGCTGGTCTGCTAGGCAGACTCGGGCTGGCCCCCCCACTTGGGGCAGCCTAGAGGTCAGGCCCGTAAGGGCCGTCCCTCTCCTCCAAGGACGGAGTTCGTGCAATACGTGGCCGACACCCCCGTGCCAACCTCGCGGAACTCCGTCGGGCGTGCAGCCGCCGCCGCACGGTGGTTTTTTATTGTGGTTTTCTCCACTTGAGCTCGCGCCCCCTGGTCCCGACCGAAGTCGGGATAACAGGCGGTTTTTTATTGTGGTCTGACTCCACTCGGGCTCGCCAGTCAAGGCAAGCCCTCTGGTCCCTCCTGCGAGGGGAAACAGGTTGCCCGGCGACCAGTCCAAAAGGACCATATCCGACGACCACGAGAACCGTGGCCATCGGACCCGCCGCGCCGCAGTGATACACTGCCATCCCGCGCCGTCAAACGGCTCCTCTGGTAAGGCGGCAAGTGTCGCAGAAGACAGGGAGGACGGCAACGAAACACCGCGAGGTCCCCCGAAGGGCACTCCTCTTCCTCTGCGACCATCGCCGACAAACCGACGCAAAAAGCGTCCGACAACACGTCTCTCACCAATCGGGCAAATACCCCGCCATTGGGAGAGACCCACAGGCCAAAAGGCCCCATCCGTGTGTGCCGAAGCACGGCCGTGGAAGGCGTCGCAGTCACAACGACGCCAACACTGGCCCCCGGAGCCACGCACAAGTGCGTGCTCCCTACAGGGAATTAGCCGTCGGGTAGCAGCCATCCTCTACTACCCGCCGTTGCCCGGGGTACGCCGGGCCGTCTGCAAGCAGACGACCACGCGTGGAGGCTTCCCTTGTTGTACCCCACCTTCCGGCCACTATGACCGAAAGCACTTATCGTCGTCTAACTTCTCAGGAATGCTATCCTGAACGCAAGAGGACACAGGAGACGAGAATAATCATTTTATCTTTGCATTCTACATTTTCTGATTCTTACCTGCGTGATGACTTTAATTCACTTTTCGGTAATGATTTTGCAAACGTCGTGACTGTATTGTAGGTATGTGTATAAATTTAATCAAATGTAGGTAATCACAGTAAAATTGTAAATACCGTTAGATTATCTATTTTATAATCTATCTCGCGAGGTTGTAAACTGTCGAAAGATTGTTAACTGTAACATTATGCTCACAGTTTAACTAGGTATTATTTTGAGGTAGAATGTAATCGATCGAAGTGAAATTCTTAAATTAAAATCTGTCGCACTTTGATTGATCTAAATCTGCCAATTATTAAACGACAAATTGTAAGCAGTCGTTACGGTTCACAATCTTTCGACAGTTTACAATCTCACAAGATGGACTAAAATCTATCAATATTTACAATTCCACGGTGACATACCTACATTCTATGAAAGTTTGACATTGAAAAAAAGAAGCTGTCGAGTTTCTGGCCGGTTCTTCTCTATAGAAGTTCATTTCGTATCCGGCGGTAGGGTCAACTGTATTTAAAGATTTACAAGGGCTCAATCTCAAGGTCTACCTATATGAATAAAGATTTGCAGTCACAGCCAGTTTATTCCGAAACTATTAGAGCTACATTATTGAAATTTGGTACGTAGATGTATTCTGTGAACCGCATTAAGATTTTAAAATAAAATCAGAAAAAAATCCAAAATTTTTGGGGTTCCCCAAAATACATAGAACTGAAACTGAAAAAATTTTTTTTCATTGAACCTATACGTGTGGGGTATCTATGGATAGGTATTTGAAAATGATGTTGAGGTTACTAACATCATTTTTTTCTAAACTGAATAGTTTGCGCGAGAGACTCTTCCAAAGTGGTAAAATGAGTGTCGTCGTCCCCCCCCCCCCCCCCCCCCCGTAACTTCTAAAATATGGGCATGATAAAACTGAAAAAAATATATCATGTGTATCACTATAAAAACTACTAACGAAATTTGGTTTGAATGAAATCTAGCCAGAAGTTTTTTTTAAACGTCATAAATCAAATTACCAAATTTTTTCATTTAATTAACTCCAATATAATAAAACGTAAAGAAAAACATTTATTTAGCTGTATAGTGGTACGGAACCCTACGTGCGAGAGTCCGACTCGCACTTGGCCGGTTTTTTTTTGTTTACATAATGCAAATCCTGTTTATGGTAGGTATATTATTTTAGGTAGGAATCGTCGACTTATTTCATGGAACCGAGTACAAGACCCCATCGTGATTTCGAAACACATGAATTAGGTATACCTATCAAATGCCTACTCGGAGAAGTTAGGTAGTAAAACATTGTCATATGAACCGAATCCTAGCATAGATGGCAAGATCACCACCAAAACGGTCAGATACACCAAACGAACAATCTCCTTTTCAATAGATAGGTAGGTACCTATACCTACTGAGGTCATGACTGAAAATCGCTTTATATGACCAAAACACCTTAATAAAATGAGCCAGGTACCTATTAATTTCGACTGGCTGGTAGTGACCCTTGCCTTCTGAACCAAGGGTCGTGGGTTCGATTCCCACCCGGGACAAACATTCCTGTGATGAACACTTGTGTAATGTTCCGTGTCTGGGTGTTAATATTTTATTTGTGGTAGGTACCTACCTTCGTTGTTCTGATACCCTTATCACAAGTGCTTAAGCTACTTACTTTGGGATCGGAGCAATGAATGTGATGTATGATATTTAAAAAAAAATCATAGATAAAGAGTTTATGCTGCTATATTTAAACATATCGGTAGGTACCAACTTAGCACAACAACAACAACCATTCGCATGTACCTACTTAGGTACCTAAGTAAGTTTGGTAATTGATATAACTAGGTATCTAATTTCTTGTCATCATCATCAATATGCCAGCGATGCTAGTTCCCGGCAATATTTTGTGTAACAATATGGATAGGTACCTATGTAAGTAAGTATGAGTACCTAAATGGTAGATAGGTAGGTATTTACCGTTGATTCGATACACAAAACTTTGGTAAAAAGACGGGAGAGATTATGGAACAAGAAATAATAGATCTCTAGACTTGCGTAGGTACATACCTACACATAATACAAAAGCTGTCATCCATCAGTGCTTATTCAGACACACCTACCTATAAATATCAACTTGTACCTATTTTCTCTCGGTACCTGCCTATTTCAATATCGTAGAACTACATTACCTACACACAACTAAAATAAAGGTAGGTAGGATGTAATCATTTTAGTAGGTAGGTAACGTAGGTAATTACGAGTACAGGTGTAGGGAATAGGTTGATAGTTGTTGCTCTGCGCTGTGCGCTAAATCTGTCAAATAGCTACGCAGTTAATGCAAAACCAAAGATTTTTGTAATCATGACAAACATTTATCGATCAATATGCAAGATGTACAATGTAGGTATAAAGGTACAAAAATGTATCTTGGATGTTTACTGTAACCACGCTGTATAAAAATAAGTAAGTAGGTAGGTACATAACTATGTAATCGTACGGTATATTACACCTACTTATAATACAACGCTATAGATAGGTGCCGAGCTGCTCTATAGATAATACATACTGTACGTATAATTTTATAGATGTGTATAGAAAATTGCTATTACCCGACCAAGACAAAACGGCGCAAGTCAGTAAATGTTCTTATGATGGCAACGTACATCTCCAATAGGAGTGTTTAGTAGCTTTTCGTGCGAACCCCGACGACGAAATCATTCCATCCAGCCGTCGAAGCCGTGTTCTCGGGGGTTTGGGATTGTGATTTTGTATAAATCTCTAAAAGTTAATGTGCCAACAACTATACAAAACCAAGGTATGTATCTCTAAACATAGCTATCTAGAATTTAGGGTTTCATGTGGTTGACGATCATTTTGAGCATCTAAGGCATCGCTTTCTCAGGCGTATCTTTTGTCTCGCTCTAATAAGTTGAACGTCAGCAACATGCTTGATCTTTCGTCTCATTCCCTCTAGTAATATAACACCGTTGTGCTCGGTCGTGTCACGTAAGATTTTTTGTATTTTTGCTAGCAAAATAGATAATTATTGTCAATGTTTTATATTAATCGTTTTTATTGAGTGTCTGTGCATCTAATCGAATATTTGGTTGCAAAAATACCTCTTTCAATTCTGTGATATGGGTCGTGCTAACTTTCACTCTAGATATAGATAGGTACTGTGGATGGTAGAGCATAGATATAATAATATATAAACGAGCCTGTAGATATTCAACATCGAGTCGTCGAGACTCAAGGCCGTAATACACAAATACATAAGTAGCTAGGTACCGATCTGGGTGTAAGAAAAGAATATTGGTTTTTATAGAAATGTGAAAATTGTGGAATCGTTTTATTCTCTTCGTCTTGGTGTGGCCGTAAGTACTTGTGCTTGTTCGTCGTGTTCGTCCCGATCATCGAATGGCGTACCGAGACCGAGGTATCGCAGTCTCACTTTGATTCCAATCTTATTTATAAATGTTAATTATGTGTCCTTATCGCAACGACGCGCAAACAATTTCATGATGGTGCCTTCAGTGCCTGCTTATTGGATGCTTGATGTAGTTCCAAAGCTATGTGTGTAGTCCATGTATACGTAGTCCTTGAGATAACCTCAAAAGCAAAGTAAAATTAATGATTGGATTTTATTGAGTGCAATACTAGGTCAGTGCTTGGCAAGTTACACGTCTGTGACGTACTATAGATCATAGGATTTGCGCAAGAAGTGTCCATGAAATGGGATTTCTTTGTCCCTGCAGATAATCTGAAACATACGAGCTGACTGCAAAGCTGCTAAAAGGATCTGCCGAGCCCGCATTATCTGTGATATACAGCTCAGCCTCTCGTCCGTCCTATAAGGTGAGATTATGTCCTTGAAAAAGTCTTAGTAGCAACCAATCCTACATAATTGAAATGATTTTTTTTTTCAATCCCAATAATGTCACAAATTGCCTTGCCAATTATTAGGGTTGATAAAGTAGCAAAAGTATAAAAGTACTCTGGATTAACATAACTGCAATTTGATTCTGGTCACTATAGTCATGACAGTGCAGGGTAGACACCAAAGCAAAAGCTCAAAAAATTATTGTTTATAACAGAGCCTAATTAAACAATAAGTTCATTCTCATTTTCAAAAATGTCATAGGTATGTGAAATTATCAATTGGGAAAGCTAGCCTAATTAATTGAATCAATAGTTATTGATTCAAGTCATGGTATTAGGACAATTCTACATGGAAAGGCACCCATTACCATCAAACATTACTCCCAGCTATGCCATGACAATTTAAACCTTCAGAGAATTTATTACATTATTATCTTAATGCAAGTTGCATTAAGATTTTGTGTCTTATGAAACTGAAAATGATAATAAATTCCTCTCTCATATAAGATCATCTCTAATAAAATCTCATACCTAGATGCTGTTGTGGTTTCACTGTTATTCAGATTGTAATGTAAAGAGTCAAGTAAATATGAAAGAACCAATATTTAAGCAACTCTAAACAGTACACACACAATTTTTGATTCTGATTCCTTTAAGAATAGTTATTTATTAGGTCTAAAATCAATGCACACTTTCTTGGAGTTACTTTAACCCATTGCAGGTATCGTAGAGACAGTAATGCTAACCATTGATCAATGCAAGCCTGACAATTGATTAATTAATGTTGTTACTAGCCTTCACAAGTTAATTACCAAATTTGCTAACAGTAAGTTTATTCCCTATGGGGCAGCACCTCTTTCCATCTATCCTAAGTCATCCCATTTGTCACAGTCAACTGACTGATTGCAAGATTTATACCCAATAATAAAAAGATAAGAAGCTCTTTATAGACTCCTATAATGATAGGGGTAATAATGCAAACCAACCTATAATAATAGGGATACAATACTTCACTTAGATCACATAGTACTTACTAGATACTTTAAATTAAAAATGTAATCTACTTTCCATACATTATAGGTTATCTGTATATATTTAAACCGAGTTGCCAAAACAAAACTTGATAAAAACAAATTTTTGAGTAATTAGTTCAAACATGATAGTGATACTTGAAACTGGTATCTTGTAGATAATTATAAAATGATTATCAGTAACATTTTATGATACAAAGTGTTGCATTTAACTGTATAAATCTGATTTATGTACAAATAGAGGTGGTACTTGACATTAAATATATTATTTTTTTTCTGATGCAGACCTTTTAAGCAGGAGTATATAATTTATATAAAAATGAAAAGTATGTAATGATTTTGTGGACATTTCTAATAAAGGTGTTATAATGATTTACCTTATGATAATAATATTTGTTACTCACAATCAGGGTTTTATCTAAATATTATTCACCTTTCACTCATGATTAGTACTAATTTATTTAAATCTGATGCAAAAAGATGCTTAACAAAATGGAATACAATTGGGTCTTGAAGTGAAAGACCACTTCAAACTTAGTTGGTGTATAAAAGCCAATGAGATGTTCAACTAAATTTCCAAGACAGTGCATTATGTATTGAGTTTCTTTGACAGATGAGGGTAACCCTATGTTTGTCATCATTTGGTGATTTAGTATTGTATTGCATTGTTCTAGGGCTGGGCCACTCGGGGCTAGGAGGCGAGTCCGCAGCAGCTTCAGCGGTGATCTCATCCTGCCCTCTGCCATAGAGGCATTAAACACTGCTACCTGCTTAATTGACTGCATCACTACGAACCATTGTTACTTAGTCTATAATTGAAACAATATGCAATCTGTGAACATAAGTATAATACTAGGTGGATATTGTAGAAAATTATTCTATTTATAAATAATTGTCTGATGTCTAATGTTTCTGTAATATTATGTGTTCCACGTCTAATTAAGGATAATTGTTACTCCAATATTGATAACTGTTACCGAACCAATGCAATGTAATAACTCCACCGTGACATTGGTGGTGAACACAAATAAATTTGGTGCTTTTGAGCGAGTCTATAAGAAGAATGAAAGTCAGCGAGTTAGTGTAAAAATGGTAGATAATAATATTTATAATGTAGAGTTTGTTGATAGTATCCAACAAAACCAAATGATCGGCGATACGCCTAACTACTGCATTCCTTTAAAGATTAACGCCATAACAGTCCAGGGTATCTCATACAGTGACCCATATTTCAGTAGCTTTAACTTAAAGTATAAGATGGCGTTCGGAGCGCCAGAGTATATGAACAAGTCTGATTACGCTTTTAAATCCTCAGTTTGTATTATACGAGATGAGCCTTGCGAGACGCAACTAATAAACGAAAAGTCTGCTCGTGATATGATATGCAAAACGAAAACTCGAATGATTACCGATTACGACAAGTCTGCAAGAACATACCATGACAATAACGAGGTCGGCGGAGGAGCGCCGAGCTCCGAGTCAGCTTTGAAAGTATTCGCGAATGGTGATCTCACTTTGGACGGCATGCTGGCGCTCACACGGCTGGAGGCGGCGCGCGGAGGGCCCGCGGACAGCTGGGGCGTGTCCCGCGCGCTGCGCCTGCGCGGCGGCGGCGAGAGCTCGCTCAACGCCACCACGGGCTGGGGCAGTCCGCCCACTTCCAACAACAACGGTAACTCTCAGCCCCCTTAAGGGCCATCCGTAAATTACGTCACACTTAACGAATAGGTCCATGAAGTGTGACATACGAGGACGAAAAGAATCCCACAAAAGAGACCAGCTTGTGACAAGGAAGGGTCTAAAAGTCATGAAATTCGTGTGGCGTAATTTGTGGATGGCCCTTTATCGCTCTTGAAGTGAAGTGACGTAACAAGTTCTTGTTTTTTTTATCATTTATGCCCTCTCCTTTCTGATTACTCCAGAGTCGAGCGAGTTTTGATCGTCGCGTTCGTTTTTGATTTGGGGTTCTTGGAAACGGGAGTTTGGGTGGGGGGCTTACCGAATGGCTGAATCGCTTTGCTCCTACAATATTATGCCTAGGACAAAGCTGAAATGAAATACTTTTTATATTGAAACATACAATTTAAACATGTTTTCTTTTATTATTTGTAGGTACTTATCGAAAATGAAAGATTTTGTACAATTGATTGTTGATGTAAATATTTATTTGCTATTTTTTTCATGTAAATATTTATTTGTAAAAGTAATAGTAAATAAAAAAAAATTTTTTTTGGTAGGTGGGAATTGGGGCGGCAACTCCAGTGGCCAAACAAATAATGCAAACAATACTCAACAATGGAATAACACGGCTCAGCGGCCGCCTACTTCCCAAGCCGACAGTAAGTTCCAAACCGAACAATTAAGGCACTACTTAGTCATCCTTAGAAAACTTGTTGTTACTTGTTATAATAATGATTGCAATGGAATTTCGCAACAATATGATGTATCGATTAGTCTTGTTCAATGAGTGTTGGGTTTTTCTTGCAGTGAACAGCAACAAGGCTAATGGGAATCAGATGCCGCCGACTAGCGCGGCGTCAGGTCAGAACTGGCAGAGCTCTCCGCCCAACATGAACAATGCTCAGGCCAACAACAATGGAGCGCCTGCTAGCAATGGTATGTGCGAATGCACTAATTTGTGCATTATGCATTAGTAATGTTCCTCTATTGAGCAACATTGTGAATTTTTTTTTTGTTTTATTTTTAGGCACTAACAATCCGGGAAATGGTAATAACGCAGGGGCGAACCCTAATCCGGCCGCGAATTCCAACGGACCATCCGCCGGGAATGGCAACAATGGGAACAACAACAGCACATCTTCTGCTAAAATTGAGATCAACTCTATGAGGGAGGCTCTTTTCAGTCAAGATGGATGGGGTGGAGTAAGTATTTAGTACATGTTGTGCTTTGTATGTCTAAGGAACATTATTAAAACATTCTGTTTTGTCCAATGACTGTTACTAATCTTATATTTTCTTTATAGCAACATGTCAACCAAGATACCAACTGGGATGTCCCTGGGACACCTGAGCCAGGCGCCAAAGTGGAGCCGACTGCCGGCGGGCCGCCAGCATGGAAACCGAGCATCAACAATGGTGCTTTCCTCGGAACTGATTTATGGGAAGCTAATCTCAGAAATGGGGGGCAACCACCTCCTCAGCCGGCTGCTAAGACTCCATGGGGGCACACACCCACGACCAACATTGGGGGTACCTGGGGAGAGGACGACGACGCCGCCGATTCGGCCAACGTGTGGACCGGCCCTCCGCCGCCGCAGCAGTGGCCGGCCGGTCCGCCCCAGCACGCCCAGCAGTGGGGAGTGCCGAAGAAGGACGACTGGAACGCCTGGGGCGAGCCGCCCCGCGGCGGGGACCCGCGCCTCGACCCGCACGGCCGCTCCGCCGACCCGCGCCAGCAGCCGGCCGATCCTCGTCACGATCTGCGAGGCGGAATCTCTGGTCGTCTCAACGGCGACATGTGGAGCCAGCACCACCAGCACGCCGGTGGGCCGAATAAGATGATGCCCACCGGCGCCGTCAACCAGTGGGGCGCGCAGGTAATGTGTTCCTCTACTCTCATTTACAATATGCTTGTTGCCGTAAAAAATGTAATTAATCTGCCTTCTAGATTATTAAAAAATAAAACATACGTATTATTTCATTTTTAAATTAGACTAAAAATTACTAAGATATAGCCCGTTATATTCACGCGTGACGTCACGCCGTGTGGCATTTTGTCGCACGGAGTGACGTCAAATACTCCACTCCAAAATTTTGATGCCTTGTATTTATTGTTTGTTGTTTATACGAAAAAACGTGTTCAATATATTTTTATAATCTAAAATGCAGACTAAATATAAAATGTAATTATGTACTTTGATTCTGGAAACATCACTATTGAAGTTGTAAATATAACCATGATAGCATATCGACTAAACGAAAGTGTCAATCGACAGGGTCCAAAGGATACCATCAAAGCTACCGGGTGGGAGGAGCCCTCTCCCCCGGCCGCACGCCGCGCCGCCGGCGGCTTCGACGACGGCACATCTCTCTGGGCGCAACGCGCCGGCATGGCGGGCATGGCTGGTCGCGGGGCGGCTCAGGGCCCTCCCGCTCCCCAGCGCATCCCGCCGACGCCGACGAAGCCGGACGCGGTGTGGGGCGCCCACGCGCAGCGCAACGGCTCCTGGGAGGAGCCTCACGCGCCCACGTGGCCCGACCGCGACGGCTCGGCTTGGCCCGATCCATCCGGACCCAACCTTTGGCCCGTGCCGAAGCCGAAGCCCGCCGGCCCCGGCGGCGGCTGGCCCGACGATATCGGCGAGTGGGGCGGCCCCAAGCCTCCGCAGGCTGGGCCGCTCGGCAAACAGCTTCCGAAAGAGATGATCTGGAATAGCAAGCAATTCAGGTTGGTTATACGAATTCAAATAACTTTATTTCAGGCAGTAACAGTACAATCATACAACACAGAATCGGTATTTTCTGGGTGAGCACGCGCCATCGTAGTCTTCAATATCACTTTAGCATCGCCCATATGAAATAAAAAATATTATGTTACTGACAACTTTCCTTTAAAAATTGTGTTAGTACATATAAAAATAGTTGATTAGTATTTATTTACAGCATTTCGTCCAGTCATAAGTCAAGATGTATATCATCAGCTTATCCCAGTCCACTGTTAGACATAAGCCATCATTGTTTATCACTTTGGGTATTTAAACATCTGGAGGCTTTACCCATAATCGTCACGCAGGCTTGGTGCTCACAGGGCTTAGCTCCTCGCTCCGGTGACGCTGCTGCCCGTCATCGACCTGGTATTTAGCTACGCCTTCTTTCGTGATTTCGTTAGGTATAAGGGTGGCTTGGAGCGAAGAGATGATAGGATTCCAAGGCAGGATGTATGCTAAATACTAAGAGTTTCCACCAGGTTCCTGGTTGAGATGGGCTTCAAGAAGGAGGAGGCCGAGGCGGCGCTGCGCAGCCGCGACATGAACGCCGAGGAGGCGTACGAGCTGCTCTCGTCGGGCGGGCGCGGCGACGGCTGGCGGCGGGACGACCAGTTCGCGCACCACGCGCCCTTCCAGCCGCCGCCCAACGTGCCGGCGGTGTCGCCCGCCGTGGCGCAGAAGCTGCTCAATCAGCCTCCGCCGCAGACGGTGCATCATCAGCACTCTTACAATCCGAACAGGTAAAGTAACGAAAAAATATATATTTCCCAGAAACGAGTATAATATCTGTTTGCTATATAGCATAGGTCTCCTCCAACTCCTTCCAAACTTCTCTATCTGTGGCCAATCTGGTCCACGTTGCTCCTGCAACTTTATTGATATGAAGAAAGCTTACTTAATTGTCTTAATTGGACATTTCAACGACATTAAAACACATCGTCACCCGTATTCACAAACGTTACTATGTAACGCGCGGGACGGACACGCCAAAAAAACCAATAAAATTCATAGACGACACTTGAGAGTGAGCATTGTCTTATATCGCATACCTACTTCGCATACTGTTGTTAGATTTCATAGATAAGTATTGTTTTTGAATACTAAATCCATCAGTTGAGATTGGTAAGCACATTGTGTTGTTTATACCAAAATAGTAACTACTTTGATAGCGCGAGATTTAAATTGAAAATTTTAAGTTCAAGTACATACTATTAAATCTTACGTATTTGAAGGCATATAGGGCGTGGTTGGGTGAAAAATCTTGTTAAGTATCAACTTGGTTGATAACGGATCGTTATTACGATAATAACTGATCAATACATGCACAGACAAAGCAATGCTGAAGTTCAGCCGTGTTCAATTCTTGAAATGATTGTTGGAATCAAACAATTGTCTATTTGTTTATTTACCAATCTGCATATGGCGATTGTTAGATTTCAATAGCTGAGATAAATAAGAAATATCTGCTATTATTTCGAATTTAGCGCCAAACTAATAAAACTTAATCTTATGATATAAAATTATCGATTTACCACTGAAATATTGCATTCCATGTGCATCATCGGTCATGCGTATCGCAAAGAGCATTGACTTGTTTTTGTCAATACTTCATGACTAATCCTGATTTCATAGTCACGCTTGCGACCGCTCGGGCGGCTCGGGTATGCGGTCCGGACGCAAGTTAGTAGGCATCACGGTAGTTGCACGTCGGTTTGCCTGTCTCACTGGCTGGGCTAATGGTCATCTGACAACCGAAAAGTCTCGGATACAAATAGTGGGCTGAACATTTTTTTTTCTTTAAAGAAATTACTTTAAGAAGCGTTTTTAAATCATAATATGATTGTGAACATGATGCCAATAAACCTTCGGAATCATAATGGAATGTCTTTTAAATATTTATTCCTAAAACATGGCCTTGGAGAGTACTCTTATGTGTTTTTTTTCCATCATAGAAACAGTGAAAGAGTTTCATTTTGATTTTTGTAATAAGCCTTTATAATGGTAGAAACAAGCATTATGAACAATAAAATAACAACGAGCGTACCTACTCCTATTTACAAGGCCGGCAGCGGCCCCAGAATTCGATTTGAGTTGCGGGTGTCCATGGGCGGTGTCGACTGCTTACCATCAGGCATCACATGTGCTCGTCTGCCGCCTCTTGCATAAAAAAAAACAAGACAAAAGAAACAATCATGTTGTCTAAATTAACCCTGAAGTAACACTTAACATTATTTATGAATGTATTTGAATGGTTTCGAAAAATACTCATCATATTAAAATAATTTAAAGTTAGTACTAGTTGTACTAATTGAATATTTATTTCCAGCGGTACCGGCAACAGTGCCCAGCCCAGTACTGCGCAGCTTCGCATGCTCGTCCAGCAGATCCAGATGGCTGTCTCTGCGGGATATCTCAACCACCAGATCTTGAACCAACCGTTGGCTCCTCAGACGCTTGTGCTTCTGAATCAGCTACTGCAGCAGGTAAACAATCGTAATTAAATTAGCGCTAATTTTTATTTAGTTACATAAGGTATTCATGATAATTCGATTATTCAAAATTGCGATTAGAAGTATGAGTCCGAGATTTCATGATATTTTGTTAGAACTCGTTTTATAATGTCATAATCTGGTTTTACAACTACACTCGTTTTATAATTTGAAAAGTCTGAACTTTTCAAAATTGTCCGCTCACTATCTTCGTTTGGTGACTATTTGCGAAGCTTAATGGAATCTGTAATGTAATCGAAAGGAATGCTTATCATTAAATTATTCTGTCATTTGCGTTGAAGTGTATATTTCGACATATATTCGCTTTCAAGAACAGACGATATCTCACTTGCACGTGTAAAGTAAGCAATTTTATATGCCTTCTGTATATTTATGTGTAGTTCCAAACTTTTAACCTTGAAAGAGTATTAATGTCGTAATGCCTAGACTACCATACACAATGGGATTTGGAACATAATATAAGGACATTGGGTCTTACAAGACAAAGAAAAATTATGAATGTGTTATTAAAAAGATTGATACAGTACTTTGTATTTAAATCCTCCAAGACACAATTGATTTAAATTGTTTGTCTCATTGAAATCGATGTTAAGTTAAGGGCCGCCGTACACGGACTGCTCGAGCAGTTAGCGGCTGAGTGAAATACACGGACCGCTCGAGCGGTCGGCGTCGACTGCTTGAGCTGTCGGTTGTTGACTGCTTGAGCTACGACTCAACTGCTCGAGCAGTTGATTTTCTACCACAGTCGAGTCATGGATTCTGACGAGGAAGCACTGCTTTTGCTGCTCCTGCTCAGGCGGAGACGACGGCGGCGACGTCAAAAGAGAAAATTTTGGGTTCATCCAATTTTGCAATTAAGAGAACAACGTGGACAATTCCATCATTTGTTTATGGAACTTAGAAGTGATGAAGAAAAATTTTTCAACTATTTTAGAATGTCAAAAAACAGTCGGCAAATGAGAAAACAGACGCCGCGAGGCCGCAAAGGGCGGGGGGGAGAGAGAAGTCGGAGAGCTGTCGACTGCTCTAGCGCAGTCAACGGCTCGAGCAGTCGGTGTATGCCTCGCAACCGCTCGCGAGCGGTCGACGGCACGATGGAATTTCATCATGCAGTTGACGGCTTGAAGCGGTCGCGACTGCTCGAGCAGTCGTGTGTACGGCAGCGAATGAATGACTATAGTTCACTGCGCGGTCGCGGCTTTAAGCAGTCGGTCTCAACTGCTTGAAGCAGTCCGTGTACGGCCGCTCTAAGATTGTTAGGTATCGTCAGAAAAACATAAGAAAACACACAATACGGATGATGACAAGGTATGAAAATGAAGAAAATAATTAGTCCGTCTCTTAGATAATAAAAAAATATAAGACCCGTATTTTTTGTTTTGTCGAAATAACAAGAAAATACTTAGATATAGCGAATTAAAGTTACGGAGTGGGGGCTAACTACGTCACGTTAGAGTATATTTTGTACTCTAACGTGACGTCATGTGACATTTAAAATCAATGTATCTTCGTAAGTTTTTGAACAAGAGGCAAAATAAAAAATACGTATCCAATATTTTTCATTAATCTATCTGATGGACATTAAATTATTTTTTAGTCATCATCCCAATTCTGCATTCCCTTTAAATAAATACTTACTCACTGCACTGGCTCAGCGATCCGAAGTGGATCTTGGCTCCGACTTCGAAGTGCGCCAATTCCTCCGGTCTTGTGCCAGTTCTACCCACTCAGGCATGCTAAGCGTCTTCAGGTCATTGGCGACTTCGTCCTTACAGCGATAGCTCGGCCGTCGGCCCTACTTGATGGCAGCCCGCTAGTAAATACACATTTATTATTTTACGGGTCAAGGCTTATATTGCTTAAAATTTTCTAATTCTTTACTTTTTTTCTTTCATATGAACCTTCTCCTGACTGACCAAGAAATAAAAAATGAAATTGGTCCAGCTGTTCACATAGGGATTCATTCTTATTTATAGATATTATACTTCCGTTACTTATACATATAACTTCATTCCAGATCAAAGTACTTCAGCAGCTAGTCCAGCAACACTCACTCGCCCTGAACAAGGGCAACTCTACTCTCGCGCTCCAGTGCTCTGTACAGATTACAAAGGCCAAACAGCAGATTACTGCACTACAGGTAAGATTCATAGAAATAGTTTATTTGTTTACTGTAAAGCCTTATCCTTAATTTATGTATTACAGAAAGTCCGCATTAATCTACTTGGACACACTACACACACAAACACTACACATCTATGTAGTGTACGCTTTTGCATAGATGTGAAGTCATAATAATGGGCAGGGCTACATTTAAAGAGTGACATGCTGTGATTGAGGCATGATACTTGTTCTATCTGAATATATTTCAACAAATCTGCTCTCTGCATGACCCAAGGGTTGACTGGTAGAGAATGCTCCTAGCATTAAGTTCGCCTTTTGTACCATTTTGTGCAATAAAGTTTAAATAAATAAAAAAAAAAAAAAATATTTCTGTGTTCAGCACCAATAGTTCAGTAGTAGTTCATCCCTGGCAAATATGCTAAAATCATGTATTCTGTGGGAGCTCAGTCAACTCTTTTTAAAAGTTTGAATGTATTGTAATCATCAAAGCCAGGAGTCAAGAGTCTTAGCATCGTTTCTAAATATGGGAATCATGGGAAAAATCTTCATAACGTCATTAATTATCATGCTTACTGGTTATAATGGCTACTATTGTCACGATGCAAACGTGCGGCGTAGAAGGCTGAGAGTTCCAAGACTAGTTCACCAATCGAAGTACTGTCCACAGAACCAGATTGCAAACCAGCAAGCGTTGTATATGAAGCAGCAAGCCGGCGGAGCCGACTTGTTCAAACCCACCCATGATCCTCTCTCCCAGCTGCAGAACAATTTCAGTGATATGGGCATCTCTAAGGATACTCAAGCGGTATGTACCATTTAATATTTGATTCCTCTTGTATACAACCGTATATATTTTTATTTTATACGAAACCTCGGCATTGTTTTGTTCTAAATCAGTAATAGGACTGGTTGGGAGTAATACCATGTTACATTTCCACAATCGCGTTGTCAATGAGCGTGTTGAATAGAAACCAAGTTCGCGCGAGGAGGACAAGGTAACCCCAAAAGCCAGTAAACATAAGTGGAAAAACAAGCAATTCTGGCAATAGAACTAAAATTACATAATATTTGATTTTGTTGGCACTGGTTAAGTAATTAAACTCTAGCTGATTTGTAACTCTTAATTTGTCACAGTCAAAGGAAAGTCACCCGAAAGGATGTCTATCAAAACAGAAAGACATTTTTATAGCAAATTCTTGTACAATAATATTATCTGAGATTAATTTTTAGTAGCAAAGTTACAAATTGTATTATACCTACATATATTATACACAGTGTTCACGATATTGCATGCATGCAATTAAAATAATGATACAAAAAAGATTTATCTTTGTATCTTGTTTTTGCATCATGTCGCTTTGGTTATAATTGGGTGTTATGAGTATGGAAGGAATCTTGACTTTTCCCTAGAAATTACGATCAAATCCTTCCATCCTTAAAATCTTTGATCATTTCTTCTAATCTAAAGTAGTGGAATTAAACTACTTTAGTGATTGTATAAACTTCATACAAAAGCTATTCGTTTATAAGAAATCTGACCTGTTGGAGTATGATTATATGTATGATGCGGGGAATAAGAATTCGACTCTGGGGGAAACTCCTTAAAATCCAATTTGCAATATTAAATGTGTTAATGTCGATGCAGGCTTACGGAGCCAGCGGCAACCAGCAGTCGCGCCTGAACCAGTGGAAGCTGCCGTCGCTGGACAAGGACGGCGAGGGCTCGGAGTTCAGCCGCGCGCCGGGGACCGCCAAGTCCACCACCAGCCCGCAGCTCAACCAGCTCGGCCTGCAGCCCGACTCGTAAGTTTACAATTAGACTTGCAGCAGTGTCGTTTAATGCTGAGTTATGATGTTTACTTCTCTAAATGTTAGGCAAGTTGATTAGCCAAGAATGCCTTGTCCAATCATCATCACCAAACAAAGACCAATGTAATCAGAAGGTTCTCGTTCACCTCTAGAAGGACCACAGGTCTTTGTCGAGGCCCAGAGTGACAGTGAAATGTTATAACATTTTATTGCATTCCTAGGTCACTTCTCTTCTAGGTCACCAACTATAGTTAGTGATAGATGGCATCCGGTCACTTAGATGGCAAATAAGGCTTTGGGCTGGCCTGACATTGAGCCGTTACCGCAGCCTACGGACGCCTGCATTTGCAGGTATATACAGATTGGTATTAGGTGGTATTAGGGGTACCACACCCGTTTTGCCGACCCTTTAAAAGACAGCCTCTAAAGAAAGCCTCTTCACAACAATTTTGATGGACTCCTTACTGTATTAGCTAGGTAGAGCCTCGGCGGGGAGTTCATTACATAGCCGAAATGTCCGTCGCAAGAAGTTTCTTTTAAAACGAACCGTACGCGATCAGTCTACTACATGTGACGAAGAAAAAAAAAACAAGACTTGAGGACTAATCATATTTATGTTTCCTGTAGTACTTGGGGAGTGGGGCGCGGCGCGGAGGGCTGGGGCGACGGCGGCGCGGACGTGGCCGACGGCAAGGAGGCGTGGCCGGCGCACCCCGCGCACCCGCCCGTCTACGACCTCGTGCCCGAGTTCGAGCCGGGCAAGCCCTGGAAGGTACGTACTGTGAAATATGGCACATATGTCAACAAATAAGCTACAATCAAGTCTGTAATAATTCTCTTTGGATCTTCTTGTGTTGTCTAGAATTGAGTTATAGTCCTTGAAATACCAACCAACCAACAATAGATAGATAGATACTCTTTATTGCACCAAAATAAAACATGTACAGGAAAAAGATGTTATACAAATATAGTAGTACAATGCAGGCGGTCTTATCGCCGAAAGCGATCTCTTCCAGACAACCTTCAGGTAGAGGATATATGCTGAAGAGAGGGGTAAAGTAGTGCAGAACTGATACAATTAAGACAACAAGGATTAACAATGTATGATAATAACAACAATGTTATTTCGCTAGTGTATTTCAGCTCCTGCTAAATCTCACTACTAATCTTGATAATGAGCCTTTGGGTCTCAGTAACTCATAAGACTACCTACCAATCGAAGACCAGCAGTGTGACCAGATGTCTTGCTAGCCGGTGGTGCATTAATAAAATAATAAAGCAGTGCTATGATGTTTTAATAGAACTTTTATACCCAGTACAAGATAGGTCCTAAAACGAAACCTCGTTTTCAGGGCAACCAGATGAAGAACGTCGAAGACGACCCGGCGATGACTCCCGGCTCTGTCGTGCGTTCGCCGCTGTCTTTGGCCGCGATCAAGGACTCGGACATGCTCGGCGGGAAGACTTCCCCGCCGGGCGGCGAGCGGTCCCTATCCTCGTCGACCTGGAGCTACGCGCCGCCGCCGACGTCCGGCGCGGGCGTGGGCGTGGGCGTGGGCGGAGGCGTGGGCGGCAAGGCGCCCGCCGACGCGTGGGGCGGCGCCAAGCCGCGCCCGGCGCCGCCCGGCCTCAACAAGCCGTGGCCGCAGCACCACGCCGCGCAGCAGCGCCCCGTCTCCTCGTGGCAGGCCTCCACCTGGCTGCTGCTCAAGAACCTCACGGCTCAGGTGACTAACTAAGACGACATTGAGGTTATTGGAAAATTGAAGAAGAACTTTGAGTCAACCGCCATCAGGTGGACTGAGGTCATCCTGAACATTCTTTTTATAAAAAAAATCCATAGTAAGTAAGTGTTCAAGCATCCAGCGCTGCCTGACCCATTTTCAAAAATAACTTGTCTCCATAAGGACTCTCTTGGTTTTAGATAGAGATTAGAATGTGTCAAAAAAGGGGATTTCTTAGGTTTATAAAGGCTGCAATTCTAAGAAATAATGTTACACTATGAACATAATTTTTCAATTTTTTTTATTTATTTTTCATTTACATTACCAGATTGATGGGTCCACACTGAAGACACTGTGCATTCAGCACGGTCCACTGCAGAACTTCCATTTGTATTTGAACCAGGGCCTCGCCCTCGCCCGCTACTCAACTCGCGAGGAGGCGGCTAAGGTAAGAAATTTTTGTCCCTCAAATTGTGTATCTCAAAACATAGTGGTCGTAGAAGTTTCTGTATGTCATTGATTTTAGAGAGGTAGGGCATAGCGAATCTTCGCTCGAATTGAGCTGCCCGTCCGGGGAAGGACCTCCACCCTATAGAATACCGCAGCCAAATGACCTCCGGGTCGTGTTTCTGCTGGTGAGTAGGGTTTCCGGAGCGCGTGGGGGGTTAGGGTTGGGCCGGCATGGCAGTGCCAACTAACCAGTTACTTGCCATTTGTCACAGCGACTGGGGCTTCTCTTTCGCTTTCCATCAGGCGTAGTGAAGCCATTATGTCGAGCTACTATAAAAAAAAAGTTTTCAAGGTTCGAAAGTGAATCGAGCTTTATCCTAGGCTCAAACATCGTTTTAACATCAGGCTAGTGGTACCCATTCTCTTATATAAAAAGAAATCCTCCTTTACTTAGAAATGTGTTGTGTGGTCCAGGCTCAGATGGCGCTCAACAACTGCGTGCTTAGCAACACGACCATCTTCGCGGAGTCCCCGGCGGAGTCGGAGGTGCAGATGATCCTGCAGCACCTGGGCTCGGGCGGCGGCGGCGCGTGGCGGCAGCAGGGCGCCAAGGACTCGTGGGGCTTCCCCGGCCTGTGGCCCGACCAGCACGACCAGCGCGCCACGCCGTCGTCGCTCAACTCGTTCCTGCCGCCGGACCTGCTCGGCGGCGAGTCCATCTAAGCTGCGCGCGCGCCACGGTAAGAGCGGCCGCGACCGAATCTCCTGCCGTGTCAATTCGGGCGCGGCCTCGCGAGCGAGCGACGCCGCCGCCCTAGGTGTCTAGTTGTAATTACGCTTTATCGTCCCCCGTACGGGGACAGACTAATTTTATTCGCCTAGTCAGATCGTGTCGGACGCGTCGCGTCGCGTCGGCGCGCGGCGCGACGCGGTCGCGGTAGCCAACTGTCCACAATACTATTATCTACTGTGTTGTAAGTGTTCATGTAGATTATTTAGTGTACATAAGAATTATACATATACAACGGCAGACATAGAATGTATCGAGGGTTATATGAAGTATATAGTTGAGGGCGCGGGGCGGGGGGGCGGTGAGACCGCGCCCCCGCGGCGCGCCGGGCCCGGATGAACCGCGCACGGTTCGCTCCTGTAAATCTACCAAATAATCGTAGGTATCGGTGTAGAGTAGTTGCGTCGCGGGCTACCTCAGTCACTCGTCCCGTGGCCTTATTTTAGTGTGTATTTATTTTGTTGCGCTCGAGGGCTGTTGCTGTTTCGCCCGTCGAGCTGTTGCGTTCCGAGTTTCTTTCGTGTTCGTTTTTTTTTATTTTCTCGTTTTATCCATACTGATGTATTTTTAATTATTTATTCTGTTTTGAATTCTCACTCGCGATGAGCCTTTCGTTTTCCAGTAGTGATATTTTATTCAGCAATAAATGTGTAAGTGCATTTCGCAGACTAACAATAAATGTTTACAATTAGTTTGTAATTTTTATAAAGATAACAAAAAATTGAAAATTATGAGATTTGAAGTGCATTCTTGTAGTGGTAAATTCCTTTTAAGCTGTATAGTCTGAAGTGGAAATGAGTATATACAAATATACGTTAGGAGCGAGCGGCGCCGGCGCTCGCCTCGGCCGGCCTGCGCCTGCCGCCGCCGGCCACTAGGCGCGTGGCGAAGCCGGGGTCACCGTCTGTCCCCAATGTTAGTCGGGAGTTGTGAAAATTACTAAAGTACATTACTAAATTGTGTACATAATAAGGTGATTTTGCATGCGAAGTGCCGCGGAGCGGCCGTCTCGGGATGCTCTGCACCGCGAGGCGGCCGGGCGGCGGCAGCACGACCCCGGGCAGCGACGTGACGCGCGCTCCCTTGCAATCCAGTAATCCTGTGATGTAAATTATCTTGCCTAATGTAAGGATAATCTATTTTGTTGGAGAGTATCAAAGTAGAGCGAGTCGCCGGCGGTCCGCCTCCGTCGTTGCTGATGTTTCCCCAAATTTTTTCCAGTATTTGTGATTCAAGTGCCACTTTATGTTTAATATATGAAACGATTATCTAGATTATACGATTAATGTAAGGGTAACCTAATATATTATTAAATTGAAAATTGTTTTATCATTTTATATTACATACATTTGTGAGAAGTGTTAAAAAGTACTATAATTGACAGTAAAATATTACACTTTTGTGTATAGGTAAGAATAAAGTTCTAACTTAAATTTAGCCATATCAATATCTATTTAATAAAAGATTTGTGGTATTTTCTATAGGCTCAATTTGAACGTTATTCAAAGTGACATATGCTTTAGATATTCTGTTAATAATATACTTGTAGTCGTAGGCTCCATGTCGGTATTACATCATTGTAGATATAAGTATACACTTAAGTCCTATCGTAGGTTTCGATAAGAATACTATTGATATTTAACGATTGCAACGATCGCACTTGTAAATGTTCGTTATGATAAAGTTTATTTACATTTTTATTTACTTTTTAATTTATTAATGGTGTGCCACAGAGATACTCTGCCAAAATATATCATTACCAATATATTACGGGATTAGGTAAGTAGAGAGGCGAGGCGCGTCGTCGCGGAGGGCGCCCGAGGCGGCGGATCGCGGTCTGCGTCCCGCATTCGATCTCGCGCCCCGTGTATCGCGTTTCGAGTCTCGAGTCTCGCGTTTCGCGTCCCGCGTTTTGAGTTTCGAGTCTCGCTCCTCGCGCCTCGCCCCGCTCCCTGACGAGAGACTCCGGGCCCCGGCCCATGACCGTCGACGACGGACCCACCACCGCTTACGCTCCGAGCGATCGGGGACACAAAGCGATTGACTAATGTACATTATATCTGTATTTCGTGCATCTTCCAGTGATCTTACAATTAATCATAACGACTAGTGCTAAGTTAGGTGTATAAGTAATCGCTGTACCTTGTCGGGCCTCGCGCTCGAGAACTTCACAAATTAATGAATTAAGTTAGGAGAACGCGATATTGGAATATATATATTGTGCGTTATGAACTCTTGATCGCTTCGGACCTGTAGTAGTACTAGAGTTAATTAAATGTTTCGATGTATGATGTGTTCATTTAGAAACAAAAATTAGCATTTCTCATTACTACCTTAATAATACCTTACTATAGGGACCGACGAACGATTTATCTCTATGAATTGCATAATCTTTGTTGCCTTATTTTTTGCGAATCGTTAACGACGGCAACAGTCGCGTCGCAGTGAAGTTAACCATCGGAATATTCGCGTGTAATGAAAAGCGACTGTGTTGGTACCGTCTGCAGCGCAGCAGCGGTGAGCCGCTCGCCTAGGGGCCATCAGTATATAATATTGTCGTGACGTATAGTGTTAGATTGCCAAAGAATGAGTATCAAAGATAATGGTGTCTACAACCAGATTACATCTCTGTGCTTGATGACGATTCTTCCAAATTGTTTTAAAATTAATTTTGTGGTACGGGTTATTGATCTGATGTTCCTATATCATTCGTGTTATGTCTATACAACAATAGTACACACTAACTAACAGGTCGATGTCAATTCTATTGTTGTCAAGCTCAATTTACGTGAGGGTCTTTCTTTTATCTATTCGATATTAAATTAAAGTAATATAAAAAAAAATAAAAAAATAATTACATTTTTTAACTGATATTATTCTGTCCACACGTACACCAATATTCGAGTTGCCTCTGATGCAGTAGATTACTGGTGAATTATGTGAATTTAATACAGCAATAAATGTCATTATAAAAATTAATTTTTATAAGAGTTTTCCATTTTTAAAGTTAGACAAACCGAGTAACGGAAAGTATAACGATCCAGTGCCCTGTAGAATACGTTGTCCATAGAATAAAGACAAAAATGTAATAATGCCTTGAAATGTTAGTCAGTTAAAGGTAACAGTACTTAATAATGGGTATAATGTTTAGGCGTTGTGGTGTAGTGGCGCAAGCGCGCAGGCGGCGGGCGGCCGCGCCCGTTGTGACGGCCCGGGCCGCCGCGAAACTGAATCTCCTCTCGGTTCAATGACTGCATCTTATTTCCTGCACACAATTGCCCACGTGCAATTTAGTCTGTGTTATTATTATGTTGTTGTATATTTATTACCTACATCTATACCGTAATATGTATATATTGTGAAATTTATATTCATAAAAAAAAAGATTTAATACGCTTCACGCTTTCACTTTTAACATTTTTCGTAACTTGTTTCTGTTATTTAGAATAAATTTACGTACCTAATTATAATAATTATCATAGGTGTAAATGTAAGAAAATAAAGAGAAAAAAAACTAAAAAAAGAAAAAAAAAGAAAAGCAATTAAAAGAAACCAATGATTGTGCCTCAATGAACTGTGGTACGTTACCGTAACCGATGGCAGGTGAAATCGTTTCCTTCAAAAATGTATTATAATGAATTGTGCGCTAGGCACCGGCGCCTGTGACTAGGTGTAGACAATATAAGGCTGCGTGCAGCGGGGCCCGCGCCCACGCCTTGTGTAATCATAAATGAGCTTAGCTATGTTTTACTTTTATTGTAAGTGTTATGTCGTCAATCAACATTTTATATATACCTATGTGTAAATATTTTTATCTATTTATTTTGGTTTTTCATGAAGTTTACCCGAATTAACGTGTAACTTAAAATTAGTTGCTTTATTTTGAGTCAGTTTCGTATATAATTCGCGTGAGATCATATCCAAATTCGTGTCTATTCCATAACTTGAATGCCAAAGTCGATGTCTATGCCATTTAACGACCACTAATGTTCTTAGATAATCTGCGTCGATCTCTGACATCACAACAAACTATTGATCGTACAAATGCGAGCCATTTAAAAAAATAACAGCTGCCTC
This sequence comes from Conogethes punctiferalis, assembly GCA_031163375.1. NCBI lineage: Eukaryota > Metazoa > Arthropoda > Insecta > Lepidoptera > Crambidae > Conogethes > Conogethes punctiferalis. Next base: position 13,709,004 of record CM062087.1, on the reverse strand, counting down.
GTAGGTCGTTGTTCTATCCAAGCTGCTCTGGTTATTTTAGCTCAAGTATTCAAATAGTAGTTTGCTCATAATATTGTTGTTAATTTTAATTTTTAATTGTATTAAGGCCGTAGCGTCCGAGGGCTGTACGCGACCCAGTCTAGCGAGGTTGTCTATTGACAAGATACATGTTAACATTTTAGAGGAGTAAATAGTTTGCTGTGATCACTTGACTGAGTTCAAATTGTAGAATTGGATAGTGATAGTGTTAACTGGATTCGTGAAGCTCCCGCACCGGCCTCGGCCGCTACCGACATTAACGCTTTTCCCATTAGTGTGGAGTAAAATTCTAAAAGTTATCGTGTAATCTCCCATTTAGCTTGTAACGTGAGACCATACTGCGGGCGGTGCTGCCCGCCCGGTATACCGCCCGAGTTTTGTTCTGAACTGTCACATTATTATTGTATTGCATAAATCTTCAAGGTTATCGTGTGGCTGTTGCAACTGACAACGACTAATCGGAAGCATCGAGCTTAACAGTCGACCTATTTAGCAACAAGCATATCTGTGACTTTAGCTTGCCCCCGGCGCGTTTTGTTGCCGCAATCTCACATTATGTTAACGCAATGTACTTCAACTGGCGCACGTTACTTATTTCTATCTCAGATATAGGGACCAAATACGTATGGATATCGTGTCTTGCTGATAACTCACAGCTGTTTGACTCAACGCATACTAAAAGACATTCTCATTTTTCCATTGTTAATAATTTTTTTCCGTCGCATAAATCATTATGACGAAGTTATTATGACATTATGTAGTGATAGTACAATATTCAGAAAGGCCTTTTAATTTAAATAAGGTTAAAGTTTTTGCTTGTTGTCTTTATTTATATATATTTTTGTACGTTATGACGACGTTGACGTCCTGCAATAGAAGCACATTAGGTGATATCTACAAAGAAACTAGTCTTCCTTGTTTATGAGGGATCGTGGTGGTGATGCGACGTCGGCACAAGAGGCAATCATTCCTCTAGTCTTGTTATGTGGTGCGATTAAGTGAATACCAAATATAAAATAAAGAAGGCTTTGACGTAGTGTGTAGAGGTTATGATAGTTCGCCCGAGCAGCTTGGACCCTGTCACTTGTTACAAGGGATGGTTGGGTAGTATTATAATAATGCATTTATTTCTCTTTTTATCATAGTCACTCAAGCGTATATTTTAATTAATTGAGCTAATGCCTAAAATTGGAATATCAGAGTTTATTTAGGATGTTTCATATTTTACATTTTAGTGTTTAAATATCTAAAATTTACCTTAATTATAGTGAATGGATTTTTGTATTATTGGTATATAGCTGTAAGTTAAAGGGTGTTCTTGATAAACAACAAACAACTGATAAATACAAAGTAAAAAAAAATGAACTGAGTGACTTTACGTGTAAACAGAGGGCCATTGATAAAAATGTTGAACTAAGCTAAATTCTCTATATGGTAATTTAACTAAATGTGATTGCTGAGAATATTTTTAACTGCTATATGTATAGTAATTATAGATCAAGTAAGTCGCCATTTATCCGTTAGCTCAGTGAGCGTTTTCTAAATAATGCACACCGATATTTTATTAATATGTAATTGTATGGTCGTGAGGCACACGCGCTCGGGCGTCGCCTGTCGTCGGCGAGCTGCGTGCGCGCACGCGAGCGACCAACGGCGCATGTGCCGCGCGACCCATCGTACCTTCTGTGCTAGTTACGAATTCAGTAAAGTTGCATTTGATTCATTATATTCGACCGTTGATAGCGTTTATGTATATATGTATGTGTATCAAGGCCAACCCCCCACCACGTTAATTGATGCAGTAGACTCCAGATGCTGCTCGCTAACTGCACGACACTGCTTCTCTAGTCTCTCTCGCATTCGAACATCGCTTTAAAGTAAGCCTTTGTTATCGAGCATAAATAATAATAATTAACGATCATATCCTATATGACTAGTTTATATTCGTATTATTCTTTCATTAGATCTCTGTTGTACCTGTTTGAAATTGTTTATATTGAATGTTCATTTGTACGCTAAGAGAAGCTCGCCGGTCTCGACGTCACCGCGCTTCACTCGATATACGTAAAGTGTAGTACTAATGACCAAATTATTTGTTCCACTAAACGACGAACCTCTCAATAATAAGTCCATATCTATTGGCGTCTAAAATCAATACTCTGTGCTCTTAAATTAGTCACTTTTGTACCTTGATTGTACTTGAATAATAAACCTAGTAAGTGAGGAACGACTAATCCAATTCTGAAATATACTTAATTTAAATTTTGACAGACTGATATCTGTGATTAAGAAAATATTTTTAAATATTATCCAGTGAGTCGGATGAGAATATTTATTTTATTAGAGGTTTCCTACTGCCGTCGGCGCATAATATACTATGTGACTAGACATACTGCTTCGTATATTTTTTTACTTTAGTGATGTAACATCGAGTTGAATACAAATTCAATGAGCATTGTTTACAACTACCTTCTGTCGGCTTAAGTTGTACAATATACGAACAAGCGTTTAAGTAACTAAACCCCACCATTATGAAGTAGCTATCCAATGTAGAGTCGTGTGCCGCGACGCATGACATCGCCACATCAGTAACTGTAACAGACTGACTAAAGAGACATTACTATCAATACCACCGATGTCATCTGAAATGTTCTCTTAGATTTTTGATCTTGAACGTTGCATATCTACTACATTTCTAATTCGAATTATTTTGTTGTATTTTTCATATCTGTAATTTCCACAAATATGAGTTAAGTTTGATATTTATAAAAAAAAGTCCTAAGTTAACATAATAATTGAAACTAAATTGAATGCCTGTAGTTATGTAGTGAGTGACATCTCTCTAAAATAGTAAAGCGATTGGCGTTACAATGATAAAATAATATTTTTGGTACCACCTTTGAGTTAAAGTACAATGTAGTTATATAAAGCGTGTTTCATTGATGTACGTATTCATTATAACAATATCAGGATAATGGTAATATTAATAAGTTTAGTGTAGACTTAAGCTGTCTCGTCTCACATTACACCAATAAATAATTATTCTCCTTGATATTTGTATTGGAACACAACTTAATATAATAATAGGCAGATACTAAATTATGTCATATTTATATCAATAGGCTAAATGAAATAAACAAAAAAAATAAAAAAAAAGGTTTTCTGTGCAAAACTCTGTGATGGGAAAATTTATTCTAAAGATCTAGTATTAACTGAAAGTGAAACGGAGGCCCCCATAAGGAATATTTTTCCTTGAGATTACAAAAGATACAGCTATTAATACTCACAGGAAAGTCTTTTGAAATGTAAGGAAAAATAGTCTGACGTCGAATCAAGCCCGAGTTTCACAATGACTTTAAAAGTTGAACTTTTCAGTCTTTTCGCGCAAAGGGTTGTGTATTATTTTTATGTAGTACAAATGTGTTCGCAATTTGATTGCTGCTGTAGTGTTCCTTTTTTTTGTTCTTATTCAAATTAACTTTGTTGGGTATTTATTTGGAAATTTGTATTTTTAATATCTAAAATGTATGTAAATCTTATTACTGTCTTTTACGAGGCGAGCGTAATTTTGTAATAGTAAAATTATGTATGAACGGCTGCCTTAATAGTAATATTTGTAACAATCTGTACACCATCCTCGTACACGAATGTTCCGCGGACCTCCGCCCGCACGTACCAAATAATAGAGTAGCGAGTACAGGGCGCCCGCCCATCGCCGCCCCGTCACGCGACTAGTCAATTGTACAATCTTTCGTGCTGCGTTGTTATATTAAAGTATGCTTAAGTGCCTTCATATATAATATGTAAGCGAAATTCAGTGAATATTTTTTTACTCGATTTGTTCGATGATATAGCACCAACTTCATATCATTTAGTAGTATATAAATTAGTTAGAGGGTTAATTTGTTCGGGATCCAATCGGCTAAGGCGACGGGCGCCGGCGCGGGCGCGGCTCCCGGGCGTGCCCCCAGCTCTTGTCTGTATTACCTCATTCAATAACCTCACATAGTGTGTCCTATATCAAATTATTTTATCGACTCTGTACTTATCATACGCACTGCACTGTTATTTGGTACACTCTTTACTTCTGTTTAAGTTACTTTAAGGGTGTTTATCGTAAATTTTATCAGATATTCGTATATTTTCCTGTTATTTTTCTGATACTACCTAAAAGCAATGTATTTTACAAACAAAGCAGGAGAACAATAATTATTATGTAAGTGTAACAGTTAGTGAATTTAAGTGTGCTATTTTCCATTCCAGAACTCAACGATATCAATGTTCATGTAAAACTTATGTTCGGGTTTTAAAAATGTTATTATTGTATAATTAAACTAAACCTTATGTGATTGAAATGCAATGTTTAGAAGTATTTTATCTTTATTTTTTACCATTAATAAATAGTTAGTAGAGATCTATTTGAGAGTCTAATGTATCAATTATTTGTAAAGTTGGCTGTAACTAATTAGAAGTTACAATAAGTAGACATATTTTAATATAAACATTTGGAGAAAATTTTATGTAGACGACAAATAGTTGTTTTGATCATTATGTGAAGTGTTGTATTGTATCGTATCGTTAGCGCAATGTGTACGCACAACGGTGAGGCGGGTCGAGGGGGCCGCGCGGGGGCGCGCGCGCCGCGTCTGTCGTACGCGCGGCGTCGCTCGTCGCGCGTCGATTGTCGCACGTCGCACGCCGCGTGTCGCACGTCGCACGTCGCGTGTCGCACGTCGCACGCTGCTCGGCACACATGGGCGCGGCGCGCGCGCACCCCGCCACACTTCGCTCCTCGACCGGTAGACCCTCGACTCTCACTGCACAGCACTGCTAGACTAATTCAGTTATTGCGTAAGGATATTTTTCTTACATTTCGATAAGAGTAATGTTTATAGTATAGGCAATAAATAATGTTTAACAAAAAGTCCCTATATAATCGAACTGACGACAGAAACGCATGTTATATTTGTGGCCTCTTTATAAATAAGATCTAAGTTACATGTTAAAGAAAATTAATTTTGCTATGCACAGAAATGATACTCAATTAATTGCCAAAAAGTTATATGTATATTCATAGTTCAACAATATTTCTTTTGGGCATATTTACTTTGAATTTATTATGCAAACTTAGATTATGAATAAGTAGGTTGTAGATTTATATGTAGAGTGAATGCATATATTATAATATATCTATATATTTAAAGTAAGGTGAATTTGAGAGGTATCAATTTCATGTATTGTTCTTAAGTTTAGATAATAAATGGGTTTAGCCATACTTCGGCTGGTTTGATATGTATGTTATCTGATTAATTGTAAAAAAATAAAAAAAATCATTAAAACTTTGGTGGTTTCATTTATATCCCTATATTTAATCCCTTTAGGAAACATTGCTTAGCGCCAGTAGGTACATTAGATAATGAAAAACATACACACATCACATCCAACAAATTTATACATTTTGGAGGTTTTATTTTTAGATATGATAATATATTATTAGGGCAAAATTATTATGTCCAGTCTGGAAGCGATGAGAGGTTATGCTAATGCTATTGATGCTGATTGCTGATGATAGTTTGATTGAAGTATAGAGTTCAGGCCAAATAACTGAATCACTAGCGTCCGAGAACTTGTCACTCATAAGGGCTTCTGTACTTAGTTGGTAGGTACACGAGATTGTTACCTGAAGACGATCGTCAAGATAACGGGAAATGAGATCACGGCTTGTTTAAACAGATTTCCATTATGTGAATGGTAGATACTCATTTTCGTCATTTGGGCACTTCAGTTAAATTTTAGTTCAAAATAATAGCTTAGACCTTGTAGGTACCTACGTAGTAATTAATACTTCCATGGTTTAGATATATTGATGACGTACCTAGGTACTTTTAAAAAGCCCTGATCGTCAACAAAAAGAGAGAACTAGAAATGACTTAGGTACCTAGGTACCTACATAACTACTTTTCTTAAACTAACAGTTGTGAGCACAAGAAAGAACTATTCCTTGGGGTCACGGTAGTTTGTCAATGTGGAAGAAGACATACCTTGCCCTGTCTTAAATAAATAAAATAAATATCAGACAACATCACATAAGTAGGTACATTGCTCTAATCCCAAAGTAAGTACCTAGCTTAAGCACTTGTGTTATGGGTATCAGAACAACGAAGGTACCACAAATAAATACTTAAATACAAATTTTAAACACCCAGACACGGAACAAACACAAGTGTTCATCACACGAATGTTTGTCCCGGGTGGGAATCGAACCCACGACCCTTAATGCAGAAGGCAGGAGTCACTACCAATTGAGCCACCGAGCCAGTCTTGCTCAATGAGACTGTGTAACGTAACGTAATTTAAGATAACGAATGTCGGACGGAGTTAAAAATACCTAGGTAGGTACCTACCTTAAAGTTTTTAATTTTTAGGAAATTGTACATACACGCCTTTGAAAAATAATATTTTAGTTACCTACCTACATGCTTTTTCGGACCATTCGATCACGTACGCGGCAGCCCGCGTGTACCGTGGCAGTTCAAGTTCGTTCTACCTAATGAGCTGCCATCACTCGCCTGACATCAAACAAAAGTACGACGAGTCTTGTCTAGCGTAAACAGCTCGAGATCCTTGTAGACAGGTAGACAGACGCCCCAAAAGTTTCTTAGCGCGTAATGAGGCACGTACGGTGATACGAGGCGTGAGGTGTTTTAAATATGCAAGCTTCTGAACACCCCAGCTCACCCTCTAAACCGGGTTAAAAAATAATGAGATATTTTTCATTCGATATCTACGGTTAACAGATTTAGGGCTCAGTATGGAAATATGTTTCTTAAAAATCTTTAATGCTTGATGAAATTAGCTTTTGGGAGAGTTTTGGCATTATACTCGTATCTACTGAACCCTGCGAATGTAGGTACCTATAAGTGCAGGGAAAATCTAAGTATCTTGCGATGGGTTTGAACGGAAAATTTAAAAGATCAATTTACATACATCGTGTGCCAATATGTAAAAGGAAAGAAGTATTTTGAAACCGTTAAAATTTACAAACGTGAAGGGAAAACTCGTATTCATGCCTTTTAATTCCTAACTATTTTAGTTAACAGCTTTGGAATTTGATACGTGGGTATAATGTGTTGGATGTATAATATAATCTAAAATTAACATTATCGTACGCTATATAAATAAAACACACCTCAAAAAATACTTAGCTTTATTTAGATTTTATTATTTACACACATCACTCGGCGTTACAAGCGGAAGAGTCGTCTGAATAACAAAATTCTATTTAAAATGCGGGTCGAAGCTACAGTCAGGTAAAAAAGGTATACTTACCTATGTATAAATATTGCATTACTTATACATATTTGGGCAGGTTTGGAAATGGGAAGACAGGGCAGGGGAATTATTATTATACATACGTATGTCTGTTTACCTCTACAGAACGATTTCTTGGATAAAATTATATCAATTTGGTCGAAATCGATGGATAGTTTTATCCATACCTACTGAATATTATCGATAGATGTTGACGTGTGTCGATCGACGATTGATCGATTAGTCTGGTAACACACTACCTATAGGGCAATTTATTTCTTAGCCTGGCGTACATCGAGCGTACCAAAATATCTACACTAGCTTTATAAAGCACCACAGTGCAACCCTGGCCGTTAGCGGTAGATTATTTGCAGCGTATCGGTACGATCCTTCATAGAACTGTGTAAAGATAAACTGGAACTCTACGTCTGATGTCAATGTTGAATGCGGAAGTATACAGGCCAGCTCTCTCCTACCGTTACAAACAAGATTTCAGTTCAACATGACTACCTACATATTTAGTAGACGTTCAAGCGTAAGAGCAAGAGCAAGCTTTTTCGTATCGCTCTATCTTAGATAGATACCTACTTACTTAATATTAGAGGAATTGTCTCTATACCCAAGATTGATCCACGTGTCATCAATATATGCAGTAGACTATACCTACTTATTTAAATTATGGTTTATCAATTTGCATTTTAGGTACTGTAAGTTAATTTAAATACAACAAAGTTACATTCATATTCGGTGTGTAAAACAAGTCACGTCCCAACATAAATCAATCAATGGACATCAAATATTCAAAGTAGACAACTAGATACGTTTTTAACAACGGATGTTTTGTTAATTAGATACGCCTACTGAATCTATGTAGGGTACAAACAGCGATGACCAATAATTATTTTGGTAAACAATTAATTATTTATTGTTGTAAGTTGATTAACTAACTGAAATCCATTGCGTTAAATAATACATTTCAACTACCGTTTGTTATAAGTATTCCGAAAGATAATCAACTACCTAGGAAATTGATCAACTTACGATTCTTGCTATTTTCCGGTGACAGATATATTTCGGCGATTCATTTTTACTTTTAAATATTGGAAATACTAGTTAAGTACTCTTTGACTTTCATATTAAAAACTTACCATAGTAGGTAGGTACTTTACTATTTAAATAAGAGTAGCATTAGTTATGTACGGTAACTAGTTATTCCGAGTTTATGTGACTTTCAAACTATCGTTAAGGCGAGACGTCACTATACCAACTTTAATACTACCGTCGTTGGTTATTTTAGAATAGATATGTAGTTGTTTATGAACTTTGTAGTAATTACATTTATGGACATGTAGTAGGTACGTATCCACCTAGAGGCCTATGGTCCAGCAGTGGACTGACACCGACTGATCCATCTCCATAGCGCTACAAAATTATAAATCACTAATTTCGCCGCATTGAACCTGCCTCCTGAAGTTTCTACACCTACATTGTGAGAAGTGTTCCATGCAATCCTTTATGGAAAATGTAATAGGACACACCTACAGAAATGTTTTTCCGTCGACCACCTAACTCAGACGAAGTAGGTACTTGCACTTTTTGTATGGACAATTCAGTTCCTCTGGATTAAAATAGGTAGGAACTCCCACAGACAGACAAAATATACCGAAAAAGTATTTAGGTTCTGACAAAGTGTTATTTCTTCTGCTTTAGAGCATACCTACTCGCGCTGCGCCTTCTACAATGTTTTATAGCTAATGTCAAAATGTTTATGTATAATATCAAATCATCAATACGGATACGGAAGGTAGTGGAATATAAAACACCCGAGTCAAGAGTCAAAGTATAATAAAAAAATAAAGGCTTACAAAGATAAAATGAAACAACAAGAGATTTTAAACAAGATGGCAGGTGACAACCAAAAGTCGGCCGACGTTGCACTGGCTAGCGGCCAGTAGTTCGGTTTGATTTACGAACTAAGGATGCTTTTACACTGAAGCAGGGTTGCGCGAAACTTATTGAATTTAGCCATGATAATGTTCCACTTATTTAACGTGGAGCGAAGACAATAATTATGTCTGATTTGAAGAATATGATTACAAAATGACGTTCCACGTAGCCCCGCATCTGTGGGAACGCACCCTAAATATGTAGTACACTAACCGATGTAGCAATTTAGCATTATACAGTCAAGTTTAATATCTATAGGGAATATGCATAAAATTAATTTTATGTATTCAAAATTGGCTGAAAAATGGACTAGAGGTAGGTAAGTGTCTCCAGTGGGACCAACCGAAACCAGTGGGTTTAAAAAAGTAAACATACCCGTCCCTCTTGCTCAAAACAGATTTCTATATGTAAATTGTATGGCACATGAGAATATGACGTCTATAGCTATCTGTTTCATAAAATATTTAGATAAATATATTAAACAAATGCAATGCATATTCCCTATTGTAGGTATGATATAAAGTAAAACACTCAAAAGTAAACTTTGAGGTGTTGTTGAATGTACCTACTATGACCAACTACACAATTTAATATATTAAATATATTTGTAAAATACGTAAGTATCTATCAAATAGATATCTTAAACGTTGTCGCAACTTGCACAATTTTCTATGTCAGATATAAAATAACAATAAGGTATTAGATGGAAAACGATTAATTGTATCTAATAGTCATACCTAATATTTACATAGATAAATATTTAAACATAAAAGGTTAATTATAGCTAAACATACGGACCTATGTAGAGCGAACATTCAGCGAAGCTTTGGTAGGTGTTTTGTATGTACTTTTAAATAAATCATTGTTAAAAGTTTTTCGTGCATTTCATATTTTCAATATTTTACCAATGTCGAGATGAATAGGATAATTTAAATATCATGCATAACAATATAACAATTTAGGTCAACATTAATTTGATTAATTTTCATTCTAATATTACATTTTTGGTTTCATTTCATATGTAATACCTACGTCACGTTATTAATGTTCTCTTATACGATAATGTACGTCTCTATACTTTTAGTTAAGCACAATGATACAGTCACAAATGAACTCAATTCAAAGAAAACTATTGTAATATAAACATCACTTTTTCATTTGGTGCGAAAAATGCAAGACAGAAAAGATATTGTCTGCTTCCCCAAGGCGAACCTTGTGACTTCATTTCCATGTATGTACTTCTACGATGCTTTTATGTTTTAAAGTGACAGTCTGATACCCAGATATCCTCGATTCCACCACCTTTCTTTAATTCCAGTCAAAAATCCATTCAGAAAGTAAGTCAATTGTCTCGTGAAATCAACAATATTTTACGTCTGTTATCTTGACTCGTCGGCGTTTAGCGTAGAGAATATGTTCTTGTACCAGAAATCAACCGCTTTGCTCCACGAGCCCAGTGTGTCTCCGTCCAGATTGAGCACATCAATAAACATCTGGACTATTACCTTTTTCAAGTTCTGTGGACAAATAGACGGGAGTTAAGTCGGGTATTGAAACAATGGCGCGGAAAATGGCGGACGAATTTTATTTGCGAAAGGAGAGACGTTTTTATGTCGTCATGCTTTTACTGTCTGCTGTGTCTACCTCGAATAATGATACGGCAATTTATTGGCTATTATTTAGTGTTTTTTTAATATATATTCAACTTTGTGTGCGTTTGTGCACGATCTCACATGGTGGTACCGCAAAAAAGGTGCACAATATATTTTATACAAATACCTATTAAAATACATAAAAGGTTAAGTTTGTTTGTTATAAACAGTTTCATATCGAGAGGGCGGGAGTTATCAAATTAAATAATACCGAAAGACAAGCGACATTCCGACGGTATTCTAGACTTTGCAGTCTCGCGTCGGAAAGTACCTAACTCATGATTATCAGCAAAGAGACCCATAGTTTGCCCGTTCGTATTATGAAAGTAGAACATTTTCTTTTTTATATTGGCTCAGCATGGTGGCTTCTAGCTGGAGGTCCTTCCCCGGATGGGCAGGTCAAATCGAGCGAAGATTCGATATGCTCTACCTCGCTATGCTCTACTTACTTACATGAAAGTGAATTTCTTTGATGTGTCTTCTTTTGTGTGACTCTCCCAGTTTGGTCATCATGGCTGCCACCACTTCCGGTTGATTCAAGTTTGTGATGGCGAGGTTCAGTGACGTCATTAGGTTGATGACGTGCGCTTTAAACTGGAAATTGGTCAGGTACTGGTCTTCTGGGAGGTTCTTGATCATTTTGAAGAACTCCTTCGTTTCTGGGTATGTCGTGAATAGCCTGTGAAGGAAGAGATAAATAAGCAAATGGGACAGACAGGGATAACTCAGTAGTGTTATACCTCTATGCCTCGTCGTAACTCTACGCGCATATGTTAATATTAAAATCGGCCAAGTGCGAGTAGGACTCGCGCACGTAGGGTTCCGTCCGTACCAACATCGGACAAAAATGGGGAAAATATTGCGTTTCTTGTATGGGAGCGCCCCTTAAATTATTTATTTTAATTTTATTATTATAATAAAAATACAGCTGAGTATTTTATGAATATTTTAAGTTTTCATTATTGGTATTGAGCGAAAAAGGGCACATAACATACAAAACACGGGTTTGTTGTATGTGAACCCCTATTAAATATGAAGATATTTTATTTATAAGTAGTATTTGTTGTTATAGCGGCAACAAAAACTCATTATTTGTGAAAGTTTCAAGATATAGCCTGGTGACAGACAGACGAACAGACAGCGAAGTTGTAGTAACACCGTAATAGGTTCAGTTTTTACTCTTGGGATACGGAACCCTAAAAACTACTTCAATTTCACGAGCTAAAACTAATCTAACTTAGTGTCAGTAAGTAGTGGACGGTCGGCCTTAAATCCAAGTGCATAATTTATTAGTCACAAATTCAATTACTGTCCATATTTGTTCGTCCGTAACTATACGGTAATTAAGTATGCATTCAACGAGTTATTTGTGCCTTGTTTCAATAGGTTGAAAGTTCACAGCAAATTAACCTTTCATATTAGAGCTGATGAATCGTTATTGACGGATAGTCTGTGAGATTTAAATGGCAACTTAGTTGGACAATGAGTTTTTAACGCGCTCACCCAACAACAACCGATTCACTTTCGCCTTGGAAATTTGAAGATTAAATCTATCTTTCAAGTAACACGGAATTGAAAAAGAGTTCTTTAAGAGTAGCCTCCTTATAGAGTTTAGCCGTCGCACTATAAATGTAGAGGCCCTGATTGAAATATTGAGAATTAGAAAGACGCGTAGGAATAATGAGATTAATGAGTTTGCAGGTTCAGCAAGTGAATGTAGAGATAGAACGGAGAATTCGCGAAATAACTGGAGTCTCCGGAATTGTTTCCAAGTCGATAGGTGGCTGGACCGGCAGTAAACCTTTCGTTTCGTACGGCATTGTCTCGTAGGGTTGCCAACGGAAGCGTAGCAACAGAGCTTGCTTTTAACCATCAAAACACGGAAGTTCCATTCCTCAAAAATCACAGTTTGAACTGTGTGCCTAGCACGAACATTTTCGAAAAAGTATGCGTAACGTTTCCGTAAACATTTGTATGAAACTTGGTACAGCGCCCCTATCGTGCGTAAGAGGTACTACGTTTACGTACGTTAAACGTAGTGAAAATTATCGCCCTGTTTACGGTTACGTTACGCATACTTTTTCGAAAGTGTTCGTGCTAGGCACACTGACCACTATCCGTATTTCCTACCGCGGTCACCAACCCGCCTGCCAAGCGTGGTGACTAAGGTAAATTCCCATGTCCAGTAGTGGACGTTTGAAAGCTGAAGATGATGGTGATGATGAATAAATGACAAGCCAGTGAGGCCCTTATATATCGGACGTCGCAGCAACGAACGCCTTCTCCGGTCTTAGCTTTGTGTTTATTGTCTCTTTTTTGTGTTCTTTTTTTGTGTTTCTATTAACACACTTTGTTGTCGTTGTGTGGTTGTAATGTCAAATAATGAAAATGTTTTATATCTAAAATCAAGGCTTGTCCATGCACTCATTTGTCTTAAAAATATGTTACCTATCTATAAGTATATTTATCGAGTACGGAGAACGTAGAACCAACCCTAAAACGCGGGTTCATATTCACAGCGGACAATGAATCCAAATTGAATTTACATTGAGCCACCAGATGGACGGATTTATTCAATTGTATTGTGTTTTGTAGCATTGTCGCCGATTGGCTGCGATTCGGCATTCGGCCGGCCAATTATGCGTTGTGAACTCTCTTAAAGCATTCCATTCACAAATGAATGCGTGTCATAAAACCGTCTCGACTCAATTTCGGCTATGACTGCCAAACTGACAGAGATTCGGTAGCTCGGTCAAACGGTCTATTGTATAATGGCACAGAATAGTGTTTTCGCCTGATGGAAAGCTAAAACCTAAGCCAGTCCACGCTGGGCCACACAGTACCATATATTAGAAGATAACCCACGACTGATAAACTTGCTAATATTTTTTTTGTAAATAAATGTAGGTAACATTGTAAAAAATTTACTATAGGTACATTGTCAACAACCTCACTACAAACATATTTACACGTTTTGATTCTATAAATTAAAAGGTACTATTTGACCCGTATTTCGTTCTTCGTATAACGTTCTTCGTATTACCAAAACCTAGCTGTATACAGTTTAACTCAATGTTAAGATATTGCCCCGCTCTCTATTCAGAACACTTTGACATTAAATCGAATTCGCTTTCATTTCTGAAATATGCTGATCCGAGACCTCTTTTGCTACTAAAAATTCGTTGATTAATAGATTTTCCTAATAACTTCTTTGCGAACATTCTGTATACACGTATCAATGATAATAAAGTTAGTTAATTTACTGTACGATGAGTCTTTTATCATGGTTTCAACACTCAGCCTTCTATATAAAGTCTAGTACGAGTAGTAGGTACGTCGTTAGCAACATTACTTTGGAATTTTTATACGCCGGTTAAACTTTATTACTGATTGAATGTTAAAAGTGTGTGTTGTAAATCGACAATCTAATAACATTTACTCTTTATAGCCACATGCACTTACTGTACGTACGTACCTACATACAGATTCCACTTATCATAAAATGAAATAGCGGTGGTATTATTGACTGTAGTAGGTAATATTTTGTTTAAATCATCAGCCTATCGCAGTTCCCTGTAGGATATACCTAAGTATCTTCAATTGTACGACTTTGTTCGATCTTGGGCTTTTCACAACCAACATCCCATCGAAAAGCCGAAGGACTTCTGCCGAGCTAGGTTATCATGCTTTATTTAAATAGAGTATTTCAAGAGGGATAATTATACGTATAATACATACATGCATAATATTTAATTAATTAAAAAAAATTGCGGTCATTGCAAACGCTGGTTAAACCGCTGAACCCAGTGAGATAGATAAAGTAATGTACCACAGTATTGTTGCAATACACCTTAAAAAGTCTACAATAAACATCCTAGATAACATGTCTGTCGTTTAAGGATAACCTACATTAAGCATTGCCTCCGTACGAAGCTGGGGCGGGTCGTTAGTAAATGAATATAATTTTCATCATAACCTATTATAGTATTTTCTAAAATATAAGTTACTTCCCGGTATTATGGCGGCGTGTGATGCTTTTAGCTTTACGATCCATGTGGCTGCATTCACAGTGAGCGATAACAACTGCATTGGTTTGTTATTGCCACTTAAAAGTACTTGGACACAGCATTACTGCATTTGTAACTGGAGCGTCAAACGTCCGATAATTTTAGTTATAAATGCATGCGTTGGTCTAAACGAAAAATAGAATATGTCTAGTTTTAGTTAATTAATTATCAATCCATAGCTCGGTTCATAGTTCCTGTCAGATCTGTCAAAGTTCCCATTATCCTAAATGCCCAAAGACTCCAATAGACAGCCCTAGAAACATACACAAATAGGCAAACAAGTTGTTTTTAGAGTTAGAAATCCTTTTTCGTCTGGGGTTAAAAAAAATTATAAGGTCTTTGATTGTTTTAGACTTCATACGGAGGCCGAAACAGGCGTAAATCTAAAATTGTCGCGAAATCAATAGGCGGACTGAATGAAAATTACAATCGTTTTTGTTTTGTTTAACCGTGATGTTGGTCTAGACGTAGGTACTGAATTAGTAACTTATTCGTTTATGCCGGATGGATTAATAGGTATATACCTCATCAAATATTATCAACTATTAAAGCGAAAAATCGTTTATCCACTCGAAATCAGAAACTACTGGCTACAGGTGCCAGAAGTTTTAAATTTTAGATGGGGATACTCACTAAAACGGATTTCGCCCTCTAATTAAGGGAGCAAAAGAAATATTTTGATTTAAATAAAAAAAAATCATTTCATGTTGAAATTCTTATTCTGATCTTATCTTAATGTGCATGCAGAAATTAGTCTTGCATGCTGTGTTGGTACTGGGTGGTACTATTCGCTGTGTGCGCGATGACAGCGCCCCTAGTGGCCTCAACTTTTCTGGATATGACATCTGTCAAATCATATCAACTAGATGTTTTGATAACGATTTTCGACTAGTTTTTCAGCGAAATTAAAAGATTATTGTAAAAAGTAAGTGTGTATATTATACCTAGTGATTTTCTTCCTTGCCAAAAATATGAACATTATAATACGTACGGGATTTGCTTCAATTAAACATGAAATACATTTCCAACCTCAAACTGTGCAAAAAGGGAAGAAATTGGTATTAGCACAGCATGTGAGAGAAGTGGAAGAGCTTAGAACGAACGGGGAAAGCTTCTTAATAAGAGCTCTGATCATAAGACAAACGTCTGTGACACAAACTCCCTACAAAACATCATTAAATGTGAGTACCTACATAATCAAGTTATATAGTATGATTAGCAGCTATCCATTTTTATCTTTGGTGTAATGTCCATTTTGATGTTGGAAACGCATAAAACTTGAACGAACTGTTTTTCCCATTGTTCTTACAATTTACGACACAGCATGTACTGTGATCCATATCGCAAATTTTTACGTTTTGACATAAAAATACAAAGGAATCTATGAAAATAAAGCAATTTGACACATGACATCCCAGAAGTAATTCACATTTCTGCCACATCGTGCGTTTTGATCGATTTGCCGTTCCCCACCACCCACTTCGCACAAAGCGAATAGCCTGACCGCTGAGAGTATGCGGTTGTGACAGGTCGTGACCATAACTATGACTAGCGTATTTATTTTCCTCCGTTACATTCTGAAATTACAATACAATTCATTTCATTTGTTCATTTACAATTTTATACATTGCATTTATAATTAAATAAGTAAGTAGATTTCTATATAAATAACGAAATGTGTTATTGCATTGAATCTTAACTAATATTCTAATCTCAGGAACTACTGGTCCGAATTAAAAAAATCTTTTTTAGGCTATTTAGGAAGGACTTTTTTAGGAAGGATTTAGGCTATATAACATCACGCTGCAACTATTAGGAGCGAATAAATAATGGATGTAAAAAAAACGGGGAAAAAATAACTATTCCACGCGGACGAAGTCGCGAGCACAGCTAGTAAATAATATACCTACATGTCACCAGAAAATAGCAAGAATCGTAAGTTGATTAATTTCCTAGGTAGTTGATTAACTTTCGGAATATAACAAACGGTAGTTGAAATGTATTATTTAACGCAATGGATTTCAGTTAGTTGATCAATTTACGGTAGCCTGGCAGTCATTTGAAAATTTACGATTTTGACACAAGTAAAATCGTCCTCAAATGGGCCAATCGTTGCTCAATGTACTATTTAACGGTGCACTATTACCGTGACTATTACCCGTAACTTAATACACTGTTCCCTGATTGGTTGCCGGGATAACGCCACGTGAGCCATTGAACCAATCAACGTTCACCTCACCTTCGTCGGATGATTTTACGGCAAGACCCCGTAAAATGATCAATTTACTAAAATACATACGTTAAATAATACATTTCAACTGCCGTTTATTATTTTCCGGAAGTTAATCAACTACCTAGGAAATTGATCAACTTACGGTGACATACATAACAAATGAAGTAAATAACGTTTGTATTGTATAATTACAATGTCATTATCACTGGTCATGACAAATTGACATGTGTCACAACCGCATATTCTCAGCGGCTGGACTATAATTTCCAATGATTTCATACCGATTTGCACACTTTGAGGTTATGTTCGAAAGATCTTTGGCCACTAGGGGCGCTGTCGTCAGTGCAATGTTATTCGAACCATTTATTATTGCAACTGCTTCGTTTCCATAAATACGATGTAGAGCAATAAACCAACCCAAAATACTGTTGAATAAATTATCTCATTTCTGTGTTTTACGAGTGGCCTTAATATTATTGTAGTCTTTGAGTCCAAATGATTTAGTTTAAAAGGCTAGTGTAAAATTATTATTTATTGCTTGGTATTCATTTTAGGTAGTGTGATTTACGATCTATCTTGCAAGCGCTCGATGAAGCGGCAAGGGTGTAGTATCTCGACAATAGGTATTAAAAAGATTTTTGTTTTTTTTTACAGATCGTCAAATTGGTCTTAGCTAGGGTCAAGATAGGGAATGGCGTCTTGTTGTGTCGGAGGCCATGATCCAGTACGGGTCGCTGAGCCAGCGGAGTAAGGAGGTAAGTACAGAGTACATTAAGTACCTATAAAATAAAATCAGAATGGCTGAAAAATTAACAAGTTTGAGCCGTTTAAAGCGAATATATCACACTATGTTTTTTACTTTATTCTTACGACATCCGGGATTTAAGGGATGTAAGGGAGCGGCCTATCATCATTTCGCTCCAAGCCAACCTCACCTGCCCGTGGTGCATCCTGCTGAATAACAAACGAGGCGCTGGCAACCGACTTGTGGCGGTATAACCATCACAATTGACGGCGTAGCTAAATACCACAGACCGATGACGGGCAGCAGCGTCACCGGAGCGAGAAGCTACGCCCTGCGATCGCCAACCCGTCTGCCCAGCGTGGCGATTATGGGTATATCCTCCAGATGTTTGCCCTGTGGCAAACAACTGGAGAGACCTATGTCCAGCATTGGACTGTGATGGGCTGATGATGATGATGATTACGACATCCACGGAAAGAGTTGGGACAAGCAAATGTGATGTCTCATGGTAAGCAGTCAATAGGGTCCAGAGTCGCTAGTGGTGTCATGGCAGTCTTGGCCCAAGGTCCCATGACACCACCCATTAGGCGCTGTGCCACCACCCGGGTGGCTGGGATGCGTCAAGGCATTTTGAAGGTCGCTTTGTATTATGTATCCCTGATTTGGTAAATAGTGACTTTTTCAATGAAATCCTCTCAGTATATTTGGTAGAATTATCTAAGAAAGAAACCACACTTTCCACTGAAAATAAATTAAAATACATTTATGCATGTATTCAGGGTCTCAGCTTTTAGCGTCCGGCTCTTATACCCTTGGAGATAATACGGGCCGAGGTTGACAGACAAGAACGTCAAATAAGTGGATAGGTAGTCTACAGTAGCTGTAGAGGGTTAAATATGTTGGTATTGAAGTTACGGCCACAGCGGAAAATATTCAAGGAGACTTACCTACCTAGCCTACATGGAGATGTTACTGGAAGTATATCGCGGAAACACTGGTGTACTCTTTGCTCTTTAGTTTGATACTTGGACTAAAATTTTATAGGCAATACGAGTATTTAGTCGTTGTAGGACTCTTTGTGCAGGTGGAGCTAAATGACGGAGCAATGTATTACATACAATATTTAATTTAATTAAATAAATTCATCAACCTCCAGAAAAAAGAAGTCACCACGGTTGGCAGGCGGGTTGGTGACCGAATAGGTTTTATTTGTACCCAGGTAAACGCTGCTGCCCGTTTCCTGATATTCCCTTAGTCTTCTACGACACTCACGGGAGGAGATGGGCCGGTCCTGTTTTAAATCCGGAAACCACGCGGCCGGAAAAAGTTGTTTGGGTTAGATTGATTGATATCTGTATCCTCCTTGAGGTTCCTACACGCATTCCGGCGATAATTCCACCGAGTGCATGCCGAGCGACTATGCCGCCGGCAATACAAGCCGCCGGCACGAGCAGCACAAAGCCGCCAAGCATCATTCTGGTTATGCTTGTGACAGTCACACAGAAATGCCGGGCACGAACTGATGCCGACAAGTCGCGTAACCCGCCGGCACACCTCGGCGACGCCTTTGTGCAGCAAAGCCGGCGGCATGTGTAGGAACCTTTAAACGGACAGACTGATGCAACTGTACATAAAAAATAGATTATAATAGGTGCCTACCTTCTTAAAAGTTCTGTTCCATTAGCTACTGAGTTGGCAAAGACTGGTGCCCATGACTTCTGGATTGCGTGGATGTCTCTTCTGGATAGACCGGACACGGGGTTCACTAGATCTGGGTCGCCTCCCCACCACAAGTAGCTCAGCCAACCGCCCATAGTGGTCTGAAATTAAATCAAATGTACAATTAATTATGTATATGACTGGCTCGGTGGCTCAATTGGTAGTGACCCCTGCCTTCTGAACCAAGGGTCGTGGGTTCGATTCCCACCCGGGACAAACATTCGTGTGATGAACACTTGTGTTTGTTCCGTGTCTGGGTGTTTATATTTGTATTTAAGTATTTATTTGTGGTACCTTCGTTGTTCTGATACCCATAACACAATGTTGTCTGATATAATGATATAATATATAATAATAATATAATATAATCCTACTAATATTATAAATGAGAAAGTTTGTATGGATGGATGTTTGTTCCTCTTCCACGCATTAATAATTACTCAACGGATTTTAATGAAACTTTACAGTAGGCTATGCTTTATACAAATATTTACGCAGACAGGTCTTCTCATAAATATAAAAATTAATCTCTGTTCGTTAATCTCGCTAAAACTCAAGAACGGCTGGACTGATTTGGCTAACTTTGTACTCGAATTATTTGTGGAAGTTCAGGGAAGGTTTGAAAGGTGAATAACGGGTGGTGCGGAGTCTGCCGCGCCAGCTAGCTTATACATACATTTTCAAAATTTAAAATTTTAATCCTTCTCGCAAATGGGTGTTATAAGTTTTATGAGGAGGTTGGAGGGGTTCCTTTGATATGAGATCCTTTGAACGGTGCCTGAAGAAGCACTCTACGGGCCCTGCGGCATAGCATGGTAACTGTCAGCTGTTATTATTATTTGGATTTATTCTAAAGATTAATTTGTAAAAAAAATATCCTACAAATCGGTACTCATTATTTGTCGCAACATGTACCTAAACGCATTTCTTATCTCTGACCAAGATGGCGATTAGATATTTTTAGCACGTAGGTACGGGTTTTTCATTTTCTGCATTCTTTTAACAAACATTGATTGTAAAAATAAAAAGATTAGGTACTTTTAATAAATATATACTAATAATAAACTTTTCTTATTTCTTAATAAAGAAAGAAGTCCCTGTATAATAACTCATTAAATATTATTTTATTATAGTCCAGTGATATACCTAATCCAAAAATGAGAAAACTATGTTTATAGAATTTCAATTAGTACTATGTAGTCGTAATTGTATTAATGAGTTTGATTTTATTATTAACTTAAAAATGCCATTTAGGTAAGTAAATAGAAAAATTAAAAGAGAGGTTGGCTCTGAACGGAATGAAAGATATTTTATTGTTAAATAACTAACTAACATGTTTGGATTTTTTTTTATAAAAAATTAATATGGTATTGTTTGAAACCATAAAAGAAGCTACATAAACAAAATCCTAAATGTATTAAGGATACACTTTCAGGCCAAAATATCTAATATACAAGATTAGGTACAGCCAATCTTAATATTGCGTTTATGAAAATCCCCAAATGGGAAATGACTGATATGACTATTCAATGATATGACTGACAATTACTTAAACTGGTTTGAACTGACCATTATTTATCGGGATTGTTAGGATTCCTTAAGAAAATAATGTTTTTATTTTAATTTAGATAATTTTATATTTTTGTTGTGGTAAAAATAAAATAAATATGTAAATATGTAATGTAATAAATGTAGAGTTCTTCTTAAAACACGTTCATCAAAAATGTAGGTATAATCGATATTAACAATAAGTTAAATTAATACATACCGTTAAAATGAATAAATTGTGATAAAAACCATCATGACGCAATTTACTGATTATGTGGTTTGGAAACTATAAAAAGATTAATTTAATATATAATTATGCGATCGATACTGCGCACTAACCGCCTTGAGTCAAACGAATATCATCACTGAATAGTATAAAACAAAGTACCTTTTGTCTGTCTTTATGTAGGTATGCTTAGATTTTTAAAACAATGAAAAGGATTTTGATACGGTCTTTATAATTACCATTAAAATATTGTACATTAAGACTGTAATATATTTGAAGTGTACTGTTTATTATTGTTAATTTACGATTGTTGGTAGACCAAATAAATAAATAATAGATAGAGTCATTGAAGAGGGAGGTTTGTAATTATATGTCACCGTAAAATTGTAAATACCGTTAGATTATAATCTATCTCGAGAGATTGTAATATGTCGAAATACTGTGAACTGTAAAATAATGCACAATCACAGACTGTAATCGATCGATGTGAAATTCATCGCGTTAAATTATCAACAGTTCCACTTTGATCGACCAAAATCTACTGAAAAAGAATAGTTAATTATAGTTAAAATGTAAGAATTATTTTACAGTTCACAATATTTCGACAGATTACAATCTCGCAAGGTAGATTTTATGATCTAAAGGTATTTAGAATTTCACGGTAACATATACATGCATAATATGCTAAAGAAACAGTGAAATTTTAGATATTTCTAAAGTGCTTTTTTAATAGGTACCTACCCGAAGCAAGGGTGGATTGCTAGTTATACTATAATACCATAATAAGGATTGATCAGATTTCCTAAAATACCTAGACTCAATTTAAGTTCATTCCTTAACCCAAAAGTTATTCGACTCCGCAACCTTCCGATCTGCTAAGTATAGACGCATTTTACAAAGCGAGTTCGTATGCACAGAATCAAAGTCTCAACTTGATTTGGTGGCTTGTGCGTTTCCGAAGTGACTTGGGCTTCCCTTTAGCTTTCCATCTGGCGAGGGGAAGCCACTATGCTGTACCACTATATAAAATGGAGACCTTTTAAGTACCCTATTTTTGATTAGGGCAGACTCGAACCAAACGGTGAGGATATATGGGGTTGATGAAATGGTCGGGGACGTTCTTTTTTCGGGAAAATGCCATTTTATTTTCTATTAATTCCTATTAAAATTGTGATGTAAAATGAAATAAAAAAAATGTTTGTCAATGTCAGCTACAGTTAAATTTTTCCACGTGTGGTAATTTTTTATTATATTCTTGACTATTAATTATTTAAATATTGATCAAATTTGAATCCGATTAATATTTTCTGTCAGATTATATCACTTTAGGACACTTTTTATTCAACAAAATCTCTTTTCTCATTGACCACAACACTTATAATTTTCGCCAAAAATGTAGAAAAATAAAAATTCTAAAATACATTTACACTCACTTTAAAATTAGTAAATATATTTGGCACTGATATCGATGATTAAATGATCACACAACCTTCTCCTCTCAAGAACGGCAGTGTAATGACTTGTCTGACTGAATTCCCAGGCCACCGGTACAGTCTGCTATATATTAGTTACGTAATGTTTAAATTATAATAGTTTACAGAACTTGTTACTATGTTATTGCGTATTACGCCAATAGTGTCTTTCTTATCCGCGGGTCATAAGTTCAGCTCCCGGAGATAGGTACATATCTTAACTAATATTATAAAGCTGAAGAGTTTGTTTGTTTGTTTGAACGCGCTAATCTCAGAAACTACTGGTCCGAATTGAAAAAATCTTTTTGTGTTGAATAGACCATTTATCGAGGAAGGCTTTAGGCTATATAACATCACGCTGCAACTATTAGGAGCGAAGAAATAATCTATCTATCTATACTTATAATAAATCTGTAGAGAGGTCAATTCTGTACATAAAATATTTTTTCAAAATAACTATCAGGGGGTGATAAGTGATCGATACTGATACCAAAAATGCAATCAGTAAAATTTTTGTCTGTCTGTCTGTCTGTCTGTCTGTCTGTCTGTATGTTCGTTATAGAAAAAAAAACTACTGAACAGATTTTGACGAAACTTGGTACAATTATTCTTCATACTCCTGGGCAGGTTATAGGATACTTTTCATCACGCTACAATCAATAGGAGCGGAGCAGTGACGGGAAGTGTTAGGAAAACGCGAGAAATTTAAACCTGTATGTTTGAACGCGCATTACGCGAAAACTACTGCATAGAATTGAATGCGGTTTTCACCAATGTATTGCTAGAGGTCTAACTTAAAACTTAGGCACAAGGTATAGATGGGTATTATATGGAAGTCCGTTATTTTTGAAACCCGATATCCACGCGAGCGACGCCACTGGCACAGCTAGTGGTAAATATAAAAAAAAACGGGGAAAAAATAACTATTCCACGCGGACGAAGTCGCGAGCACAGCTAGTGGTCATATATTTGTGAATACCACTTACGAGTCCATAATCACCCATATACCTATATTTATCAATAGATATAATAAAATATTAAAAAGTAGGTACGTCTATACATTGCATAATTTTAGAAAAAAAAAAAATTAGGTAGGTACATTGATGAGAGAGATCGAAAAAAGTCTGTCTGTTTGAACACGCTAATCTCCGAATGTTAAAGATAGATTTGTAAGAAACTTTTTGTTCATAGCTAATAAGTATGGACATTATACTCGTACAAAAACACAATAGCCCAGCTAACTTTAAAAGATATGAAAACAAATGGCTTTTACAAATATTGTTTCGTCTGATCAACATTTTTTCTTGTTTCCTTAAAATTTGGAGATCTGGAACATTTGACGCGAAAGTCTAAGGGAACAGCTACACTACTTATACATTAACTAGCTGTGCTCGCGACTTCGTCAGCGTGGAATAGTTATTTTTTCCCCGTTTTTTTTTTACATTTTCCATTATTTCTTCGCTCCTAAAAGTTGCAGCAAGTTGTTATATAGCCTAAAGCCTTCCTCGATAACTGGTCTATTCAACACAAAAAGAATTTTTCAATTCGGACCAGTAGTTCCTGAGATTAGCGCGTTCAAACAAACAAACTCTTCAGCTTTATAATATTATAGTTAATAGTTAATAGTTATAGTTAAGATGACATCTTAGCAAAACTTGTTCGGTCAGTTATTCACAAAATATGTATGTGATTTTTGTATGTTCAAAAATCAGACACCTGTAAATCTTCATCTACATATAAATATATAAAACTCACAGGTGACTGATTGACATAGTGATCTATCAACGCACAGCCCAAACTACTGGACGGATCTGCCTGAAATTTGGCATGCAGGTAGATGTTATGACGTAGGCATCCGTTAAGAAAGGATTTTGATCAATTCTACCCCCTAAGGGAAATAATAGGGAATGAAACTCCATTAAACACGGACGAAGTTGCGTGCACCAGGTAGTAAGTATTATGTATCCGCAATACAGAGTTCTTACTCGTAGGTACCATACAAGTAACGGCTGCAGATTACAGTTCTATTGCCCGAATCGGTCGAAATCATACAATTTCTTATATTTTTCATAAATACTACATACCTATCTGCTAGTGCGGTTGTACTAGCCATATACCTACTCGTACCTACACAAAATAGTTATTTTTAATAATGACAATGACAAATAAAACCGACCTACGCAACCGATAATACAGTCGACTTGTAGTTATTTAATAAATTGATAATATTATCAGTAAAATAGCGACAGATTGATACAGGAAATTGAAGATAAATCAGGATTTTGCTGAGTTCATTTATCGAAATGTTATGCAAGTTACAAAGTATTATGTACTTTTCTGTACTATGTACCTACTCTCAATACATAGTACCTACATAGTTATAATGTAGATATTTGGTGATAAGTGGATATTATAATTAAAAACATTTAGTAATTATTATTAATTTACTCACATTAAAGAATATCATTAAAAGGTTTTACAACATCACTAAGTTTTTTGAATATTTCTTAGAGCTGACAAAGCTCTCGTCAGTTTATACGCTTATGAGAACCGAGCATTACAATGCGCACTTTCATCATCAGCCTAGTGCAGTCCACTGGTGGACATAGGCCTCTCCAGTTGTTCGCCACTTAGTGCAAACATCTGGAAAAATACCCATAATCGTCACGCTGGGCAGGTTGACGATCGCAGGGCGAAACTTCTCGCTCCGATGACGCTGCTGCCCGACATCGGTCTGTGGTGTTTAGCTACGCCTTTAATTGTGATGGTAATACCGCCACCAGTCGGTTGCCAGCGCCTCGGTTGTTATTCGGCAGGATGCAATGCACCACGGGCAGAAAGATGATACATCCCCCAATGTGCACTTCGTAATGATACAATGTGTAAGTAATATGTTGATACCAGTGGTATAGTTATATACCATTGTAGACCCGTAGATAATTGAAATATCGTTCACCATCACGCGAATCGTAGTCAAGCGCAAACCTATTTATTCTATGTAGATTAGTCAACAAATTATAGACCATCAAAATGTTACCTTATTGGAATTCTTTGATTTCTTCATTACTAAAATTGCTGTCAACATAACAAATATGGAAGACAGGTACACGAAAAGCAGCATTTTTCCAAAACATCAACCAACCTTCTTTCACAATATTTTCCAGTGAACTGCTAGGTCTCCCGCAGGGTTCAATGTTTTGTAAGTGTGCAGTCTAGGTTATGTGTGATCTCTAAACACTGAATGCTATCTGACTTGGTGTGACACAAGCAAACAAGGGTATTTATACTGTCAGGAATATTGCACGCGATTTTAACATTAGTTATCACGTGTTAAATGTTTGTTTATTAAAACACAAAACATTTGACAGTCACGGGATCTCCACTTCCGTCAAATTTCGTCACTAGTAGTCTACGAATATTGGTCTAAGATCCCGCCATACAACGACCTTCACCGAGACGTTTATTGAATGGAACTTATTTTATATGTAAATATAATGGCGGGATCCTCTACTAATATATGTATTTACTAGTTGTTAATTTACACCAACGAATTGGTCTCGAACTAAGGATTTTCCTTGTCTTCTCCTCCCTTATCACCAGATAAGGGAGGACAAGACAAGGAAAATCTTTACCAACTCAAGAGGATGACTGGGTGCGGTTCCCAAAACACCCAGAGTCGGTTTAGGAAAGTTCATTTCCTTGTTCCTGGGAATCGAAACTAGATCCTTTCATCCTACGTGCTTTAGGCTTAACCAAATGGTTAATGGTGCAATTCCAACGCCAGCGCTACGCTATAAAATACACATTAAAAGTAATTATAACATCTAAAAACTGACAAACATACCTACATAATATTCTGTTGATCATGGGCGGAATTCGGACTAACTAACCAACGCATGATTCAGAAGATAAGACAATTCTCAAAAAATAGTATAAAAATACATATGACTAAAAATATGAGCTAACCAAACAATAAGCCATACCTACTTTATATCATTGCAACATCTAGGCACAATGCCTAATTACCTACCTACATAAAATTTTCTAGCTCTAGTTTAGTTTTCGTAACAGGCAGTAAAAGATAAGTTTCTCTTTGTTTTCATTGCATGACAAAAGTTAACAAACATTATCTGTTAAATGTGTTGTCATGTTATCTAGAGCTAAGTAGGTAATTGTCATAACTTACATGAAGAGGACTAAAAGTAAATTAACAAAAACCTGGGGCACTGCACCGAAGTTTCGAGGTCAATTCAGCACTTTATAAATAAGTTAAATAACTAGCTTTTGCCTGCGGCTTTGCTCGCGTTAATTTCGGGGTAAATGCTCCATACAAACTTCCACGCCCCATTTCAAGGAAGTGGAGGGTTAGAAAGGGGCAAAAAGTAGCCTATATTACTCTCCATCCCTTCAACTATCTCCACTTAAAAAATCACGCCAATTCGTCGCTCCGTTTTGCCGTGAAAGAAAGACAAACATACAGACAGACGGACCCACTTTCCCATTTATAATATTAAATATGGATTCTTCTCTTCGCTCTATATAGGATTCTTAAGAATAATTTCTGACGTGTGATAAATTTAGAATAGTCAATTTCTCTGTTTGGGCACCTAATCCAACGTAGGTATTCCTCGAAGTGCACTTTTGAATGGTCACCTAAAGTTTAGCACATCTTGAGATTTCAGTTTCTCAGCCGGTGGTAGGGTCAACCCGCCTGACAGCCGTGAGCCGTTTCCACCACCGTACACTGGACGAAACACCCATGAAGTGACTTGGGCTCGTTTCGGGTACGGTGAGTGTACCTATAACCACAGCTCGCACAAAGCGCTTTGCGTCTTCATTCATAGTCAATCAATTAACAGCCTTGGTCCGTCCACTGCTGAACGTAGGCCTCTTTTAATTCACGCTACATTTCTCTATCCCGGGCTTCTTTCATTCATAGTGCGAATTCAGATTTTCAAGGCGAGAGTGAATCGGTTTTTGTTGGGTAAGAGCGCTTCATCTTTGGCTTCAACATTGCTTAATATCAGGCTGGTTGGGGTCAAGCGCTACCCATTCATGAATATAAAAAAAGTTATCTTCCAGGCTTAGAATAATAACACATCTAAGCTTCCAGGCGAGTGATTCGTCTACTTTTCTATTAATCATCATCGTCATCATAGGGATTTAGCTTCTCGCACCGGTGACGCTGCTTCCTGTTTTCCGACTTTTCTGGTACGGAAGGGCATAAATAATTAATGAATTATCTTTCTTTCTTGCCGTTTCTTTTCACTGCTTAATTACAGCTTTACGATATCCCAAATCTAATGTTACCTAAGTGCTACCTTATTCGTTTTGCCAAGTCGGGATCTCATCCAATCTTTTATGCATGAGTCCAAAGGGCGCAGATAAGTGCGCTGTCTGCCTACTATCCGAAATGTAAATGGAAATGTAAAAAATGTATGAAATGGTTATGGGGTAGGTCATTTTTTATAATGCGGTAGTTACAAGACTATTATCTTAGGTAGAGTATAGGTAGGTGTGTTCAATTATTTGGCCTTAACTAAAACCTATATAGATTTAAGGGTGTATAGTACCGATGCTACGCTGAACTAACAAAAATTTACAAGTGATGTTGTACAAATCACACATATCAGCTCCATTCCACTTTAGTGAATCAATATAATTGGTGAATTTTTGTTAGATTTACGCAGCTAATCCATGTATGTATTGTTATTTATGTATTTATTTAGCGTTTAGTTGGTAGCTCACCTCACCCCCCTTTATTTCTCAACTTTCCTCTACCATAAGGGTGTCTGGAAGAGATCGCTTATAGCGATCATATAAGGTCGCCTAAATTGTGCAACAAGTGTGTCAATGTATGGTGCGCAATGAAGAATATCTATCTATCTAATCCCTTTATATGATGAAAAAGAACAATAGGTATCTACCTACTTACAATAGATTGACTATACATGCCTCAAAGACTCAAATAATCAACAATTTTGGAACAAAACAGATTACAAATCAAAAGTCAAAGATTATGTAAATTAAATTGGAAATTGTTTGTGTTACATCGATAATAAAATATGGAATTTCACATTCGAAACGCAAGTCATGTTTTTGTAAATAACAAAACAATATCAGAAAACAGTAGCCATGCGAATAGGTATTATTAG
Organism: Conogethes punctiferalis; assembly: GCA_031163375.1. Classification (NCBI taxonomy): domain Eukaryota; kingdom Metazoa; phylum Arthropoda; class Insecta; order Lepidoptera; family Crambidae; genus Conogethes; species Conogethes punctiferalis. Next base: position 13,679,890 of record CM062087.1, on the reverse strand, counting down.
GTTCATAATTGGACGCTTTTATGAATAGGCTTGTTGCCGTATGTCCGTCTTTTAGATTGTTTTTAAAAATAAGATACACGTATTTATTAATTTCTAAATTAGACCAAACATAACAAAGATAGGTATATGTAGGTCGCTGAAGTTACATGTGTCGTCACTCTTAGTGGCATTTTTTTCTCAAGGGGTAGGTAATGTTAAAGACTGTCAGTCCTTTGTCTGTTATTTTTGATTAATCGAACGTGCCCAATATTTTTTTTATACTTATTTCTAATATTGAATGTAAGTTTTTGACCCTATTATTTTTTGCACTGTTTACGTGCACATTGGTCTAAATATTTCGAGTGTTTGTCTATTTTACTATGAATTAGTAAATACTTACATCAAAATATTGTAAATACATATTCTCTTTTAAATCATTGGTTGTGCTGAAAATCATGTAATTGAATAGCAACCTAGAAGTTAGCTGAGAACTCCTTATCAGTTACCTATTAGCAATCAAACTCGTTCATTGATACGGACTTAGCTACTTCGCATTAAACATTTCTTCGCAATAGACATTGAAATAATTAATATCACTATTATTTGGTTTTGTAAAAATCTCATATCTGAAACTGTTGCTGGTTTTCCTTCAGGTAAAAAGTCATTATCATCATTAGTATTATACTAGTCCACCGTTGGACGTAGGCCTCTCAAGGTGTACGTGTAAACACCTGGAGGCTTTACCTATAATCGCCATGCTGGATAGGCAGGTTGGCGATCGCAGGGCGTAGCTTCTCGGTCCGGTGACGCTGTTGCCCGTCATCGGACTGTGGTTTTTAGCTACGCCTTCAATCCTGATAGTTATACCGCCATCAGTCGGTTGCCAGAGCCTCGTCCATTTTTCAGTAGGATGCACCGAGGGCAGGTGAGGAGCGAAAGGATGACAGGTCGCTCCCTTACATCCCTCCATCCTAGTCATTATGCTGCGCTATAATAAATTAGGCTCAAATTAATTAAGGGGTAAACAATTTAATACATAGTTGAAATGCGTTTGCTAAAAAAATATTTAACTCGTACATGCTTAGTACCTAAATGGTCACGCGCATTAGGTACTTATCTTAGTCATGTGATTTATCTAATTTATGAGTCATAATCATAATGCATAATGTAACTCGTATACCTACAGTGAGTTATCTGATTCGTATTTAGAATCTACCTATTCTATTTTCTGTGATTCGATTAACATATTGTTGAACTGCCCATTCACAAATCCAAATCATACATGAAGTCCTTACTTATAAAAGGGGGCTATTATAGAGTAGAAGATTTCCTCAACGACGACATCTCCTGGACTGCTGCTTCGTAGTAAACTTTGCATTGTATAGACTCAACTTTTATTTTGCATTGTGTAACTTTAAAATATGTATTAAAAAATGTTGTAATACCAAATCATGTAACAATTGGCGATTTAAAAAGAGTAACTACCGAGTTTCTTGCCATTTCTTCTCGGTAGAAATGTACCTTCCGAACACGGCGGTAGCTTCTTTTAAATTGCTTTTATTCACATTCTTACATTACCGGGGACGGGGATGAAAGGTATTTTGACTTTGACTTTGAATATAAGCGCCACGTCATGACTGAAAACTTAGTATGTACTGTTTCTTTTTTTTAATTTATTTATGCTCGCTATACGAGACACATAGCCCGAAGGATTAGTACGCTGAAGTGGCAGTGGGCTGGTCATGTCTGCCGCAGAGCCGATAATAGGTGGAGCAGACGAATCTTGGAGTGGACACCGCGTTTAGGCAAACGTAGTGTAGGACGCCCCGCAACCCGCTGGGCGGATGACCTTAGAAGAACTGCTGGCAGTTGCTGGATGGTGGAGGCCCGGGATAGAGAAATGTGGCGCGAATTAAAGGAGGCCTACGTTCAGCAGTGGACGGACCAAGGCTGTTGATTGATTGATTGATTGACACGAGACACGACAATCACAAGCAAAAGATTGACAGTTTGAGTCTAGATGGTAATCCAAGGCTATCTATGTGCTTAGAAAAAAGTTTGAAATAGCTTACGCTTATGGTTTTAGTTTTGCACTAGGATACCCATCTTTTTAGTGAAACTGGTTTCCTCTACCTGAAGGTTGTCTGGATGAGATCGCTACAATCGATAAGACCGCCTAAGTACCATGTTTTGTTTGTAATATGTTTTCTTGTAATGTCTGTGTTTTGTGCAATAAAGAGTATCTAATCTATCTTTCTTACAAACAACAGTTCATATCTAGTAGCAGTGATCTGATTCAGCCGGGATGCCGATCTGACAATCAATGCTGACCACCAACTGTTGCTACGAACATAAAACCTTTCTCAAAACGCCAAAACCTTTGCGATAAAGAGACCAACACAGAGACATGGCATACTTTCTTGTAGTCTAGTGTGATGAAAAATTACAGCCAGACGAAATCATAATAAAGTTAAAAATAGTCAATAAGTAAGAATAGTGAATTGATTGCTCTTTTCATTAACATGTCATGTGAGCGTGAACTATACTGTGACTTCCTTCCTAGCCCCAAATATCTACTTGGTATGTAATCATATGAATCTGTTTGCAGACGCTTTGTAGGCAACCCAGCAAATATTAACTGAGACTACGTTTGTTGGACGAGACATCGCACTCTAGGTAAATATTGTTGTCCAATGTTATCACCGACAGCCAAGAATGATTAAACATTAGAATTATGTAACCACGTATGACTAAAATTACCTGAATGAGGAATAATCGGATAGGTGTTTGACAAACTCGGTAGCTCATTTTGACCTTTTTTGTGTTCTTGTCTTCTGAACTGCTGATGGTCGTGTTTTCACTTGTTTGAGCCTAGTACTTATCTATTTTTGAATAGCATCAATATGCCTGGGTATAGGATTAAAGCAAAGAACTAGACTTCCACATAACTGTGGTTAAGAAGTAGGTAAGTAGAATTCTTTGCGCGTTGCCACCTTTCTATAATATGCCTTTAAACGAAGCGTGGAGAAGCAACTTACGGGACAGGATGGCTATGGTGACTGACTGGATACTGAGGCTTCCCGCCCCTTGTCATGGCTACTTCGGTTCCTTTTTAGCTTTTTATCAGGCGATAGGTATAGTGGCGTCGTTGGGCCAATATAAAAAATGAAATTTATGATGTTTCATCATCATCATAAGAGAGGTAGGGCATAGCGAATCTTCGCTCGTATTGAGCTGCCCGTCCGGGGAAGGACCTCCACCCTATAGAATACCGCAGCCAAATGACCTCCGGGTCGTGTTTCTGCTGGTGAGTAGGGTCTCCGGAGCTCGTGGGGGGTTAGGGTTGGGCCGGCATGGCAGTGGCAACTGACAGGTAACTAACCAGCTACTTGCCAGTTGTCACAGCGACTTGGGCTTCTCTTTAGCTTTCCATCAGGCGTAGGGAAGCCATTATGTCGAGCTACTATAAAAAAAAAAAAATCATCATCAGCTTATTGCAGTCCACTGATGGACAGAGGTCTCTCTAGCTATTCGCCTCTTGGGGAAAACATCTGGAGGATATAACCATAATCGCCACCCTGGGCAGGCGGCTTGGCGATCGCAGAGCGTAGCTACTCGCTCCGGTGACGCTGCTGCCTGTCATCGGTCTGTGGTATTTAGCTAAGCCTTCGGTTGTGATGTTTATACCGCCATCAGTCGGTTTGCCAGAGCCTTGTGTGTTGTTCGGCAGGATGCACCACGAGCAGGTGAGATTGGCTTGAAGCGAAGAGATGATTGGTCGATGGTCGCTCTTTTACATCCCTTATAATCTTCTTCTTCTTCCGCTCCTTATCCCATTATTTGGAGTCGGGTCTCCTCACAATTCTGCGCCAAGTCTTTTACATCCCTTATAATGTTCGTGGTATTTCTATAGATACATTCGCCACTCCTTTTTTTCCATGACCCTAACTACTAAGGCACCGAAATAACATTTTTGGTCCTATGGTATCATAGTATTCAGTCCTTGTTTCCGACCAGTCCAAATAAACACATGCCATTCAAATAAGGCATACATCAACATGCCGAGCCCAGAAGTGGCAGCGGCGCAGCAATGACGTACAATTGTGCTGCCTCCAGGGTTAACACAATTATTGAACACCAATTAAGTTGGCCGACTTCACGTTATAGCTAACTGTGTGAGCGGTAAGGATGCTACGTAGCACTTATTGAGGGTTCATTAACATTATACAACCACTCCATTAATCACGCGCGTGTCGTAAAATACGACTAATGGAATATCAGGATAGGGGCAGCAAGTTTACCTGGGTAAACTGGATACAAAAAACCTACTGCGGTGACCCGTTGGTCACTGCCAAGCATGGTGAATGACACAAATGACCAGAGACCTATAATAAATAATAACCCAAGACATGTCACGCTGGGCCACTCAGCGCCATCTAGCCCCAAACTAAGCCGAAGCTTGTACTATGGGTACTAGACAACTGATAAACTTACTTAGATAATTTTTTTTTGTAAATAAATACATATTATACATAGAAAACACCCAGACCAATACAAACAGACATGTTCATGCACACAATAAATGTTTGTACTGTGTGGGGATCGAACCCTATGTCTTTACTACAAGCATCTCGCCAACCGTGGTGTAGTAGGACGTCATGAGGTAAGGTGGAGTGACGATTTACGCAATATGGCTGACATGAGCTGGGTGCGAGAGACCCAGGGCCAAGCAAAGTGGCAAACAATTGGAGGGGCTTAAGTCCAGCACTGGACTGCAAGAAGCTGGTGATGATGATGATATATACCTCAGAAGGTATTCGGGATTGACGGTTATTTTGTACTATAATGAAAAAAAATATATATATTATATATTACCATTTCTTGGACAACTAAGTACTTGCAACTTTTATTTATGGCAACTTAAAATTAAATTCAATATCAAATCCTGAAAATACCGGGATGTACCTAAGAAAAGTAATCCCAGAATTTCAATGAGACTCGATCGAATTCGCTAGACGACAAACTATTCTCTAGTACGAGTTTACTAGTAATATCCTTACTTCGCCTTGATTGTTGTCTGTAGGCGAAATTCGGTCAATAGGACATTATGAATGAATGTTGTCATAGTAAACTAGTTCGGAATTCTATTGTTATTTGTCTGACCTCACTGACCAACGGTCAATTAATTGATGTCCATTGGGAGTTAAATAGGTAATAGGTTACGATTTTTCATCGAGGCACGGGTTATTACACATGGTACAAAACGGGCCCGGGATTATACTTACTTGTAGCGTAAGTCTGTTTCAAAATGGTTTAGGGATGGATCGAGCCCTTCGTCATCATCATCATCATCATCATCTGATTGAAGGCGTCCTATTGGACATAGACCTCAATAAATAACGTAATTTCAATAGTACCTACTTTTCATCGACGTCATTTTCTATCATAAATTCTATTTCGTATTATATATTTTATTATTAAATATTATATTATATTTCTTCATAAAGTTATAGAAACGCTCTGCTGCAATATTGGAATTAAAGTCCAGGGTTTGTTTATACGTTTATTTTATTATTTAATCATATTTATATAGGTATTCGCATATTTTTATAATCTGCACATTTTAAATCACATTCGAACTAAAGAACCGTTTCCTTAGTGTTGCCAGCGACATGAAACCATAAATATTAATGTACATACATTTGTAAAATATTGAATCTTAGTCAGTGTGGTCCGGATTTAGAATCATACCGTGGGTGTCTTAGAAGACATCATCATCATCATCATCAGCCTATTGCAGTCCACTGCTGGACATAGGCCTCTCCAGTTGTTCGCCACTTGGACAAGCATCTGAAGGATAGCCTCGCCCCGCCGCCCAACCCGCCTGCCCAGCGTGGCGATTATGGGTATAGACCCATAATCGCCACGCTGGGCAGGCGGGTTGGCGATCGCAGAGCGTAGCTTCTCGCTCCGGTGACGCTGCTGCCCGTCATCGGCCTGTAGTATTTAGCTACGCCTTCTAAAATGTGATGGTCATACCGCCACTAATCGGTTGCCAGTGCCTCGTTTGTTATTCGGCAGGATGCACCACGGGCAGGTGAGGTTGGCTTGGAGCGAAAAGATGATAGGCCGCTCCCTTACATCCCGTACGTAGAAGACAACTAAGGAAGTATCCAGAACCGGGCAACAGCGTTTACCTGAGTACAAATAAAACCCACTGCGGTCACCAAACCGCCTGCCAAGCGTGGTGACTATGGCAAATGACCCCAAATGACATTGTCATTGTGGGACCCCTATATCCAGCAGTGGATATCTCGCACTGTTAGTGAAAAATAGCATAATTATTCTTACTACGAATTTCCGATTATTTTAATAATTCCTGATTAGTCAAGAACATCTTATATTAATAATTTTTCTCCTTTTTTGATGTCAGAAAGATTGTTCTACGCCTAGAGGTAACGTAATTATGTCTATAAATTCGGTTTTTGGGGCGTACTGATAAATCATCATTTTTGACTTATTCTTTTTTCCACCAGGGGTGCAATCTGCAGACTGATGATGAATCTAAGTTTATAAGAATAAGAAATCTTTATTATATTTTAAGTTTAATTGTAATGGGGCGCAAAAGTTTCAAATCTTCTATGCTGTTCTGTTATCTTTATAACTGTGCCGTTCCATAACCCACCGGTCGAACCCAATTAATTTGGGCCGAGAACAACCCGCCATAACTCACAAGGAATTACGCTCTCAATTTAATTAACAATCCCAATATTGAAACAATTAGAATTTTAAATGGCTCTCTTCGCCGTAGCTTTGTAATGGACACATTAAGCAGATTGGCACTTCACTAATATAAACTTGGCTATTATAATTAATGTTATTGGTTTGTGGATATGTATGGTTTAAAGATCCCGCGCTAACACGAAAGAGGAAGACCACCGAAGTGGTGGAGAAATGCTATCAGGGTACAAACCGGCATGAATTAACTACAAATAAGCGTCACCGGGGCAAGAAGCTACCGTCCTGCTATCGCCGACCCACTTGCCCAGCGGGGCGATTACGGGCAAAGCTTTCAGATGTTTGATCAAAGTGGCGAAGAACTGGAGAGGCCTATGACCAGCAGTGGACTGCAATAGGCAGAGAATGAGGTGAAGATCGTAAGAAGTGGAGGAGTGGAGAAGAGGCCTATGTCGGAAAGCGGAATATTTTAGGGGGCGGCAAAATTTCACAATTTATAATCTATCCATACTAATTTAAATAATAAAAATATTTGAACCATTTCATATTTTTATCGGAACTACAAATTCGGACCGATTGAAAAGAGCATGGAATTTTTCATTACTTATTCTGTAACGGATTCGGGGAATCCCTTTTCTTTGAATGATATTTTGTAGCGACTGCTGCCAACACCGTCCACGACTTGCGGGGATTCCCCGTATTTTATTTTATGCTTTGTTTATGACTAACAAAACAACAGCGAGAATTACTGACGATTCAAAATAAAAGGGCGGCAAAATTGTCTTCCGCCCCGGGCGGCAAAATTGTCTTCCCCCCCCCGGGCGGCAAAATTGTCTTCCGCCCCGGGCGGCCAACACCCACGCTACGCCGCTGCTATTAGGGTAGGTAGTAGGCTGGGCAGGGATGTGGCCGTATGCTTCGGCGCTACCCGTATCTCTGCTATTTGCTGCCCACTGGCGACACAGGGGGTTTAGTGGGTATACCCTCGCATTTTGGGAGGTGTGGTGACTCCCTCCGGAGGCGGCATGAAGGTGCCTAATGCATTCCCCTCTAAAAAAAAAGGTAGTAGTAAAAAAAAGTATGTGGTATCGGCGCGTGGTCCGGAAAAATTCCAAAACAAGTAAAGGTTTCGAGTAAGTATTCTAATTACGTATTTACGAGTAATGTCCTTGTTATTAGCTCTGCGTCCATAGCATATTTTTTTGGAATGGATTTTTGTATTGGATTACGTTTTGAAGAATGGTTTTTATACTGTTATAGCATCACTTATTTGTGCTGGAAAAGCAACTGCTTATCCTCGCGTGAAGAGAAGCCCAAATCACCCGATTACTTGATGAAATGTCACTGGCCATCAAAATATCGCAATTTTTCAGACTACATATAACGTATTTAAAGAAGCTAAGGTAACGTTTAACCTACAAAGCCCATCAGAGTGTGAAAGTGAGCCCAAACGAAAGCAGTGGTTATTACTACGCCAGGGTGTGTTACATAACACGACTAGAAAATCTTACACGTATTCAATTACAGACCTTATGGAGTTGACTTAAGGATCTTGTCGTCTGCTGGTGTTGACTGTACGTGTATAAATTTTAATTAGACCATCGCGGCACACGTGAGAGGCATACTGGCGACAGACGGTAGGGTTGGCGACGCGATGGGAGATGAGACGTGAATTAACCTGTGAACGTATATAAATAACTCAAAGGTGAGGAGGACTGACTGACTTTTCAGTCAGTCAGTGATCAATCAACGCACATCCCAAACCGCTGGACGGATCGGGCTGAAATTTGGAATGCAGGTAAATGTTATGACGTAGGCATCCGCTAAGAAACAATTTTGATTAATTCTACCCTCAAGGGGATAAAATAGGAGATAAAACTCTATTCCACGCAGACGAAGTCGAGGACACAGCTAGTATGATAAATAACACAAGAGACCTACGCTGGGCCAGTCATCGCCATTTAGCCCCAAACTTAGCCGAAGCTTGAACTATGCGTACTAGACGATTGACAAACTTTACTTAGAAACTTTCTTTTGTAAATAAATACATATTATACATAGTACATATATTCTCTACCACTCCACCAGAAAATTTGCTGATTAAAGGTCAGTCGTAATGGTCGGTTAAAGGCGCATGCAGAGTTGTATGTTTGACAGTCGCCTATGAAGAGCTATTGCTTAAGAAGGGAGTAGCCGGATTTGTCTCGCGATCCAATTTATCCATCTTTTGTTTATTTTATGGGGAACCCGGTAAAGGGGTAAAACGCGGGCAAAGCCGCAGGGGCACAGCTTTGCTGATCTCATCCATATTCTGACGCAGAAGTTTGATGACATACCAAACAGAGCTCTTGAACGCTTGGAAATCCTTATGAAGGTCCTCAAGCTTGATTGGTGAAGATGACACTTTTGACTGATTTAGATGGGCTTCAAATTCGTCCATGCGCTTCATCAGGCTGGTCTCCAGAGACTCGGCGATACGCTCCAGGGTCGACATGGCAGGAATAGGTGAAGTGAATTTAGTGCTTTAGTGGAAACTAGTGCAGTGATAAGTGGCCAGCAGGTATGTGGTTCTAATTTACGAAATAGACATTGGCCAGTGCTCCCTTCAATCTAGGTTATGTATTGTACTATTACAAGTAACCTTAGACATAAATTTACTTTCTTTGTGCAGATTTTCTTAATTAAATTAAAATAAACAGAGGAGCAATGTGCTTTCACTTTTATATCTACCGCCCAAAAAAGATATCCTAAATATATCCTAAATATTCTCCATCCAGCTATTACTGCTATGTTCACTAAAGGAGCAACCCTATCGTTTCCACACCCTTACTTAGGTATGTAGCATGTAGGTGCCTTCCGTCTTCGCCGACGACATATCCTATTTGGATTAATGAATTAAGAACTGTCCCGAAAGTAATGAAATGTCTTGGACTTGGTAGACAACTGAATATATTGTATTATGTCGCTTACGACTACATTGGGGGTTATCTGTGCTTACTAACGACAAGTATTGTCTTCTATCTATACTTATAATAAATCTGTAGAGAGGTCAATTCTGTACATAAAATATTTTTTCAAAATAACTATCAGGGGGTGATAAGTGATCGATACTGATACCAAAAATGCAATCAGTAAAATTTTTGTCTGTCTGTCTGTCTGTCTGTCTGTCTGTCTGTCTGTCTGTATGTTCGTTATAGAAAAAAAAACTACTGAACAGATTTTGACGAAACTTGGTACAATTATTCTTCATACTCCTGGGCAGGTTATAGGATACTTTTCATCACGCTACAATCAATAGGAGCGGAGCAGTGACGGGAAGTGTTGGGAAAACGCGAGAAATTTAAACCTGTATGTTTGAACGCGCATTACGTACTACTGCATAGAATTGAATGCGGTTTTCACCAATGTATTGCTAGAGGTCTAACTAAAAAATTGGGCACAAGGTATAGATGGGTATTATATGGAAGTCCGTTATTTTTGAAACCCGATATCCACGCGAGCGACGCCGCTGGCACAGCTAGTACCTACGTAATAAAAATCGTTATGATATCATTTAAAATGAAAATGTAAATTAAAAAATATATTTAGGTCTAGAATATACGTAGATGTTCGTTATTGCACAAAAATCCGCGTCGATTCTGGATTTAGAATAGGAATGCCCCAACTCGGCTCGGTGGCTCAATTGGTAGTGACCCCTGCCTTCTGAACCAACGGTCGTGGGTTCGATTCCCACCCGGAACAAACATTCGTGTGATTAATACTTGTGTTTGTTCCGTGTCTGGGTGTTTATAATTTGTATTTGAGTATTTATTTGTGGTACCTTCGTTGTTCTGATACCCATAACACAAGTGCTTAAGCTATTTACTTTGGGATTAGAGCAATGTATGTGATGTTGTCTGATATTTATTTATAACTCATCCCGTGGGTATTGTTGAAGACAACTAAGGGAATATCAGGAAATGGGCAGCAGCGCTTATCGTTTGTTTCCGTTAAACTAAGCAGCTAGGTCCATCAGTTCCATCTAGAAACTTTCCCATCAAAAATTGTTTCTTTTCAACGATCGTTTTTTCCGCATACGTGGAAGCTCTGGGCGGTTTCTTGATCCGCCGTTGTATTTCTTGATTGCTACGACGTGGTAAAGAGAGCGTTTTTACTTACGGCAAGCAGTGGCTGTACCCGCGGCATTGCAGAGTCACCGTTTACCATCAAACCGGTAGCTCCTCTACCTCTAAATTTGAGCACTGTACAAAATGACCCTGCTGCTATTTCACCAAACTTTAAAGTTGTTGCATTGGGTAATATGCTCTGCTCAGTAATAGTTCTATTTCAATCCCAGACTTTTCTATTTGTCTAAGCTATTAAAGGACTGATCGGTATTACATTTGTTACAAAGGATTTCACACGCTCAGTATTGCCCTGATATGCTTCTATTTCCATCCTAGACTTGTCTATTTGACTATGCTATTAAAGGACTGATACAAGTTGTTACACAGCTCGGTAAATATTTGCCTTCCTGTCGCATCCGTTGTAGCGTAGTGTGAATTGGCTTTAGTGACATCAAATACGTTTTGCGATAGTGTCATCTATCAATTAGGTTTAATTGCGACGTAGTTCAGTAGAACAAAACAAAGCTGAGCGCGATTACATGGTGTGCGGTGGACACACGGTGTCGAATTACGGATGGAATCGGTGCGGTTGACGTTATGTATGTGAGATCCACAGTTTGTTTACTGTTTATAATATGTTTTCATTATTTCCTTTTCATCATCGCTCAATAGGTATCTGTGTCTGAACATTGAATAATTTTCCAAAAAAAACCCGTACAATTTGTTTTTTAGAAAAAAAAAATGCCAGTCCATAATAATAACCCATAAAAACTGCACAAGTGCTTTATAACCAACCCTCTGAAGCACACCCGGAGGTAGTTTATTTATATTTTACTTATTTATTACGTTTTTTTAAAAGTACGTGTGTGTATTCGATGACTAATTGAGCGGGAGTAGACAATTCCTTTTAGTATATAATCTACTTAATCGATTTAACTAAATTGAAAGGATTATTTAATTAACTTAAATTCTGTTGCATGGCGGTGGAAATTGATAGGAAACTGATGCCTGTCCTTTGCTTCAGTGATTTGGGCCTCTTTTCAGATTTGCCATCAGTTATATAAAGTATAGTTATGCAGGTACGGGTATATTTACACTGTAAATAACATTAACCGCGGCGTGTATTGTGACAAAATATGTATCGTATGTTCTCACATAAGCCAACCGCGGCTGATCCCAAATGGGCGTCATTATATGGGGTATTTTAAAAACGCTTGAAACAATTAACTTTTTACGACCCGACGTGGGAAATAAGGTCAGCGTGTTTGTCACAAGTATCACAACACACTATTAATTTGATGACTTTGTTGGCGTATTTACGAGTATTAGTTAACGGCACACTCAACTGGAAATGTCGTTTTAAACTCGTAGTATGGCATTAAATATCGCGACAGACTTTATTTTTATAGATTAGTATAAATGAGTGTCAATTCTATTTTCTTTACACTTTTCCCTCCGAACAACTTTTAAAAAAAATATCGGAAATGGTCAATCCGTTGTCGGGTTTTGATCTTTGCAACATAAACTCGAATACAGTCTACATAAAAAAAAGATATACTTAACAAATAATAATTAAACGATGGCGACTAATTCATCTTATTCTATAAAATAAGCGTGGCGTGGAGTAAGCTGAGACTAACAAAATTGTCCTACTAAGCACGAGATCTGTCCGCGGTGTCAAAAGGTACGCCTACAATCAAATGGGCCTAAACGTAACGAACGATAACATATATCATCCCCGCTCCACTTCAGTTTTGAAAAATATCAAATAAGTATAGACCATATTTGATTACTTCGTCTTAGACACAGACCCTTATGACCCTTAAGTATCGCTACATTCGTTCTAAAAACCCAAGTGTCATAAAATATAACAGCAATATAATAATAATAACTCACTAGGGGAAACACCTAAATCCTCAGATTTTGATTAATCGATTTTTTAAAACGCTTCCTTGTAAGTAGCTACCTTATTTTTAAGTATAACGAGCGCATTGCATGTTCAAAAAGTTCCTGCGAGATATTAAATCCTTTGTTATTGTTAATCATTTTAGATAAGTACCTGCTGCTGTAATTAGCTACTTAAATATTTAAGAGGCTAAAAAAATATTGTAGTCGAAATTATTAACGATTAGTTTCGGGTTTTGTCACTTGTATCTAATGATTTTATAAGTATGCAATTTTTTTTTTGGAAGTCCACACATATGTATAATGTTTAAGTGTCCGTCTCCAGATTTAGAATAGGCTCCCCATCTCATCGCGTGGGTGTCGTAAAAGACGACTAAGGGAATATCAGGAAACGGGCAGCAGGGTTTACCTGGGTCGCCAAACCGCCTGCCAAGCATGGTGACTAAGCCAAATCCCTCAACTGACAATTGGCACTGGGGGAGACCTATTTCCCGCAGTCACCGTTTGCAGAGACTATCTCAGTCCACTGCTGGACATAGGCCTCTCCAGTAGTTCGCCACTTTGGGCAAATATCTGGAAGCTATACCTACTCATAATCGCCACGCTGGGCAGGCGGGTTGGCGATCGCAGGTCGTAGATCATCCCTCCGGTAACGCTGCTGTCCGTCATCGGCCTGTGGTATTTAGCTACGCCTTCAATCGTGATGGTTATACCGCCATCAGTCGGTTGTTGCCAGAGCCTCCTTTGTTAGTCAGGATGCACCACGGGCTGGTGCCTTCAGCCCAGCCATCTTTGGCTAGAAGGGAAAATATAGGTCGCTCCTTACATCCCACTATATACATATACATAAATACTTTATTGTTTGCTTTTTAATTGACCTGCTTGAACCAAACTCGGACGGCCGGTGTTCACTTCCAAGGTAATTTATTATCCAAAATAGATAGCATGTAGCATTTTAGACACATTTAACAGTGAGTTTATCGGTGTCATCACTTACCCTTTGAACTTTACGGCGTTACACCGCGTTATGCAAAGTGACCTTAGCCTTATAGACTAGGGTTCCATGGTGCTTAATTAGCTTTATATTACGCGTGGGTTTACGCTAATACCTGGTTAAAGTTAAAATAATTACGTTATGTGTTGTAGGTATAGCTTTGAAGCGTTCTGTGTAAAGGGTTCTTGTTAGGAAAGTCTAAATATTGTTGTGCTACGTTTAGTATTTAGGCTCAGTGGTAATGAAAGTTGCCTCTGACACTGTGGTTGCGGCTTTGATAGGTACCCTCAGATTACAAACATTTATGTGCGTGAATGCCTTTTTTTTATAGTTGCTCGACATAATGGCTTCCCTACGCCTGATGGAAAGCGAAAGAGAAGCCCAAGTCGCTGTGACAACGGGCAAGTAACTGGTCAGTTACCTGTCAGTTGCCACCGCCATGTCGGCCCAACCCCAACCCCCCACGAGCTCCGGAAACCCTACTCACCGGCAGAAACACGACTCAGAGGTCATTTGACTGCGGTATTTTATATGGTGGAGGTCCATCCCCGGACGGGCGGCTCAATTCGAGCGAAGATTCGCTATGCCCTACCTCTCTTTCTCTCTCTTTTTTATGCGAGAGGCTGCAGAGGGGCAAGTGTGATGCCTGATGGTAAGCAGTCAACATCGCTCATCTCTGTCATGTCTGTTCTAAGTAAGCGTTTAAGTATTTTTTTATACTACGATTGTTGACAAAATGGCTCCTCTCCCGCCTGATGGTAATCGGTCATCGTAGCCCATGGGCGCCTGCAACACCAGGCTTTAAGAACCTACTTTAGACTTGAAGTGCCTCTAGTAAAGCAGTCATTACTATGAGAAAACCCCAGCACGGAGTTCGTTCCACAAACGCAGAGTTCGCGGGTGGAAATTCCTCTGAAATCGAACCGTGCGTGACCGGTTAGGCCTCAGGCTGTGAAGATGAACACCCTGCCGATTTGTTACTATTTACTTTATACCGACTAATGTTTTCTTCAGCACGATATTCCTTAGTATTCATACGGGACCTCATCACAGTATGCAGCTCACTTGACTCTTGACTGCTTTTAACCGCCAACATAATTGAACAGCGTAGGTGTAAACCTTTATTCCGAACGACATAAAGGTCAGGTTTAATTGGATGGACAATCGGAATAAATGGGCGTTCGCCAATTTTATGCTTGTGGATAAAATATAGGTACAGTCCGGATACATTATGTGTACGATTACTGTGAAAAGGAATATTATATTGTCATTTTTTACAATGTTTTGTAGTTATGGTTATGTAGCAGAACGTTCTTACCTTTGTATAGAAAATTAAAAGCGATGAAGCTTCTTTTTTATGAAGAGATTTCAGGATGACCTCACTCCAGCGGTCGTGAGGTCCAAAAGTTAGGTCGACAGGCATAATAGAACAAATCCAAGTTTAGTTGGGATGGGGCCTAATTTATCAGTCTTTAATATTTAGTAGTTGAGACCAATTGTTAAAATTAGTCAGCTATAATACGTTACGGCCATTCTGGTATTTTAAGAGGCTAATATTGGGGACTTATTTTTAGGTTTGACTTGTCAGGCAGATGGGAGTTCATTGCCCTCCAGATTGGTATCTAAGTTTACATAATGAAATACAATATATGACACAATAACTATGTAGGTACCTATAAAATGTGCAATGTACCTACTACGAGTATAAAGTTCTCGTAAGTGAATAGTAACTAAATAATGATATGCAATAACTCCGCTAAACTATAAAACCATAAACATCGGCACCTACCTAAATACTGGCAGTTATTTTAATTGTGTAGTATAACTTGTAAAGGAAAAAAGAAGAAAATTTAGGTACTTTTAAAATTTGTTACCGGCTCTGGGACAGATCTAGCCTGTACAGTCAACCTACAATTGGGATGATGACTAAAAAATAATTTAATGTCCATCAGATAGATTAATGAAAAATATTGGATACGTATTTTTTATTTTGCCTCTTGTTCAAAAACTTACGAAGATACATTGATTTTAAATGTCACATGACGTCACGTTAGAGTACAAAATATACTCTAACGTGACGTAGTTAGCCCCCACTCCGTAACTTTAATGCGCTATATCTAAGTATTTTCTTGTTATTTCGACAAAACAAAAAATACGGGTCTTATATTTTTTTTTTATCTAAGAGACGGACTAATTATTTTCTTCATTTTCATACCTTGTCATCATCCGTATTCAGTATTTTCTTTCGCAGAGAATTATATTTTAATAATAAATTATATTTTAATATAAAATAAAAATAGATTTAATTTGTTTGCGGTTCCACTGAGGTGGAGCAGAGCGGAGACGAGGTATGGATTCACCAAGCACATGGATTCAGGTAATTTTTATAAAAGCATTTTTTGCAAAAAAAATCGACCTACCAGGAAGAACCCTTTCGAACAAAAAAAGAATTTTCCAAATCGGGCCATACTTAATTCGCGGAGATAGCTAAGTGTTAACAAACATACAAAAAAAAGAATGTTCAGTCGAATTGAGAATCTCCTTCTTTTTGATATCGGTTAAAAATGGTCGTATTGTGTACTCGTATGTACAATACTTACGTACTTACATTGCCCTATCACAGCTTCTTTGTTTACCAATGCTAATAAGACCACTATACTATATAGGTATGATTTAACCAGACATTTCTCTCTTGTATCGTCTGGGTCGTACAGGTACACGCGAGTACCTGTACTTTATGCATGTTAAGATCTTCGCAGCAGTTTATCCTGTCAACTCATCTTTTATTCATGCAGCGATTTTGTTTGCGCCCTGCTCGCTACAATGACTAGAAGACATGTATCTCACTCCTGTTACATTGTATCTCGGGTATTGTATATTAATGCGCTGAATTGAACGCATGTTTAAATAAGAAGTCAAGGCGATACATTATCAGCTTTTCTGTTATTGATGATGTTGAGTAGAACGCAACTATTTTACGTATTTATTTATAGTGGCTATTATGTGCCAATATGCTGTTGGCATACCTTTGCTTGATGGAAGATGAATGAGAAGCCAAAGTCACTGCGGCAACTAACAAGTAACCAAATCAATTACTTCCGATTTTGGTTCAATTTTAGTTTTACTTATGCTCTATTTTGTACTGGTTGACTCGGTAAAAGTATTCAAACCTAAGCATAATCTTTCTAATCCAAACCATATCCCAGTCGGGATTAGGAAGTTCGGGATCGAGATCCAGAACTAATTCTCAAATAAAAAGTTTGTATATAAAAGCAAATGGGTAGCACTTGACCCCAACTAGCCTGATTTTAGTTTTTTTAATAGTAGCTCGACATAATGGCTTCCCTACTCCTGATGGAAAGCGAAAGAGAAGCCCAAGGCGCTATGACAACTGGCTAGTAACTGGTCAGTTACCTGGTCAGTAACCTATGACAACTGGTCAGTAACCCTAAGGTTGGGCCGGCAGGCAGTGCAAGGGCAAGGGCAAGGGGGTTAGCCCCCCACGAGCTCCGGACACCCTACTCACCGACAGAAACACGACCCGGAGGTCATTTGGTTGCGGTATTCTGTAGGGTGGAGGTCCTTCCCTGGACGGGCAGCTCAATTCGAGCGAAGATTAGCGAATCTATGCCCAGGATGCCCAGGTAGGGCAATTTAGTTAGTGACGATGGAGCGCGTTCACAAATATTTTATAGAATAAGATAAATTTCACGTGGCATGTAAAAAAGAATAATGTGAAAAAGTTTGTGTATGTTTAAGCATTTTTAAAATTTTTACTGCAGTAGCGGCACATTATTTGATCAAGTTCAACATTAACACACTGTACAGAGTGTCATACAATGGGGACCATGTTCGTTAGCAGTCTTAAAAACATTTCCCGCAGACAATCGCATTGGGTAATTTAATTCTAACGAGGAAGGAGGCACGATATTTTTACCATCTGGAAATCTACTTTTTTATGACTTAGGGGGAAAACGGGCATGAACGTGATGGTAAGATCACCTCAGCCCTTAGAGACCGTAACTCGAAGGGAATCACAGGTTTTCATCTTGCAGCTCACCACCAAAATCACCCTTGCAGCCACAGAAATTTGTAGGCTCGCTTTTTGAAGGCCCCTAAGTCGTATCCATTCGGAAAAGTTGGAAGCTGATTCGTAAGAACAGTTGCACGAGGCAGAAAATCGTGCAAAACTTACCTACCGTGGAAGAATTCCAAATCAAGATGATAAACATGAAATGTTGAATTGGTACCTAAATTAATGTTATTATGACTTATGACCACGTTATATGACGTATTGTTTGCATAATATTATTAATCATTGCGTTTTACCCGTTTGTAAAACAGAATGAATTACGGTCTTGCGGTATAATTTATGCGACTTCGTCATCTCAGAGCGGTTAGGTAGCTAGGCAGATCGGGATGATCTGTTCGCCCTAAATCGGGACATTTACCCTGAATATTATTACACCGCCCATATTTAGAGTTAGGGTCCCTTAAAACCGGGTGGTGTAATAAGCGTTTTACTACGCCAACGGGAAAAAATGTGGCGGACATATATTATTTTCCGTCACCACATTAACAAAACAGTGGGTATTACTACTAATTTACTAATACATAAAAGCAATTTAACGAAAATAGACGGTAGAGCCCCATCGGCGATAATTAATAGACTCTATATTTGTGTTGTTTCTCGGAGTTAACACAATATAGAAGTGTGAATACATTGTAAATATGTTAATTATAGTTTTTGGCTTTCAACGTAATTTAAAAACAACTTCTCGAAATTATTATGTTATAGAAACAAGTGTAGTATCCACTTATATCTAGTAAAAACAGGTCCTGATAACATTTGTGTTCGAAAAGATTTTTGATTGCGAGGGTCAGGAGCGATTAAATCATTATAATACAAAAACTTGACTTATTTGTACACTAGCTGAAGCCTGCGACTTTGTTCGTGTGAGCTTTATGATGCCTAGAGTTATTAGCTATTTAAAAAAGATTCCTTCAATGGGCGCACAATTATTTGTTTTTGATTCTCTTTTTTTATCCTCAATTTTTTTTCCGTAACAATATTCAGCGTACAGCCTTTTCTTACTTTTGATACTAACAACGTAACGAATCCTAGATAACCGTTACGCATACCTACATAGTTTCACTAAACGAAATTCCTCATCCATAAAACCAAACAAACAAATTGAATAATAAATTCCTTTTTCACTATTATATGGCGACCGATAAAAGTCGATGTTTACCGTCCATAAAATATCGGTACATGAGTACCGGCAAATTTAATACCGGCACTTCAATTAACCCTGGTGCCCACTTGCGGCCTACGGCGTGAATTTAAAACTGCTCTGTGTTGGGTATTAATTGGTAGTGGGAGATAGGTGTAAATACCAATATGTGCCCTAGGTAGGTAGGACATGCGTTTGTGAACATAAAAATAGTAACTGAAGCGACACGGCTATTATCTAAGGAGCGTCATAAGATTAATATAAAAGTAACTGCTACTAACTGTAGCTTTTTAATAGCATGACTTAATGACTTCTTCTCGCCTGCTAGAAAACGCGAAAATACAACTGTGGCAACAGGCAAGTAGGTACCTTTTGTTTTTATTGCTATGTCTCCCATGTAAGCTTCTTCACATCGAAATTATTCACCCAATGGTGACCACTCAAATCCATTTGCCTCTGGATTGGTTGACAAAGTGAATTGGTGAACGTTTAAAAAGTACCCACATAGGTACTCTATTGGACTGGATATCGAAACAATGGTTCACTGCTCTACAAACATCACCCTTACTTAACGCATCTGATCATAGTCTGGCGACTGATAGCGGATGATAATCCAAACGGAAAAAATGCCCATTATATGCACACCTTATTTCACCTTTGCGAATTCGGCATAAACACACTGTCTGATGTGTGCTTGTAAAAAAAACTTTATGGTGCAAATTAACTTTACATTCGTACCTTTACCGGTTAATTTGAGTCGCCCCGGGGCGTTCCAATTTACCCCACTCCGAGGTCTCGCGAGTTCTGCGGTGTGAATTTAAAACTGCCCCCGGGGGTTAATTGATAGTGGGGGGGATGACTCGTCGGCGCGTCGGCTTGTCAAGGGTTGACAGTTTTCATTCCCTCTGTGACTTCTCTTTATTTACGGTGGATCGATGGAGGCCATTTAATTGTGTGGTGAAGGTTGAAGCCTGAACTCTAGTTAGCACATTTCGCGACATAAAGTTAGACACCACAGAAATATCAAGGATAGGCTTTGTGCGCTAAACATTGTGGCTTGATTTGATCTTTCTATATGATTCCAAAACGTTAGTTAAATCAGCGCGCCTGTCCAGCGTTCTGAATGTAAACGTATATGTTCTATTGCTCGTTTTAAGGAGAGCGCTCGATCTATCTAAGGTTGAATTGTCGTTGGATTGTTTCGAGCGTTCGAAAATTTGACGCTTGAATAAGTGACTAGCTGTACCTAATTCGTTCACGACCGGTGTATTACTGCCAATTTCTTGAAAGTAATAGTGAGATCTTCACAGAAAGACCCCGTATTTAAATTCTTGGTCCTTAGGCGGTACCTACTTACTATCAAGACCTTCGAAAATTTGGTGTTAGGTACCGAATAAATAATATATAATTCTTGAACAGTCTATTTTTGCCCCGTCAATGTGTTGTATGTTTTTGGTTGATCACAAACTGTCAAGATGTTGTGTGACTTTGTTCCAAAACAGAAGTTGCATAACAAATGTACGAATCACGCGATGTTTCCCCATATCTCTCGAGATCTCTTGAGACATATGTCGGGAAACATTTGTGAGAATAATCGAATAACGGGGCTTACTTTGTAAGTTCAGATGGCATGTAGCCAAAATCTAATAAAAACATCGCTGCACACGTTTAGAAGTGAAATAGGTACCTACATTATTGCATCTGCTAATAGCAGTTCTAGTACTTATATTTGAATGCAATTTCAATGCATGTATGAGTAACTGGCGACCCGCCCCGGCTTCGCACGGTTGCTAAACTCTATGCATGCATGTATGATACATATCTAAACTAATATTATAAAGCTGAAGAGTTTGTTTGTTTGTTTAAACGCGCTAATCTCAGGAACTACTGAACTAAGAATTTTTCAATTCGGACCAGTAGTTCCTGAGATTAGCGCATTCAAACAAACAAACTCTTCAGCTTTATAATATTAGTTAAGATTAGTTAAGATTGTTTTGAGTCTGGATATCAATGCTGTTTTGAATCGGTACAACATAGGTACATGGCCTCTTTTGAGGTATCTTAGTTATTCTGATTTCCATGACAATTACATAGTTACTATGCGTCGCGCCAACACACAGGTACCCAAAAACCTATTCATAGACAGCACTTATTGAGTGCCGGTCGCCATTATAAATGTCTAACTTTGCATAGTGTTGTTAGTTGTCGTAGATAAGTATCGTTTGTGAATAATACGGGTGTCCTGACAGGATTTGGTAAAGGGCAGGCCTGCGTAAAATTTAAAGAACTTTCGCATTATAAAATTAGTAGGATATATATATATATATACTAAAGGATAGGTAGACATACTAAAGTATTGTGTTTTGTTCATAATAAAATGTCTAATTTCAGAAATGACCTATGTAGGCTTTATAGAATGTCCGTATCTAAATATAGTCCTACTAATATTATAAACGCGAAAGTTTGTTTGGATAGATGGATGGATAGATGGATGGATGTTTGTTCCACTTTCACGCAAAAACTACTGAACGGATTTTAATGAAACTTTACAGGAATATAGTTTGTACATAAGATTAACACATAGGCTATGTTTTATACGAATATTCACGCTGGCAGAGCCGCGAGCAGCAGCTAGTAACATATAATTTGACAAATAGTCGTATTTACAAACATGAGATTCATAATGATTATAAATACCAAAATAGGCAAATGTTTGCTTAATCACATGTAGCAGTTTTTGCTAGTATAATCATCATATAGCTCTTAAATATTATTCTCTTTTTGTGTTCGTATATATGTAAGTATAATTAACATTAACTGTCGAAGTCATGATAATTGTTTATATGTATTGTAGACTTTAAAGAATATTTGTTTTAAATTATTTTGTGTTCTTTAGGCTATAGTTTTATTAACACATTGTGTATAAACATATAAGTATAGGTCGGTAGCCTTATGGACGTAGAGACGCTAAATTTAATGCGGCAGAGATTTCTTAAAAGATAAATACATATATAAATATTAATTTAGGGCACTAATATGGTTTGCTCAAATATTATTAAAAAACAAGCTGACCCGGCGAAGATTGTAATGCCCCAGCAATCAATTCTCTCTTAATCTCTTTTCCAAATCCAAACCCAATTCGTTCGGCGAGAACGGAACATAGAACGAGAAGGGAAATGAGTGGGTACCAGAATGGTCTGGTTCTCTTTTGCCATTCCCATACTCGCTCATGCCTTTTTCTGTTACCGTTCCCGTCTCAGGGGATCCCCGTCTCATATATTAATTAAATTGTTGATAATCGACGTTGACGAATTTTAGTTCGTATATTCAAACACGGCAGGGACAAATGAGAGGGATTTATGGAGCAAAAATACGCGATCCGTTCAACGAACGATCGTTTTCGTTTTTGTAGTACCCTGTTTCTGTTTATGTGGGAACATAATTATTCAAGAGAATAAGATAATGACCCACAAATTTTACATATGTTACAAATTTTTAACCCCTATTTCATCCATTTAGTCGTTGATTTTAATGGAAATAATCTAATTATAGTCTAAGTATGTCACCCAGAGATAGAGTACCTGCACAACGGTAAAATAAATTTTCAAATCGATCTAGTAATTTCGCAGCCTAAGTCAATACAGACAAACAACCAAATCTTTCGTCTTTATAATACTACTATAGATTATAGATTGAAGAAAAAAATAATACATGTCATTATGATAAATAATACGATAATAGGGATGATGCTGAGAGCAAATCATTATGCAATAACATTATGTTTACTTTACGGTTCATACCTAATGAGCATAATCAAGATTGACGTAATAACATTATTTAGTATAAATAGGCACAGCATCAAGTTACTCAAGTAGTGTCGAGGTTGTGGTCGTATTGTAGAACTGTCCACATCATGAAATGATCAAGAATTATATGAAATGGTCGCATTTCATGATGCGGGCAGCTAATTTTGGTCAAATCATTAAATCGTGAACGTTTAACGATTCTGTGGCCACATGCCACATCCCTAAAATAGGGTGTTCATAATTAAATTACCTACTTATGTTTGCCCAAAGTAGCAAACAAATGGAGAGGTGGCTGGAAATCGACTGGCTCGGGGCCAGACATCTAAAGCCGAAGCTTGTACTATGGGTACTAGACAACTGGTAAACTTACTCAGATACTTGTTTTTTGATCTTGATTGGACATTAAACATTTTCTATTTAATCTTTATTGCACAAAAGACGCACTTAATGCGGCGTAGGCATTCTTTACCAGTCAACCAGTAGGCAATATAGAAACAAGTATGGAGGTAATGTGCTATTTTTTTTTTTTTTTTTTTTTTTTTTATTAAATATAACATCCTCCCTGTTATTTATTTTACAGGGGAACTTATTCTAATTTTTTTTTTTTTTTTTTTATGATATACATATATATGTATTTTTTTTTTTTTTTTAGTGGTATGCTATTTATTACTTTTTATTATCTTACCGCATATTTTTTCAGCATATGCCATAAAAACTTTACTTTTATTTGCATCCAGCATGAACGACCCATAATTTGCACTAATCAGTTTCCCGTCTAATTTGAATTCCGCTTCCAATCTTTCGAGTCCAAAAATAGGGCAGTCGTCGAGAATGTGCACTATGGTCTGCGGAACTTCTGGGTCACAGCTGCACCCGGAAACGTCGCGCAGCCTGAAGCGATGGAGGTACGACGCGAATCCTCCGTGTCCCGTCCATATTTGGGTGCGTATGGAATTTGGTACCCAGTCTTCCAGGACGCGGTAGGAGTCCCGGATGTTCGGGAAGAAAAGTTTTGTTACCGCTCCAGTCTGTCCCTCCGAGTAAGCATGCTGCCATCCATCAAGGGTCCTTTGGCGGAGTCGATACTTGACGTAAGATAGGGGAACGGCTGAATAGGAAGATCTGGTCTTTTTGACTGTCGCTTCTTTGGCGAGTTGGTCGGCCCGCTCGTTCCCCTCTATACCTACATGAGCTCGAACCCAATAAAACTCCATTTCCGAGCCCTCCCCTCTCGCAGACTCGACAGCAGCTATGATCTTCCAGACAAGTGGGTGCGATTTGTTGTTCCCCGAGACCGCGTCGAGCGAAGAGCGCGAGTCGCTCAGGATGCAGACCCTACTTACCTGCACGCAAAGTTCCTTTGGTACATAATGATTCTAAGATGACCCAAAACAAAGAGGAAAGAAGTGTTTCCTTTTAATTTTCCCTCGGGATTTAGGTAATTTGCAT
Source organism: Conogethes punctiferalis (assembly GCA_031163375.1). Taxonomy (NCBI): domain Eukaryota; kingdom Metazoa; phylum Arthropoda; class Insecta; order Lepidoptera; family Crambidae; genus Conogethes; species Conogethes punctiferalis. The sequence goes on along the minus strand of CM062087.1, from coordinate 13,655,679 downwards.
AGTACCTGTGCTACTTAGTAGCGTTTAATGACGCTAGACTATTTACAAGGTATAAAATGCATTGTTCTATAGTCCTAAATTATAGAGTCCTTTCGTCGCAGGACGGCTGGCAAGTGCTGGATGCGAGAGGCCCAAAATCGATCATGGTGGCGAACATTAGGAGAGGCCTATGTCCAGCAGTGGACTGACACGGGCTGATGATGATGATGATAGAGTCCTTTTTCGGACCTCGAGAAGAAAAACGGAACCCATAAAGAAGTAGTAGTAGTAGGAATAGCAGAACCCTGGTAGAGTACTTAAGACTGAAAAGCTGAAATCTCTAGAATCCCTTAGGTGAGTCTTATACGTTGACGTTACGTTACATCTTACCTGATTTGTATGTTTTGTTCGTCATCTTCTATATATATACTAGCTGTGCTCGCGACTTCGTCCGCGTGGAATAGTTATTTTTCCCCCGTTTTTTTACATTTTCCATTATTTATTCGCTCCTAATAGTTGCAGCGTGATGTTATATAGCCTAAAGCCTTCCTCGATAAATGGTCTATTCAACACAAAAAGAATTTTTCAATTCGGACCAGTAGTTCCTGAGATTAGCGCGTTCAAACAAACAAACAAACTCTTCAGCTTTATAATATTATAGTTAAGATATAGAAGAACTTGTCCTGACTTAACGAGCAACGCAGGGCCGAAACCGCTGAAGCGGATGCAACGAAATTTTGCATGTTACATTTATGACGTAGGCGCCCGCTAAGAAGGGATTTTTCGTAATTCACCCGCTAAAGGGGTAAAATAGGGGTTAAACGCGGGCGAAGCCACTAGATAAAAAAGGGCACAGTTAGTCACTAGATAAAAAAGTCTTACCACAGTTTTAGCATGCAGGGCCAGGCGGCTTATTTCAATGACAACTTCATCCCTTTACCGCACAAAATGACACTTAATTCACACAGTAAAACCATTATTACCATTACAAAAATATAGCAATAAAGTACATTTAATCGTGTATTATTTTGGGTATAAGTAATCTAACTATTAACTTTTTAAAATAAATAGCCTATTCACGAGATCAATTCCTAGGAATGACGAGTGAAAATGAATAAAATTCAAAGCCGAACAGATGTAGAGACATTGACAAAATATGTAGATATTTATTTCATTTGTTTAACGCTCATGCGTTTAGTATCGGCTACGTTTACCTATGTAGATAGGTATTGAGAAGTCTTATATGTATAATAATAAGGTCTAATTTAAGATGAACTTGTGACTGTTTACACAGAACAATATACGAGTGCACACTCTAAGACGAGTATGTCAACAAATTGTTAGCGCGTTTGGTATTTCGAGCACGTGTCTTAACAATACACTTGCTTAGACATATATATCAGTTTAGTCGTATACGCGGAGTTCACAAACGTATCAAATACCAATCTCTACCGATAACCAATCAATATAAGTATCAGCACTAATCAGATAAAAACTACACGTGTGTGTAAACAGTGTCAACATGTGCTTCCAAGTAATTAAATACACTTTTTTTAAATTAATTTCCTTACGTACGGTTTTGTACACATACCTATGTTGTGTTTACTCCAATCACGCACAAACGTACACTGATACTTCAGACACAAATATGAGTGTTGTTATTTTTCGCGCGTTTAACTTGTACAGTCGACACGGGCGTCGCGTCCGCGGTTCGGTTTGTAACTGGTGAATGTCCGCCCACTCGCCCCATTTAAACCCTAAAGGGGTAACTTCTCACCCCGCTATCTCGCACTTAGGGCGGCTGCATAAAACATTTATTAATTAACAGGTTTACTTGGCAATTAACTTATTTTGTTGAGGCGCTTCAAAATGAATTGGTGTTACAGTGGTTCTTAAACTTTTGGCCGGTTGAAATACGAGTAGATGTTTGTTGTTGTGTGACAATCGGTAGAGCAGACGAGTCTTAGGTTTAAAAGCCGCTTTTAGGTAGTCATAATTCATAGTGTATGACGTCCCGCAACCCGTTAGGCTCATAACCTTAAGAGAACTGCTGTCATGGGCTGGATGAGGGAGCCCGGAATAGAGAAATGTCAACATTAGCCTATCGCAGGCCACTGCTGGACGTAGGCCTCTCCGGTTGGTGAGTGATCAAGCACGCAAATATAAAATTAATGAGGTTATCCTACTTTTATAATAAATAACGAGTTTACGAAAAGAAATGATTATTTTTAATTTAATAATAATTTCGACAAAAACCTCTGTCCAGGTCTACCTGTGCAAAATTGCGTTGCGCATCCTGGCTCCTCTAGAAATGCAACGCGTGCTAGCGAGAACACCGGGTAGTTAAGAGTACCGAAACATACACTTTGAAAATTACAGATTTACACAATTGATTTATCTTTGTTGAATTGAACTCTACGCTATAATGCTACTATTAATATACGTCATCTGATGTTAAATTTTAAACAGTAGATAGCGCTCTATGTATGGGACTTTCCGAACAGCTACGACTTGGGAGCTTTCAGGAAACGAGTGTACCTACTTATTTATATTTAAAAGGCCGGCAGTGACCCTAAACTTGATTTGAGTTGCGGGTGTCCATGGGCGGTATCGACTGCTTACCAGCTGAAATGAGGCGAAAGATCCATTTCTTAATAATTCTGCAATTTTTCGCCATTGATTTCGGATTCAGAATTAGAAATACTTTATAAAAAAGTTTTTTTTTCTCATCATTTTGTATGCCTTCACCTCCTTTTGGCTGCCGGAAATTTGATTTTGGATTACGATCAGCGGCTTATCTGTCAAGCCAGAGGTTATCAAATCGTTTCGTTCAGTTTTCAATATTATTCTTTATGTAGGAATATTTAGCAGGGACTCAATTTGCACTCGCACTCTACCTTATAAACATAATTTTCGAGCGTATTTCCCAAGATTCGGATAAAGTGACCGCAACATTAATAAGGGTATGAGAAGTAGGTAAACTCTATTCTAAGTAGAGTTATCATTAAATGTAACCTACTGAAAGAAAGTTAAGATGGTAGATAGATAGAATAACAATAATAATCTCGTGTTGGTGGCCAAAATCAACTTTGGGTCGCTGAGCAAGCGCAGGAATGTAAGTACCGCAAATCATTAAGTAAGATAGATCGATATTCTTTACAGTATACAACACAAACATTACAGGAAAGTACTTTCCAAAATTAATAAAGTATAATTTAGGCGGTCTTATTGTAGCGATCTTTTCCAGACAATCTTCAGGTAGGTACAACGATTAAAATTCTCTGGCCATGTGGCTCATTTGGAATTGACTTGTGCGAAGTGCGAAACATTTGTGTTTGTTCTGTGTATGGTTGTTAATATTATATGTTTTTGTCGGATGAGCGCCCTCCCTCATAGGCAGCATCGCTTAACAGTAGGCGACCTGTGACATAATATCCATTAAGTCATTAACCGAAAATGTAACAAACATGGGATGTAAGGAAGCGGCCTATCATCTTTACGCTCCAAGCCACCCTCACATGCCCGTGGTGCATCCTGCCGAATAACAAACGAGGCGCTGTCAACCGTTTGGTGACGGTATAACCATGACAAGTGAAGGCGTAGCTAAATACCACAGGTCAATGAACCGCCTGCCCAGCGTGGTAAACAAATGGAGAGGCTGAGCTATATCCAGCAGTGGATTGCAATAGGCGCCCTCCATCGTAGGCTCTAACTTAACAGCAGGCAAGCTGTGACATTCCTGCCTATTATGTCATTAACAGCAAATACTACAAGCATACCTAGTCTACTACATTTAGGATTCGCAGGCATGCACCAGTCTAGAACGGACACCACGACCAATAATTAGAGATAAGTATCCGCTAATGAGGCATTGTTATGGGCGGCTATTGTGAAGAGGCAGTTAGCGGAATACTAATGGACAAGCACCATACTAGTAGGCGTCAACGCACAATGCTATGTGACATGCATTTCGAATGTCTTTTGAATGCAAAGCATAAAGCTTTTGAGTAAATAATAAATAAATAACAAATAACCCAAGACATGCCACTCGGCCACATAGTGATATCAAGTTCCAAACTAAGCCAAAGCTACTATGGGTACTATATTTATTTATTTAATCTTTATTGCACAGTAGTGTACAAAAGGCGGACTTAATGCCACATAGGCATTCTCTACCAGTCAAGCTTTAGGCTAAGCAGAAACTAATTAAGGTAGTGTGCGACAAAGTTACTTCCCTGTAAGAGTAAATTGTTTGAGACAGATGTCAATTCGATAATTTTGATTGATCCATGTCAATATATTTTTCCCAAAATTAATACGCTTATTGTAAGTTGGCATAATTATTCAATTATTCGTGTTTTCACTCGTAAATGAGGTAGGTAAATGAAGTTGTTTGAAATTTTGCTGTAAATTTCTACGCTAGTTTTATCGCCCATTTGGTTACGACCTGTCGGAAACGCATTCTCTCAGTGGCCAAACTATCTAGATACTTTTGTTTGTAAAGATAGAGTTGGGCCTAGCCGCAGATGATCACTACCAAGAGTTAACATTTTCCAGATTTTAAACTTTTGTACGATTCTTTGGAGGATTGGTAATATTAAAATTAAGTAATAATAGGTAGAATAATATTTATTTATTATAATATCACTGAATTAATATTACAATATTTGTTTAAATACTAAAAATACTCTTATCTACTTCTCAAATTTGTAGTTGTAGGTACCTACCTACATACATAGGTACTTTACGTCGCCAAAACATAAGTAATTATTTACAATGCTCGTCTGCAAAGATCATTCAACTTAGACCTAATTCTTTCAGAGTTTGTTAAAAATATGTTTGTAAATGAAGGAAACGAATCGAGCCCACGAGGAGATGACGTCTTCATTCACATTCAAATCGTTTTGCAAGATGTCCACTATAACTGTCTTCACGTCCTGGAGGAAAAAAATAGTTAATTGTATTACATAACATACGTCCGTGTGGTAATCGGGTTTAGAATAGGACCGCTTCATTACATTCCGTGGGTGTCTACAAGACGACTAAGGGAATATCAGGAAACGGGCAGAAGTGTTTACTTGGGTACAAATAAACCCTACTGCTTTCACCAACCCGCTTAGCAAGCGTGGTTATTAATACCCCACAGGGCCGTCTCTACCAGTGGGTGCAAAGGGTGCGGTGCACCCGGGCGCAGGGCGCCAGGGGACGCCTGTCGAGCGCCATGGTCATAGAACATGAACATAGAACACCGGTTGAGTCCCGCACCCCGGCGCCGAATAGACTTAAGACGGCCCTGATACCCCAAATGACTGATAACTGCGTTTAGTCCCGGTTGCATGCAAAGACGGCTCCTTGGAGCCAGTCTACTACTCGACCTTCTTCAATTTGGACGGTCGTTGGGACCCCTGCTGATGGCCTCAGCGCTTATTGATTCTATCCCTTCAGCCAGTGCTCGGCGGTGGCTGCATGCCTGAAAGATATTTCTTCCTAACATAGTGGATCCGGGAATACCCTGATTATTCCCGTAGCTCTTTCTACTAACAGCTAATATCTAAACATTAGGAACGCTCCTGTCTTTCGTTTGCTCTTCTAATCCAGTAGAACTACAGTTCAACCATCAGTCACACAGTTGTTCTAGTTAGACTTTGACCATTTATCTTTATGGATATACTGCTGGCGTAGTCGAGGGAGGTGGAAATAGCTGCACTGATAAGAGCACCACTTTTTAAGTTTGGAATGGATTAGTATGATAGGTATACCTACACGCTTACCTCAAAATGCTCCGTCTGTATTTTCCTCTTATGATGGCTCTCTCCAATCTTCTCCATTAAGGCGATCACTATCTCTGGCTGGTGAAGCTGTTTCACTGCTGAGTCGATGGAGTTCATCAGGTTGATCACGTGCGCCTTGAACTGGAAGTTGGTAATGATCTCTTCTTCCTCCATGTTTCGGATTAGCTTGAAGAAGCTTTTTGCTGTAGCGTTTATGCGGAAAAGTCTGGGAAAATGCAATGTTAAAGTAATTTATTATTATATTAGGCTATGCGCGCTTGTGACTTTTCCTTTCTTATTGGGAAAAAAAATTCATCGACATTGCCATACAAAATGAAATTGCTCCATACAACTTCTATGGAAGTCCTACAATGCGCATACGAAGTTTTCATCACGACTTGCTTTAAATACGAAAAACCAAGATGGTACATTGGATCACGGTCCCCGAGCACGACCACCTAGCTCGGTGGAAGTACCTCTACTTTTCGTAAGGACAAGTCTGTTCCTACAAATTCATCGAACGTCGATCGATAGTGATAAGTATGGAAGAATCAATTTTTTGGTCGATGTCGATCGATACTGATCAGTATGGAAGAAACTATCGATCAACGTTGACCAATTGATTCTTTCATCGACCAATCGGTTTGGTATCACGCTGAAATGACAGTGGGCTGGTAATATCAGAAGCAGAGATAAAATTGTGACCTTAAAAATATCTGCATTCCGTATTTGACTGCGTCTGCGTTCATCACCGCCCAGCTCCGGGTGACGTTGTACACGTCCCGTCTGGACAACCCGGATAGCTCGTTTAGCTCGTCCGGATCACCACCCCACCAGATCCTGTTGAAAATGGCGTTCATGCCTGCAACAGACATAGTGAAGAATAGAAAAGAAGTCTATTTATTGGCCTCAAACAAATTAGCGTAGCTAATCGTAACATTCAGTAACATTTTGTATGATAGATAACATTATTCGACAAAAATTAATTGAATTTTTCATGTCATAATATATTATTGTAAACTAGCGACCGCCTTCGCACGGGTGAAATATTATAATTATAGGTATACACATAAACCTTCCTGTTGAATCCCTCTATCTATTTAAACAGCCGCATTAAAATCCCTTTCGTAGTTCTAAAGATAATTATAAGCTTCGCTTTTGTTTTCTGTCTGTCCCTACATACCTGGTATTACCTAGGAACAGACAGAAAACAAAGAAAGGAGAAATTTCTAATGTTACTGCTACATTAGCAGGCGACGATTAGTGTCAGGCTTCAGCGATAAAAACATAAATTAGTAGAGACATAATACGAGTATACTTATGTATACTTATACTGTGGCTATACTAGAGAGCGAATATTCCGTTCGTTCATGTCAAATATGTCAATGCAATGAGTGTAAGTAACTTCGATTCAGATGTAGTCAAGCCACTAGGTACCTACACGCCAGTTGATGTTGCAGTAAAAAAACAAATTAGCGTTCTCATCAAACTGTCAAAGATGCGAGTAGGATTTCCAACTTTTCATTTTAAGCACTTTATGGGACGGCATTACACAGATATAGGTACAGAGACAGCCTAGCCTTTAGGCCACCATGAGATAAAAGAGCCACTATGCTGATCGAGTATAAAAAAGCATGCTTTATTGTACAATTTAATTGAGCAAAAACACGGAAGTCGTCATCTCATTAACGCAACGTATGCAATTAAGACGATTCAAATGTGTACGCCAGATCCAACAAAAAACTACATATTGACCATTGACTATACGAAATCTCAATTTGAGGTGTATTTACACAATATAAGTATAAGTATTAGTTTAGAATTTTTTATTACACTTTTTCGCTGTTATTTTACAAATAGTGACTTGCTAGTTGAGGTCGACCTCGGAATCTGATAGGAGCAGATTATTTTAAAACATTCTATTATTTTTTCTCACAATATGTGTGTGTTGTCGCGACTTTTTGTCTGTTTCTTATAATGTTTATGTACAAATTGCTATTTTTAATTGGACATCTGCTTCTGATGTAGATAGGTCGGAATGATGCCTAGTGTAGGTATTCTTATTGATTTACGTGACATGGCATTAATCGCAAATGATGTCCTCATTAGACATACTAAATCAGGTTGAATCATAATAATCTTTATTAAGTATAGGTTAGAGGTGTCATTTAATTTAATTATGTAGGTACAACAATTTTCAACCGCATAAGTTGTACAACAGATCACAGATGTCTAGTATAACTCAAGATATGCCACCTATTATGTGACGTAATTATCTCTAAATGATTCCCTGGTAGATAATTTACATTTTCTTACTTAGGTGCACAGATTATTGGAAATTTCTGATAAATTACTATTTATATAACGCGATACTACGATTCCTTTCCACTTCATCAGATAAAAGCAATCAGTGGACTTTGAGTATTAATGATAACGATGCCGCGATGCTTAAACAATACCTGCAAAGAAATGAGAGCCGTAAAATTTTAATGAGATAAGAGTGACACTGGTAAGAATTTGTGTTTATGAATTTATAGAACGGAAACTTATATAGGTAAGTTTATCAGTTGGATTAACTTTGATACTTTTTTCGTAAATAAATACTTATCTACTATACATAGCAATCGCCAATACGAACAGTAGGTATACTCGTGCACACAAATGCTGGTACTATGTTTGTACTATGCGGGGATCGAACTCGCGACCATTGCATCAAGAGCAGCGTTGTAGCGAAGGAATGGTCGTCAGAATTCAGCAATTTGTATTAGTCATATACACTTATTACCTGCTGGTTTATAAATAAGTATAATTTAAGTAGTAAAGTAAATAAATGATAATACCTCGTAAAACATTCGGAATTTCAGAGTAATCTACTTTCACTTTATACCTATTCTAAGCGTGTCCAAAAGATATCTTTATAAAACATCATTATTTGTTTAACAACTGGCTAAATCACACCTACCTTTGTATTGATACATTTTTTTTTGTAGATCACACCTACTCGGTTTATACATTTAATTATTAGACATTCCATGAAATACCTGACTACGCGCATTCCGACAACACATTCACACTTATGGCTTAAGGGCTTAGATGTGTAAAACCACAAAAAAATACCCAGACATGACAAGGACATTTGGCTATTATTAATATAGTCAATATAAAAGAAACTCACCTGCTAATAGGTAAACAGAAAATTTGTGCGAGTTCGTAACGCTATAAATGTTTACTCACGACCGGCCATAGCGGTGGACGGTGTTAAATTGACAGACAGTACCTATATGTTACGTACACATTACGAATTCGTCTTTACCACTAAATAAACAATTTTTATCCAGTCACCATTACAAGCTTATTTAGTAATTAATCAAACATTTGCACCAGCCTACAGCTAGACGTAAAGCACTACCAGAGGTTTAACTGTAGTTAATTATACAGGGTGGCAAATTGTCAGTAGAGAATTTGAACTCCCAACATTAATTTATTATTATAGGTACACTAGCTGTCTCGGCGTTACTTAGTATCGTCATGTTTTTAACTAAATCATTTTTTATAGGTATGTGCGAATTTATAAAACAAACAATCATCCAATTTGGTGCAGATGTTCGAAAGTTATGGACGTACATACGAGTATACCTATTTCGATCATCCATTTTAATTTATAGGTATAGATTTAGTAAAAATCTGATGATTTTTCCACGAGTCTCGAACACTGTGCACTATTTTATACAAACTTATGTATACTTATTATACATAGGTATACCTAGCGCTACATTGTTGACCGATAACTACGCAATTACGGTTGAATCATGAGCGCCACATGTGTATAAATGATTCCAGCGTATCCTCGTGTAATGCAACTTTAAATGGAGCCAATCAACAGGCTTCCTTGTTGATAAATAATTAACTGTACAAAGTGTTAGTGGTTGTACACGTTGAGTCGCGGTCACGAAATATCAAACACAGCAAAGTAAAATAATGTTTACGAACCTACCTACAAATCGAAAGTATTGGGTTAGCCAGCGACTGACGCTTGCATCGCTCGCTCGCGACAACAACAAACTAAGGGGCAGCGCAGACGACAGACTATCCGTGACGCACTTTTTAGTCTAACCTATGCAATTATATGCAGTAACGCACACGACGCGCAAAAATTTGTCGCGGATATTTCACAGACGACGCACATCTTCAAACATTCTGTCGGCAGAGCTGTAGGGACCTAGACGCTCTTTTTAAATGCCTCAGACGCAGACTCTATCGCACAAAAAGTGTGCCGTCTGCGCTGCCCCATAATGTTAATTGTTATTTGTCTGCGTTCACTTCGAATTCGCGGCCGTCCGCTCGATATTTACTCGCGACGTCTAGTTAGTAGGTATTTAATGTCCTGAATGTCTATACGCATGCACCAGGGCCCTGGGTATTTGACACCTGGGCTAAGTGGGCTTACTCTTATCTAACAGAGAATACATTACATACTAAGCCGACGGTAGTCCCACCCCCACCGGCGCGGTAGGTACCTACACCTCGGGCGGGAGAACAGTGGGGTGTCCTCCAGTAGGTCTTGTAATTTATTCTTGCTTATTTGTGATGTTTACTTAAAATACTAAAAAAAGGGATTGAGCTCATACGCTGTAGGCTGGCATCGACATGTAAAATAGTCTTAGATTGTATTCCCGCACTACATAGGTAATAGATTTCTGACTTGCCCAATGGTTCAAATGGACCCATTGGGCAAGCCATTGGTACAGAATGCCACACAGCATTAAGTCCGTCACTTGTACTTTCTTTGTGTCATCATAATCATCATCATCACCAGCCTATTGCAGTCCACTGCTGGACATAGGCCTCTCCAGTTGCTCGCCACTCAGGGCAAACCTGGAGGATAATATGCCCATAATCATAATAATAAAGATTAAATAGATAAAATAACTAAGAATAGAGTATTTTCTGTGCCTTCTTTAATTTTTTATAGATATCTTTACAATGAATATCTTATCAATATGTAGAATGTAATTTAAATAAATACTTAGGTACAAATATTATTATTAGTACAATTCAAATAAAAATACCGCCAAGAGTAATTTCCCGCCAATATTCAGTTTTGTAACAAATTCTATGTGAAAAGTTTTTACTCTTAAACTTCCGAATTGTTCTGTTCTATTATTTCAATAATAAAATAAACTTCAAACTGAAAACTACTTTTAAGTAAGAACAGATTTTAAATTACAATTGTGCCTTGAGAATTTTATTAAAATAGAAGTACTGACTGTAGGACACATAAATTACAGATAGAAGAACACCGCCGGTCAGCGCCATTGGGGCAGCCTGGTTGTCTGAGGCAAAGCCTGATGTGCTAAGTATAGAATAGACTTATAATTGTTGTAAATAATATTTTTAAATACATAATTTTAAGAATTTTTAACATTTTGAAACTCGAGCTACAGGCAACCACCATTCAATGAAATATGTTATAATTACTGTTCCACGGCAGTTTGCGTAATGAACAATCTACTCCCATCTGTATAAAGCTACAATACAACCGTCCAGTAGTTCTGTAGAACAAAGGGTGGGGTTTGAAGTGTGAAGGGCTAGGCCTCCTACACTCGGCCTAAGTATGTAAAAAAGTTTTTTTGCCTTTATAGTCTTTAGTAAAGAAATCGGACCGATTTTACCTAGAATTCTAGTGTATCCGATTGCTTAAAGTGTCATTTTGACATTGACGCAGCATGGCAATGACAGAGAATCGCCGCATTGTGTGACACATTGTGCTTTTTGCGATTGTAGGATCTTTTAGTCCTTTAAACACATTTTTGCACAAAACAATGGCAAATATCAGTGAGCAAGAGTTATTGAATATTGGAAATGTTCTCAATAACCCGGAGCGTCCTATGAAAGAGCGCTTTAGGGCGTTGTTTACTCTTCGAAACATCGGCGGTGAAACTTCCATAAAATGCATCAGTGAGTGCTTCAAAGATGAATCGGTGCTGTTAAAACACGAGCTGGCTTACTGTCTGGGACAAATGTTGGATAAGAAAGCCATTCCAGTATTGAGGAGCGTCTTGGAGGACAAAAATCAAGACCCTATTGTACGTCATGAGGCAGGTTTGTAGAAGTTACTTTATCAATGTTTTAACTGCACGTACACTTGATAATGTGAGATAAGCGTGTACCATATTGTGTGATAACTTCGGACACACCTCCAGGTTTATGTCCTTCCTGTATATCTTATGGGATGTGGTGTAAGATTTAAACTTTTACATTACATTTCAATTAACATAAAGTTTGTCCATTTGTGACCATAGGACTATAGTTACAACATAATCGAAACATTTAGCTGTAAGTACTACACTAAATAATAATGTAGCATGTAAGAGTCATTGAATTTAGTGTTGAACATACAATGTAGTTCCTTCAAGTGATTCATTGGAGACAAAAAGTCTTTGAGGAAGCAACCTTATGCTTAGATAGAAATTTCCTTGATGATTCATAAATACAAGAATGAGTCAGATAATGTTAGTTTAGTATGAAAGATAAGAAAATTTTCCTGTTAATGTCTCATCTATTTCTGATCTAATATGAGTAGCTGCAGTGTGAACTACCTGATGCGGAGGCCAGACATCCGTATCTTCTCTAGACAGACAGACAGACATCTAGATTTCTCATATCTAAATTAGACTTTTTCAATGTCTAAACTAGGAGACTACAGTCCGGGGCCTCCCATTTGTCCCTCCCGTGTTCAAATATACAAACTTTTCAAAGTTCGTCAAAGTCATTTTTTTTTCATTTCATTAATTTAATTCATATTATTTGAACACGGAGTCACGGAAACGGAACATTCGGAGAAACAAATGGGATGGATTTATATTGCAAAAGTAAGATTTTGGCGGTAGGGTCCCAAATCTGGACCTCCAATAATTTTGTGAATGTGGAACCAGAAGAATCTAAGAATGAGTACTTATAAATTTTATTCTTTTCTAACATTATAAATGAATGTATGATTTTTTAATGAGGAAATAAATATTCTTTAAGCCTATCTCTCTATTCTGTATTGAAAATGCATAATTTGTCACTTATAAATAGAAGAAAACTTCCTTTCATCTGTAGATTGATAAGTTGATCATAAATACCTTCTTAGCATCTACATACGACAGGCTCGGTGGCTCATTTGGTAGTGACCTCTGCCCTCTGAGCCAAGGGTTGTGGGTTCGTTTCCCGCACAGTACAAACATTTGTGTTCATGAACATGTCTGTTTGTATTGGTCTGGGTGTTTTCTATGTATAATATGTATTTATTTACAAAAAATAAATGTATCTAAGTAAGTTTATCAGTTTTCTAGTACCCATAGTACAAGCTTAGGCTTAGTTTGGGGCTAGTGTGGCATGTCTTGGGTTATTTATTTATTTACATAATTTGATTAATCATGAACTTTCCAAATTACAGGTGAAGCCCTTGGTGCCATCGGAGATCCAAACCTCATAGAATTGCTAGAGAAATACAAAAACGACCCTGCGATCGAAGTGGCAGAGACTTGCCAAATAGCCCTCCAGAGGCTGAACTGGGTAGCCAACGATGGAGCCAGTGAGAAGTTGTCCAAGAGTCCTTACTCGTCAATAGATCCTGCGCCTCCGAGCAGCGAGAATGATGTGGAAACACTGAGTAAGACATTGATGGATGAGTCAAAGCCTTTGTATGAAAGGTACAGAGCAATGTTCAGTTTGAGAAACATGGCAACAGATGAAAGTATAAAAGCTTTGGGTGAAGGTAATTTGCCAGTATATAAATACTCTTGATTCTATCGAATTTTGACAGCTTAGGAAGCATAGTGGTTAGGTTGTTGAATCTAAAGCTCGGACATTCTGAGTTTGAATCCTGGTCAGGGGCCCTACTACAGAAAACGAAAATGATCGTTCGTTGAATGGATCGCGTATTTTTGCCCCATAAATCCCTCTCACTTGTCCCTCCCGTGTTCGAATATACGATCTAAAATTCGCCAACGTCGATTTTCAACAATTTAATTGATATATTAGGACACGGGAGGGACAAATGAGAGGCATTTATGGGGCAAAAATACGCGATCCGTTCAACGAACGATCGTTTTCGTTTTCTGTAGTAGGGCCTCAGGTCTATTTAGGAACTAACATTTATACATTTTCTCTTGGCTGTGTGTTCTGGGAGACACTTCTAGTCATCATCTGATACTCATAATACAATGCATCAATTATATATTAATTAGCTAGAATGCTCTTACAATCTAGCATGTTGCTGGCAACTGCGAAGCAATTAATTTCGGTCTCTTGTATGTTGCCGCAACAATTTCAGCCGAATAACGAATAAAAAATAGGTACACAAAGTAACAAATAAAATGGAATCATAAATTTGTGTTTAAAGACATACAAAAAATAAGACATACAAATTTAGGTGACGAGTTTAGGTGACAATGAGAGTCCCATTATATTACTTACTTTAATTTTGTTTACATATTATTTTCCAGGTTTCAAAGCCAGCAGTGCACTTTTCCGACACGAGGTGGCGTTTGTGTTTGGTCAGATGCAAGATGAGAGGAGTGTTCCGTTCCTGATAAAGACCTTGGAGGACACCACAGAACATGAGATGGTCAGACACGAGGCTGCTGAAGCGATGGGGTCCATAGCCACTGATGAATGTACAGAGGTCCTGAAAAGGTAGGGATTAAGCTAGGATGTTCAGGGAAATTCAGTATGCTGAAAGTAAGTCAGGATAATTCCTATTCAGGATTATTAAATCTGGAAAATTTATAATAACACATTTATTTAAGACACTCCAGTTTACAACATTCTCTAGATCAATGGTTCTTAACCAGTGGTCCCTGGAAGCATCCCAAGTACAACATTTCATTCATTTACACTTAGATTAATAATGTATTATTACTTCAAAACAAATAATTTAATAAACCAACTAGACCATGTGGTCCGTAACAAGACAGAAAGAACCACTGCTCTAGATTATCTTAACACTAATATTAACTTCTACTTTACTTTTTCCTTTACATCATTGCTATGTGTAGAGAATACACCTCTTAGGGCAGTTTATTATGTATTTTTATTTATGTTCCATGGAATTTAATTTGTGCATTTTATTTCCAGGTACCTAAACGACCCCCGGCCTGTGGTCCGAGAGAGCTGCGAGGTGGCGCTTGACATGTCCGAGTATGAGAACAGTCCGGAATTCCAATATGCCAATACACTACTTGCTGTGAAGGCTGAAGCGTAGTATATACTTCACCTCTATACGCCTTCATCATCAACATCATCAGCCTATTGCAGTCCACATTTGTTCGCCATTTAGGGTAAACATCTGGAGGATATACCCATTATCGCTACGCTAGGCAGGCGGATTGGCGATTGCAGGGCGTAGCTTCTCGCTACGGTGACGCTGCTGCCCGTCATCGGTCTGTGGTATTTAGCTACGTCTTTAATTATGATGGTTATACCGCCACCAGTCGGTTGCCAGCGCCTCGTTTGTTATTCGGCAGGATGCACCACGTGCGTGTGAGTTGGACTTGGAGCGAAAAAACGGTAGGCCGCTGTAGCCTATCATGCGACTTCATAGTAGACTTATTTAAGGTCATAGTTCATTAGACCCACTCAGAATCTAATCAGCATAACCTCGTCGCTCAGCGTTCACTTGCCAACGGGCAGGCAAGTTGGTGATCAGGGCGTACGGATGTATGGGAACGATCTATCGTCTTTTCGCTCCAAGCCGCCCTCACCTGCTCATAATGCATCAGGCCGAATAAAACGAGGCGCTGGCAGCCGGCTGGTTTTTTTTTTTATACTGGCTCGAGATAATGGCTTCCCTACGCCTGATGGAAAGCGAAAGAGAAACCCAAGTCGCTGTGACAACTGGCAAGTAACTGGTCAGTTACCTGTCAGTTGCCACCGCCATGCCGGCCCAACCCTAACCCTCCACGAGCTCCGGATACCCTACTCACCGGCAGAAACACGACCCAGAGGTCATTTGACTGCGGTATTCTATAGGGTGGAGGTCCTTCCCCGGACGGGCGGCTCAATTCGAGCGAAAACTCTTAAAGGTGGCGGTAGCTGGTGGCGGTATAACGCGGTTGCGTGGAGGTGGCGGTTGAAGGTGCTTCTAAATACCACAGGCCGATGAACAGCGTCACGTAAGCGAGTAGCTACACTCTGCAATCGCCAACCCGCCTGCCCAATTTGGCGATTATGGACAAAGCACAGGGCCAGCTACCTAACGGCTATTTGGACTGCAGCCTTTGGGCTACCGTTTCATATTTGTAATTGATAGTTTTGTTCTGACTATTGAAAAATCAGCTGTTGGAGTTAGCAAAAGTATTACTAAGTATGTTATATGTATATTTTAAGTTGCACACATATGTGACTAGCGTTTGTGTTTTGTCATTCTTAAGTGTTTTAACTATTAAATATATATCGTGTACTCTGTATTTGAGGAATTATCATCATAATCATTATACATACTGACAAAATGTTTTGGTACTATGTAAATATAATAAACTTCTTCGTTTCTAAGTGATTTCTAAGCAATGGACTTAACTTCACTTTGACATGGTATTAAAGTTTTCAACTACTTTTGATTCTGAATATGCCTCATTAAATTGTCTATCAAGCAATTGTGTACATAAAGATTTAATTTAAATGGTTATTGGGGAATACCTTGCAATCGATAATCGATGATGATATTCACTATGTTTTGTAAATAAATTGTAGTTTTTTTACAATGTTTCCTAATTTTTTATTTGTTCTCCAAATCAAAATAATAATTTATTGATTTTTTTTTCTCACAATATGGAGGCCCCCAAATTACTTAATTAACACGAATTTAATGACTTTTCTACATCCTCCTCATGTCGCAGTTGTGGGACTGCTTTCTTCCTTGTACCATTGGACCCACTCCCCCCTCTTTAAGTGTGACGTAATTTATGAACCTTATGTACACAAATATAGAAGTAAGTATTTTAAAAGTGCGCCGCCATCCCGAGCGGTCTGGAGCTTCGCGCCAGCTCATTCCTATTTGTGTAACTGATTGATTGTGAAGAAAAATAAAGTTTTTGTTATTATTATCACCTTAGCTTCTGCAGCGACCGTCCGCCCCCAGGATTGCTTTACGCCACGTTTACGCTTTCCTTCGGGATTCCATTCTAGGGCTTGCCTTGATATGTGGGTATCGTCCCTTCGGAGCGTATATCCGAGTAGAAGTATATAATAAATGTCGCGTTTGAGTTCCTACAAATAACTTTTACCTACCAATACATCCACAGAAAAAAACCTATTTCATGTTTTCGATAAAGGAAATGTGTGTGAGAAATGCGACCTACGTGGTCACGTGAAGGTAATCACGCGTGGAAGCGTTTATGCCTGCCTACAAATGTGGAGGTACGGTCAAATAATGATAGAAAAATCGCCTTGTCTGTATGTCACCTTGAGAGATTTACTAAATAGAAACTATTGAGGTATCTTACCTATGCTCTTCCATCGGATTTAGGTTACAGTGACCAATAAACGAATGTATTGTATAGTAATACGAACAGGTGTGAGAATATGTAGTCCACATAAAAATATTATTAATTAATTAAATTTTACTCTTACGTTCTGAACATTATTTGCTTCATTTAGCACTAGGGATGTGTAGGTACGGCGAAAATAGGTTCGTGATGATTCGTGCTTGCGTAATTTTCGTATTGTGTGTTTTCGGGTAAGCAATATCCGTGTAAATCATTTTTGTGGTAGGTATGCCTAACTTTCATTTATTTGTGAGTATTCCACATTCTTTCAAATAAATTATTTACTATTCCATAATAATTATGTATTTAAAGTAGGTATAATTTAAATGTTCCGTTAATATTCGAATTAAAATTAAACAGAAATTCAAGCAAAGTCGCAGGCACAGAATATAGTGAAATTTCCGTTTACTAACTCAATAAAATGGTTTTATATTTCTATACAAAATTATAGTTTGTATCGACATGTATGGAAAAGTAAGGTGGTTCATATTAGACGAAGGCATACCTAGACAATAACTAGCATGAATTTGTTGAAATGAAAAATATCTAACATTGTTTTGTCTAACTAATTAAATGTCGGAGATATTTCATTTTCCTAATGAAATTAATCGTTCGTTAGATTTTATACCATGTTAATTCTGTCATTGAACTGCTTTATGTGGCTGTTAATCTTGCCGATAGTTACTGTGGTAAGTATCATTTATCTTTTTAAATTAAGAGTTCACAACCGAAACCCCCAAAATCATCGATCATCAGTGTCGCTAGAGGACCTGGATTTAGGGGTGAGAGCCTTCCGCTCCCCCAACAGTCCGGTGGTGATGACAAGGCCGACCTGGCCATCTTCGTAGTCATTTAGAAAATAAAAGAAAATACCTGGATTCTTAAAAGCTTTTATTGAACTTGGCCTGTCCCATACTAGGAACAAATCTTGCAAAGTTGCAAGCTACATTAGAACCACTTCTTGTCGTTAGATTATGTTGAAAGATTTACTAACGTTTACAACGCTATATGGTACCATTTTTAAAAAATTCTAAATGACTACGATGATGGTCAGGCCGGCCTTGTCATCATCACCGGACAATTGGGGGAGCGGAAGGCTCTCACCCCTAAAGTATGGTACCATGAAGCTGAGCCGGATTAAGGCCATAAAATTTCCTGAACTAATCATGATAAACCGTCGAGTTTGGACTCGTTTGAATAGTCTTGACATTGCCAATCCATTTTTTTTGTGTAATATATAATTTAATTTAATATTATATTATAATTAAGAAACATAAACAATCTAATTAAATAAATTCATACATTCAAACTAGTAACTAAAAACATTATTCCACATTATCAAAAATTACTGTAAATGAAACGAAAATGGCCGTCGTCGAGTTAAATACAAGAATTTGAAGATGAGGGAATCCATTCAACAGCAGTCGAAAGCTCGCCTCTCAAAAAATAGTATGTAAGTATGTTCGTCGATTCGTCACGTTGTCCGCGTTGGTTGATCATGGTTTCATCGCATTTCATTCGTCCGAAAAATCGTAACGCTTGCGCGATCTAACAAGGCACAGGGACATCTAGTGGCGAGCGGGTGAAACTAAATCTACATGATAGGCTATTATGGTCAAACATTGTAATTAGTCCGTCTTTTAGCTTATTCAAAAATAAAAGACACGTATTTTTTTTATTTCTAAATTAGATTAAAAATTGCAAAGTTGTTGTGAAATTACGCGTGACGTCACTCGGTGAGGCATTTTTACGGGAGCGAGTGACGTCAAAGACTCCCACTCCTAACTTTTGATGCCTTGTATCTTTGCTATTGTTTATTTGAATGAAAAAAGGCAAAATACGTGTCTTTTATTTTTGAATAAGCTAAAAGACGGACTAATTACAATTTTTGACCATAATAGCCTTTAAATATTTGCTTTGCTCTCATCTCTAGAAATCAGACGTGCTCGAAGAAGAAAGATCCTCGTTCTTTGGCTTCACTCACGAGGTGGTGATGAGCAGCACTACAGTGGAACTAGTCCAGCAGATACGAGACGCGGTGTGGACGCACGCCAGAGGAGATCGGATGGTGCCCAGATACTTTGAAACGTTCGACACTCCTTTTGCGGATAATACATAATAGTACTTGTTACTTACTACTAAGAAGTTTATATTTTATTTTGTGATTAGAAATAACCCACAGTAGCGAACCGTGTCCAAGATGATTGTAACTCATCATCATCAGCCTATTGAAGTCCACTGCTGGACATAGGCCTCTTCAGTTGTTTGCCACTTAGGGCAAAAATCTGGAGGATATACCCTTAATCGTCACACTGGACAGGCGGGTTGGCGATCGCAGGGCTCGGTGACGCTCTGCCTGTCTTCCGGCCTATGGTACTTAGCTACCTTCAATTGTGATGGTTGTACCTACCGCCACCGTCGCCATAGTCGGTGGCCAGCGCCTTGTTTGTTATTCGACAGAATGCACCACGGGCAGGTGAGGTTAAGCGGAAAAATGCTAGAGCGGAAGAATTGACTAGTGTGTCCCTGAAACTTACTTTCTCGATGAAGTTCAATGTTTGAAACAAAACCCCCAAAATAAGGCGATAGAAAATAATTTAGGTGACTACTTCCAAGGTAGATTTAACCCTTAAGTAACTTGTCGACCGTCTAGAAACACGGATTTCATCAACGGTAAGTATTCAATAAAGCCCTCATTGAATTTCATCGTACACGTAAGTAAGTTTCAAACTGTTATAAGCCAGGAATACGAATATTCATTTAATCTTTCAGGCCGTATCCCGACCTATGGGCGGTTAATAGCCACCTATAGCAAACCGCGTACACGCACTAGCGCCACCTAGTCGTTTTCCCCAAAGGGAGTCTCGCGGGCGCGTGCCTAGCCGTTACATTATTTAGCTAGGCTGCATAATTCTCAATGTGTTAGCGCGCGCGCGCCGCCATTTAAAATACGCCGCGCCAATGTCCGTATCCGGAACGCGTGGCTCGTTCAGTTCGCCACCCGCCGCCTCGTCTCTCGGCAGCGCGCGCGCTATACCTCGGTTTTCTTTTGATTTCTTGTGTTCATGCATGACTGTGCCCAACACCCTTAACTATCTTACGAATGTGTAGTGTGTATTTGTGTGTATTGCGACGAATAAACGTCAAATACCAAACAACTCCCTGATCTTTTACTTCTGTAAACCCAAGCAAGAGAGTCTCAGAAGTGACGCCCAACGAAATAAATCATAAGCGCGTCTCAGAAGTGACGCCCAACGAAATAAATCATAAGCGCGTCTCAGAAGTGACGCCCAACGAAATAAATCATAAGCGCGTCTCAGAAGTGGCGCCCAACTAAAAATCAGCAGTCATGCCGCTGACCAGAAGCAGAGCGACCAGCTTCGGCAACAGGGATGATGCAATAGACGCATTCCCCACTCCCCTGCTGCCCACGCCGCCGCCGCCGAGCAGCGAACAACAACGCCAAGATGGCGCCGGCGCCGACACGACTTTTACGGCGGAAAATATGGCGTCGGTGATAGCCGTTCACAAACAGAAGCATTCCGAGAGCTCCTCGAGGTGGTGACGAGAAACACATCTACACCAGTGCCGTCACCAAGCCAGGGTACTCTTGCGCGGTGTAAAGCTTCGTTTTCCGGCCGGCCCAACGAGTCGGTCGACGCATTCATCGAGGCGGTAGAGGCATACAGCGACTGCGCTCAAGTGGCCGAAGTAAATATATTACGCGGCCTATCATTTTTATTCGTCGAGGACGCTGCTACGTGGTGGCAAGGAATAAGGCAATCCGTCACATCCTGGAAGCAGGTGAAAGATAACCTAACCAGTGCCTACGGAGACCGCCGGCCGCCACATCGCGTATACACCGACATATTTAAAAATTATCAAGCGGAGGAGAACACCGACATTTTCATCGCGAGAATCCGCGCATTATTTGCCAAGCTCCCAAGAGGGGACTTAAGTGAAAAGGTACAATTAGATATGAGTTATGGATTATTAAACGCGAGGATTAGACAAAGGCTGCGAAGAGAAGAATTTGATACTTTTCATGAACTACTTCGACATGCACGTTACATCGAGAACTCCATCGGCGAGGGGGAGCGGCAAGAAAGTAGTGCGCGAAGTGATATTTCTGTGACACGAACAATCGCGTCGGTCAGAGCGCCGAGCCGCACGCTCCCGACATCGGCAACACGCGCCGCAACTCCGACTCGGCCTCCGCCGAACGCGCGCGCACACCCGACCGCGCCGCACACGCCCGCGCCCGCCGCGCCCGCGCTGCCGGCCGCGGTCGGCGCGCATCACCCGCCGCCGGCCCCAGCTCCGCCGTTTTCGAACGCGGCCGGCGCCGCCGCGAAGAGGCAGCGCCCCGCTTGTTCGTACTGCAAGCGATTCGGTCACGCCCGTGACCAGTGTCGTAAGTTGCTGAACCCAGGTGAGCCTCCTTCTCATACTAACTTTGCGGAACGCGAGTACAGTGATCAAAGTTTTTATAGTGTCGTATCTCAAAAAGTGCGTAATTCCAAAAAGTTAAAGTGCCCGTCAGTAAGTGTCAATTCGAACAATAACATTACTTCGTATCACAGATTACCCCCAATAGATACCGCACGTTCGGCATTTTCTTTTGACTTCCGCGAGTCAACTTCAGGAGGTAAGAAGGGTATGCGGGGGACGTAACTCATTTCTCAAGTGATGTACATTTGTATTGTGCAATGTCGATAATTTTATCGAAAAATTATTAGTCAGTATAGGAAGAAGAATAGGGAATATGCATGAAAAATAGTTTCATGTATTTACTTTTTACTGTTTCATAATTTATCGTAAAATACATAAAAATATACTATGAACAGTGAAAACAATCAAAATTGGCTGAAAAATGGGCGAGATACAGTCGTTGAAAGTTAATATATCCGTCTCTCCCACGAAAACAGATTTTTCTATGGAGTTTGTATGGCGCGCACGGTACGTGACGTCATCCGCCACGTCGGATCTCTCTGCCTAAGCAATAACTAACGCTTTATAACACGCTTAATAGACTCGAAAAAAAGTCATCCATATTCCCTATTAGCGGGAAAATTCTTTTGTATGAAAAATCTAAACCGCTTAAGTTAGACGCTTTCAACTAGGCATGCAGGTACCTTAGTGAACTTCAGTTGCAATAGGATAATATATTGCAAACTTCCCACGGTAACATGAGTTAGCGGGAAAACCTTTT
This sequence comes from Conogethes punctiferalis, assembly GCA_031163375.1. Taxonomy (NCBI): domain Eukaryota; kingdom Metazoa; phylum Arthropoda; class Insecta; order Lepidoptera; family Crambidae; genus Conogethes; species Conogethes punctiferalis. The sequence continues at coordinate 13,633,186 of CM062087.1, read as the reverse complement.
TTTATGAAAAAGTCTAAATCACGTAAGATAGATGATTAAAATTTGCCATGCAAGGTATCTTAATGAACGTAAAGCTTACTTGCAACGCGAGATTGCAAAATTTCAACGGGACCGGGAGTTATTGGGTAAAGACTTTTGAATGTAAAAATCTAAACACGCGGACGAAGTCGCGGGCAAAAGCTAGTATGTAAATAAATGTATATATTAAAAACCTAATGTAAGGGAGCGGCCTATCATCTTTTCGCTCCAAGCCAACTTCACCTGCCCGTGGTGCATCCTGCGAATAGCAAACGAGGCGCTGGCAACCGACTGGTGGCGGTATAACCATCACAATTAATTAAAGGCTTAGCTAAATACCACAGACCGATGACGGGCAGCAGCGTCATCGGTGCGAGAAGCTACGCCCTGCGATCGCCAACCCGCCTGCCCAGCGTGGCGATTATGGGTATATCCTCCAGATGTTTGCCCTAAGTGGCGAACAACTGGAGAGGCCTATGTCCAGCAGTGGACTGCAATAGGCTGATGATGATGATGATTAAAAACCTTACAATGGAAATCTTTAATCACGTCATTCATAGTTGTTACTTCTACAATTGTATAATCCTGACTATTGTATCTACTGTGGGATGGGTATTTTTAGACCAACTGAGTTTGTATATGATGTAGGAATGAGGTTTCAAAATTACCATTCATCACCAATTGATGGTGAATGGTAATTTTTGCCACGATGCCACGACGGCCAATGAGAAAGTACTATTATGATGACATTATAAGTATATTTAAATGTATCTAAGTAAGTTTATCAGTTGTCTAGTACCCATAGTACAAGCTTCGGCTTAGTTTGGGGCTGTGTGGCCCAGCGTGGCATGTCTTGGGAAAAAAATTTTTTAAATGAGTATAGTTATAAATATGGTTATGTGAAGTAATCACAGCAGTTTTCATTTACTCGTCTTCTATCCTTCATACATTGAAAACTATCCTATGTAAATGTCTCTAACAGCAGGGTGCGGCATTTGTCCATTTTAATGTTCTCTCAGGACACTTTGGAAATCTAAAGTAGAAACACTAAAATTTTTCACATCTTGCATTATCGATATACTTGAAAGTAATACATTGCAACACTATTGTCAAACGTGTCTATGCTAGAAAGGGATAAAAATAGTGAAATTGGTAATGAAAGAAAGGGATCATGAAAAAAGACATCAACGCGAGCTAACATCTGTCAAATATTTTCCATCGTAACTTGAGCTCCGGCGCCAAGGAGTTCAATACTAAGATTCATACGTTTATGTTCTACAAACTATTAAAAGTGTCTCCGATACACACGGGTCTGACTTCTGGTCAGTACTGACCGTAGTACTGACGCACTTTAAGCGCATGCGTATTTCGCGCCTGCACAGCACTGATGTATTACCTCTCGCGCGATATCTTAAGTGCGGTATCTATTGGAGATATCTGTGCTTCGTATAAAAGCCGTCCGCGTCCTAACCTGTCTGTACCTATTTCGAACGGTGATGCATGTAATAATAATAATAGTCACAAAAATTTTACATCGCGTAACAGTAAAAAGCGAACTCGTCAAAATGCCGATAATAATCGCAAACAAAAAAGTAAAGCTATTAGTGCATGCAACATCGAACGTTCATTTTTACAAGATAATTCTCGATGTGATAACAGAATATCTTATGATAATAATTTTTTAACGCATCCTTGTGATAGTTGTAATTTTAGACAGATGTCTTGTAACCGTAAACATTTCAATTTGCGTAATTTTACCATGAATAATAATAATTGTTTATGTGACGATGTTTTACGTGATAATATTTCGACATCACAAGCGCCTTACGTTAACCCGTGTAACGCCGCGGTGTCCCAGGTTAACCTGTGCAAAAACACGGTGTCCCGTTTTAACCATTGTGATGACACGGTGTCCCAGGTTAACCGGTGCAATGACACGGCGCCTTACGTTAACCCGTGTACCGCCGCGGTGTCCCACGTTAACGTGTGCAATAACACGAGGTCCCAGTTTAACCTGTGTAAGGACACGGCGCCTAATGTTAACCCGTGTACCGCCACAGTGACCCACGTTGAACCGAACGTGGCTTCCCACATTATTGATAATACATGTGGTGCAAATGTAAAAACGTGTCTGAATCCTAACTTTGTTCCAAATTTTGAAAATGATGTTCAGGCAAATGTTTGTTTTAAAAATAATGTTGTATCAAATTGTAACGAATTTGTTAATACTAATAATAATGCAGGGTTATTGTTAGATAAGGAGGATGATAAAAATGTATTAAGTGATTATTTTATTTGTAGTGGAGATGATGTTTCAACCGGTGACGACCTCGCGAGACCCCCTGGTGGGGGAAATTTGCGTCCCATATTTGACATAAATATTTTGGGTTTTAACGGCACCGCGCTTATTGACACAGCCACCAAACATTGTATCGCTGGTCATACTCTATATGCTCTCCTTCTACGCCAGAATCATCCCCTCCATCCTTCTTCGCGAGAAGTAAAACTAGCTGACGGAATAATCCGAAAAATGGAGGTGCTTACCACCACTTTACAGGTGTGCTTGGCTAATATAATAATCACTGTTCCCTTCTTAATTTTCCCGAATGCTACTAATAATGAGACATTATTAGGCATCGATTTCATTACGGCCGCTCGAGTCGTCATAGACTTTCATAGGAAAGTATGGTACTTCAGTAATGATAGTACGGTAGTACATAACCTGTCTTTCGAGCCCGCCTCGCGTAACGTAGCCTGCGCTTCAACGGAGGTCCTTAGAGATGATGAAGGTACTCATCTCAAACCAGCTGAGCGTCAAGCGCTGGCTGATGTCCTCACCAGGCACGCACAGGTTTTCAGAGCAGGGGGAGGTCCAACACCTTATGCAGAGCATCGGATTGAAACAGGAGAGCACCCGCCAATCGCGACGCCTCCTTACCGCCTGAACCCTTCAAAAAAGCAGGTGATGAAAGCTGAAATAGGTAAGATGTTGCAGGATGACATAATTGAATGCTCCTGCTACGTTCCAGCGTCTTATTGATCGTCTCTGTTCCTGCTCTGCTTTACAGGATGTAAGTATCCTCGCATATTTGTACGCATATTTGGTGATAAGTGAAGGATTCCATCGCCATCTGCAAGACCTCGAGGCTGTTTTAGTCGCCTTTCAGAAGATAACCTACACATCAATCGAGTGAAATGCGCTTTTGCAAGAGAGAGCGTTAGATACCTCGGGCGCGTTATCACTCAAGAAGGCGTTTCCACCGACCCAGAGAAGGTGAGTGCTGTCCTCGAGATGAAGGAACCAGGTACTCTCAAGCACCTGAGAACCTTTCTGCAGATTTGTTCGTGGTTTCGAAAAATTCATACCCGCTATCACGGTCATTCTAGCAACCCCCCAAAGCCTGTGATACCCAAACGCAACCGCGGACGTCCAGTTAATACTGAGAGAGTGCTAGTCCAGGAACGAGGGCGTTTTCCAGGACTAGAGGGGGAGCATATAGCAAACCGCGTACACGCACTAGCGCCACCTAGTCGTTTTCCCCAAAGGGAGTCTCGCGGGCGCGTGCCTAGCCGTTACATTATTTAGCTAGGCTGCATAATTCTCAATGTGTTAGCGCGCGCGCCGCCATTTAAAATACGCCGCGCCAATGTCCGTATCCGGAACGCGTGGCTCGTTCAGTTCGCCACCCGCCGCCTCGTCTCTCGGCAGCGCGCGCGCTATACCTCGGTTTTCTTTTGATTTCTTGTGTTCATGCATGACTGTGCCCAACACCCTTAACTATCTTACGAATGTGTAGTGTGTATTTGTGTGTATTGCGACGAATAAACGTCAAATACCAAACAACTCCCTGATCTTTTACTTCTGTAAACCCAAGCAAGAGAGTCTCAGACACCTTTATAAAACCAAATGAAGCAATAACATTTTAGCTCGAGAGGGTATCGCCGATATAATAACCTGGAGGCGGTTTTTATAAAAGTTTTTATGGATGAGAGTTCCGTAGAAGGCTGCTGCTAAGGTTTAGCGGCTAAAGTTGGAATTTTCGTGTAGTTATAAGGCTCAGGTTTTGGTGGGCCACATGAATCAGGATAATTGAAATAAACTAGAAAAAAAATCTTTATTCAAAGAGACCTACGACAAGCACTTATGACCGTAATGATAATGTAGGTACAGAACATTAGTAGGTATGTACCTACCTAAATATGTAGGTACCTATTCGTTGAAATATTAAAGAGTTATGTTAGCTTATCTATGTACCTACCTAAAATATTATTTCAAATGCGAAACAATACCTACAATACGCTTACGAGTTCAGTGTACTGAACTTTACGAAATGTGATTAAAACTTTATTACAAACATGAGAGGAGAGAACATTATGTTTCAATTAAATTTTAACATTAAATAGACATTCACGCTTAGTTGAGATGAAATATATATTAATACCTACTTAGTCCACATAAGTAGTTACATAATTAAAAAAATATGAGTGTTCTAATAATTTTCTGTAGAGTTTTATTTTCATAAAATATACTCGTACCTAGGGATTATATAGGTAGGTAGGTATAATAGGCAACGCAACACCTTCCCAGCGGTACTGTGCGAACAGAGGTCTAGTCCTGCCGGGAATCCGACCCTCCTCAGTTTGAGCTAAATAGGAGTGAGTGCCATATAAATCAGGTGTTCCGCAGACTAAAAAAACACCAGCCCCCTATTCAGAATACTACGGTAACATATTCGATTTAGAAAACCATGTTTTGTCGCTGTCAAAGTGCTTGGATTAGAAAAAGACGAAGCGTGGCATGTCTTAGGTTAAAAACACACTTGTTTCCCATAGCATCTACTTGATTAATCTCCATGAAGGTCGCTGTGACCAAAATTAGGTCAGGAGATAATGCTATTATTAAAATTAAGTTATCATTTCCCCATCTTCCCAAGGATCATTGAAACTGCCCGCCACTTCCACAAGTTACCGACTGTTCGCATCTAAAATAATTTCAGTAATTAAGTGTTCAACAGAAATAATCCTTTTAAGCGGTATAATAACACCTAGGTATGTATTCCGTGAATGGCTATCGGGGAGGATAAATTTGGAGCCCTATCACGTAATTAAGAAGGTTAGGACCTCTAATATTGCTCGACCTTTGTCTTTACAAGTACATTACACTGAACAGACATCCCTCGGTGTAATATGACTTAAAATAATGACGGCCCAAGTTCAGTTATACAGACATCTAAACACCAGTAAGACTTTAGTTATGCCGGCTTAAGGCTTTATGAAACTGAATAATTTAATCCTAGCTCCAGCTATTATACGACGCGAAATTGTTTGAAATAGAACTTTGAACTCGAGTTAGATTTTAATATTTTGTTACCGGACGGGATAATTAGGATCGGAAAGTCGGATTACACGAAATTATTAATGTTGTTTAATAAATAACGGTGCTGGAAATATGAGTTTATGTATAAAAAAAAATTATACTTTATTTGTGGACTGTCCCTGTGTTTCACTTGGTGGTGAATGACCTCTACCTTTTTGTGAAATAAGGGTCGTGGGTTCGATCCCCGCCTGGTACAAACATCCGTGTGATGAACATTTTAATTGTTCTGTGTCTGAGTTTGTTTTATTAGGTACTGTGGGTGGCAGACAAGCAAGCGGCCCGTCTGATGTTGCCCTGATTGTTGAGGCATCATTGCACCACGGGCAGGTGAGGTTGGCTTGGAGCAAAAAGTTATAATAGGCCGCTCCCTTACATGCCCATGCATTATACATATAATTATTATAACTATATTTAATCCTTATATGTATAATTATTATTCATTTATTATCTGTGATACCTTCTTTGTTCCAATTTCCTTAAAATAAGTGTTTGAGCTCCATCTTTTAGATGTCATTGTATCAATGGATAGAATGTTGTCTAAAAATTGAGGATCTTCAAAGACATTTCCTTTTTAATCTTAGGTACATAATTGAAAATAATAACGGCTACTCTCAAGACTATTTAGGTCTGAAGGTGGATTGGAGTTGTGCTTGCAGGTAGCAGATGGAGCAGGTACGTAGAATTGGTGCTGCATTTTACATCGGGCGCCAATTGGTGGTGTTTCTGCTTATTGAACACTTTTCTTACGTTCGATCGGCTGCCTCTCACACCAATAAGGGTAGATCAGCAGAATTACTCACAAATGCTGTCGGAAAGTTCTTTTTCTTCTTTTGTTAAGAGAGGTAGGGCATAGCGAATCTTCGTTCGAATTGAGCCGCCCGGGGAAGGACCTCCACCCTATACATAGAATACCGCAGCCAAATGACCTCCGGCCTCCGTCGTGTTTCTGCTGGTGAGTAGGGTCTCCGGAGCTCGTGGGGGGTAGGGTTGGGCCGGCATGGCAGTGGCAACTGACAGGTTACTAACCAGTTACTTGCCAGTTGTCATAGCGATTTGGGCTTCTCTTTCGCTTTCCATCAGGCGTAGGGAAGCCATTATGTCGAGCTATCATAAAAAAAAAAAATGTTTGATCGAATAGTCAAAGTTATCGCCAGCCAAAGAGCTTTTGGGAAAAATGTTCGATGAGAACTGTCTTTGAATGAACGATCGCTTGTGTGAACCAACTGAAGGGATGAAATCACCTTACAATACCCGAAATACTGAAGGACCACACACTACATCGGTTATCGAGTCCTTTGGACTTAACCGCTAGCTAGCATTACTATACGTCCGGTGTTTCCCCAATCCGCCACCGGCAATGACACACGGCGTGAGGCTGTAATCTGTATCTACCCACCTACCAATTGATTTGTATAATACTTAGTACGAACTACATACACCCTTTATATCTTGGTATTTCCTAACCAAAGATTACCTGGAAGAGATCGCTCATAGCGATGAGACCTCCTAAATTGTATACATACTTTGTCTAATCCTGAGTAAATGTTTTTGGTGTGCAAGAGTAGTTAGGTACCTATCTAAGTACCTATCTAGTAAAGGACGGTAGGTCCCGGCCATTGATTATTGTCTGTGCTTTGATTATTGACTACGCTGTGATGATGATGATATAATATTGCATTGAAGTTACCGGTGAAACAGCTTTTCTATTAGGCTTTTCTTCAGTTAAAAACTTGGAACTCGCAACGGTGTAACAAGCGGCCAGTAAGTAGTTGTCTGTGCCATTCTCCAGACGGGCACGTTATAAATAAAAGATTGGATTACACCAAGAACTCGCTCTTAAACACCCGCCGTACCGACGAGGCGTCGTAAAATCGACCCTCGTTCTTTCGCTGTTTCAAAATCGACATCGTGAATTAGATACAAAATGGCGCCAATTTGATTGCATTCAATATTTGTGCCGCACAGATTTTTCAACGGCCGACGTTTCACTGTGAATTTGTTTTGTGCAATTGCATTGTTTTGTCAGTCGTTGTATTTAATTGGATTAATCAATGTGTGAAAAATTCGCAAATACGAATTTGTTGAAACCACCGGATGGAACAATGTGACTTTGTAAATATAGGCGCGAGAGGAAATGGCTTGTTGTTTTTTGATAAATGGACCAGATATACACATCGTTAAAGCTGGCTTTTAAAAGTGTGGGGACTGCATTTTGGCTGTGTTCCCCTATTCCGACAGGTTTTTGACATAACTACGGTTAGGCGCATGTTAGCCGTTTTAGGAAATGGAGTTACTTATTCCTGAATCTGAACAAAGTTTGGCAAAGGTATCAAAAATATAGAGTGTATCATGCATTGCGATAATCTATGTGCCATGCATTATGTATGTCATAGCTTACCGCTAGGAAACACTAAGTACTGCATTATTGCACTGCCACAAAATTTTATTCACACCCAGGTGTTCGAGAATCAGTCGAGGGGGATTTATAGTATAACCATAGTGGGAAAGGTCACATGCATTCAGGTTCGATTCTGAAATTTAGATGGATTTTTTCTAAGTTTAGTAGGGGAGACCGGGTATTCGGGGAGACGAGCATTTAGTTACTTTCGATCCGCCATTACTTTTGTACCCGGTCTCCCCTAAGTTGTTCTGGGTGACGTCTAAAGTCGTAGTTTTTAGTGCTCAGAATCAGGAATTCGTATTACCTACTTACTATGATACTTTTATTGTGTCTTGGTGCGCATTTTTTCGGGATAAAAGCCGTTATTACTCTAACCTTCTTACCTACTTACTCCGACTCCTAACAAATGTAGGTAGGTATGCGAAATTTAAAGATGGTTGGTTCAGTAACTTATGTTATGTTATTATGAAGTAACAAACAAATATACAACTAAGTATCACCATACTAGAAAGTAGGAGATGCTTCTCCAGTAGATTAAGAGACTTGCTAAACTTAAAGTGAAGTTACATCAGCGTTATGTTCAGTTAGATAATTGAAATTTAAAACTATGAATGAGACCGAACTTCTAGCGGTTTCCTTACTCATTTGGAAGTTGGACAGAATGCACAAGCTGCACAGTACAAAACAGAGATAAAAGTGGGAACACAAATTGAAACATAGAGTAAGCGGAAACTTTGGCCGTGCACAGTAAGCTGGAGTGGCTTGCAGCGGAGTTGCCAATAGTTTTGAGAATATTCTTCGGAGGCGCACAATGCATTATGCATTTTAGGAATATGAAAATATTTGTAGATAGCCGTCTATCGTTTATTGGCGGGTTTTATTAGATGCGATTTCATGATGCCTAGTTTGTTTACTTTTTCTAACAGTTAGTACTTACGTTGATATGCATCGACAATATTATGCTTTTTTTTTCTAGAGGGGGATGCATTAGGCACCTTCACGCCTTCTCCAGGGGAAATCGGCGTAGTGTGTGGGTCCCAAAATGTGATGGCAGGGTATATCCATTAAGACGCTTTGTGTCGCCAGTGGGCTGCAACTTGCAGGGACGGCCGCATCCCCATATATAGAACTGAAACTCAAAAAAAAATTTTTCATCGAACCCATACGTGTGGGGTATCTATGGATAGGCATTTGAAAATGATGTATATAATTTTTTTTCTAAATTGAATAGTTTGCGCAAGAGACTCTTCCAAAGTGGTAAAATGAGTGTCCCCCCCCCCCCGTAACTTTTAAAATATGCATGGTAAATAGGCATGATAAAACTGAAAAAAATATATGATGTGTATCACTATGCAAACTACTAACGAACATTGGTTTGAATGAAATCTAGACAGTAGTTTTTTTTAAACGTCATAAATCAAATTACCTACTGTACGCGAGTCCGACTCGCACTTGGCCGGTTTTTTTTTATTAGCACGTCAAAATGACTGCGTCCTGTCTGACGTTAAGCAGACAACGAAGTCCAAAAGATATAAGCAATCTGCAACACGGCTCGTTGGTGCAACATGGGTTGATCATACTATGACGGTCTACTTAGGTACATACTTACTTTATACGTGATCCCATAGATATTCAGTTGAGAGCTTTGTTGGCGGAGGTCTCTGGGCGGAGGACCAGTAGAGCCAACACTTCTGTCGTACCTATCCCCAGTAAAAGTGGCAAACTCCGCTCATAACAGCAACACAATTAATTACACAGCCTGATTGTTTACCCGCAGTGTTATCGTAGTACAGGTGCGCACGATAAATTGTCTATGTTACCGCATAAATATCCAAGTACCTACAGAATTGATTCAAAATTTGATTAACCTAAGGTGCAGCGCAGACGGCACACTGCGATAGAGTCTGCGTCTGAGACATTTAAAAACAGCGTCTAGGTCTGCCGACAGAATGATCGAAGATGTGCGTCGTGTGCGTTGAGTCTGTGCGTCACGGATAGTCTGTCGTCTGCGCTGCCCCTAATCGTAAGGCGGAGATTTCCAGAAACAATAATTTTAACGATAGATTAGGATTTTAAAAGGACATAATTTGGTCTTATGACTTTAATTTTAGCCTCGCTTGATTTTTTGCAGCTAAGACACCCGTTTTGGCAGCCGCTTAACTCACCACACGATAACACACCAACCAGAGATAGCTTAAGAAATACATTCACGTGAGTTTTTATTTTTGCATGACCTGCTATGTCTTCTTTAAACTCGTATACGAACTAGCAGCCCGTCCCGGCTTCGCACGGGGTAGACAATTACATTGTTCAAATTTTACCAAGGATCCCTAATTTTTTCAAAATGAAATGTAGGCTATGTCAAATTGGAAGAATGTAGCATTCTATTGGTGAAAGAATTTTTTAAATCGGCCCAGAACTTTTTGAGCCTATTCATTACAAACATACAAAAGTAGGTACAAATCTTTCCTCTTTATAATATTAGTGTAGATGTAGATATCTACTAATAACACAAGAATTGATAGTCTGAAAGTATTTATTTACAGAATCCAATTACAAAACACTCATTCAACCAGAGAGAGAAAAAGTAATAATCGGCGGGAGCTCTATGACAGCTGTCAGTGTCACCGTTACGTCAAACTTCAATTGTCAACGTTAGTGCGGTGACTCTTGAGCGTGGCGAATAGTGCTGTGCCGCAGCTGTTGATTATTCTCCTCTAACACTACGTACCTTTTATTTTAGTTTTGTAAGATCATTTTTGTTGTAATATACTTATTTAGATTTATAATATAATACTTGTAAATAAAGCGTAGACTAAATTAACCGTCGGCTCCCGCACTACAATGCTAACGTGCCTCGTCCGCTCCCGCAGGCATTTACCCACTTCACCATTTTTCTCTGCTTAATTGAAAACTGAAGTATCGATTGATTGATTATAAAGTAATGACTAGGCATTCTCGTTTTTCTTTTTGTGGCTTGTGATCCTAAACGTTCGATGTTATTAAACTTTCTTGCCGAATTTGAAAATCAATCTTTTTAAACGGAAGATAACAAATAGATTCGCAATCTAGAAAAGTGCTCGAAGCCTGCCCATAGAGATACATAAGTAGGTATGGGAGTTTTGAAAGTTGGTTTGATTAGTTAGTTGGGGTTTAGTTGCTTCGTGGTTTAAAGTAATCTACAGGCGCGGATCCAGCGCTCAAAAAAGGTTGTGGGCACACCTACCAAAAAATTCTAAAGCTTAAGGTTTATTATCATAATCTCAATAGATCGTAAAAATGTGACGTCACAAGTCTATTAAGGTTGTGGGCATGCCCATCATGCCCACAACGGTGGATCCGCGCCTGGTAATCTATTGAAATGAAATGCGTTAATATATAAGTTAAATTATTATAATATAAAATGACTTTCATAAATTAAATTAACATTTTGCAAGATAACAATTATTATAACTTGACAAGGTAGTTTCTTCGTATTATAAATTGTAGGCCATAATTAAAAGAGTCGGTTACAAAATAGGGCTCCAAAACTAAAAAGGTTTCAGCAACCAGAAATACAAGTAAGTACCTACCTACTTATAATAATAAGTGAGACCTTAGTCCAGAAACAACTCATGAGCTACATAAGAGTATATCGAGCATGCGTTTCCATTATTAAAAATTGCCTAGGTCAAATTAAACTAACCACACTTCATTAACTTCCAATCGTTTAATATATGTACATACATACGCTACATAATGTACCAGACTATATTAGGTATGTTCTGCGTATCGGTAACGAAAGTGCCGGCGAAATACTAACTTTAAGAGTTAGGGCGGTTTCACTCGACACCGCCGAAAGTTTCCAGACCTTTCCTTGCTACGGTATAATTTGAAAATTGACGAACTTTAACAAGTACTTGTTACAATCATGCTTGAAATTCTAATTACAACTTTATGTTACCTTGCTTCTACTACGGTTGAAACTTGTCTCCTCTCTTGGCAGCTTGTAATGTTAATGAGATCATTAACTATTAGTGTTGATGTCGGTAATGATTATAGGTACCTACTTGAAGCAAATTACCCTCTATCAGTATTTACTGACTGGCTCGATGGCTTATTTGGTAGTGAGATCTGCCTTCTGAGCCAAGGGTCGATTCCCGCACAAACATTCGTGTTCATGAACATGTCTGTTTGTATTTAGTTTGGTTTACTAAGTATTTATTTACAAAAAAGAAGTATACTTATAAGTAAGTTTATCAGTTGTCTAGTACCCATAGTACAAGCTTCAGCTTAGTTTGGGGCTAGGTGGCGATGTGTGGCCCAGGGTGGCATGTCTAGAGTTATCTATATGATTTGAATTAAGGTTTATCTTTACAACAAGTCAACAACAAATATGAGTCAAGTGTACGTTTGAATGATAAATAATAATAATTTATGTAGTGAAGGTTACTTTGGATTAAAGCTAGTCATTTGACCGCCTACAGTGTTGACCGTACAAGTTGATTGCAATGAATAAAACTAAAAAATATTAAAATTTATTATATTTCGACATCAAAACATAATAGACACTATCAACATTGTATTGAGTAAGTACTGGAGGACACAGCAGAGCATTGCTCTGCCAGGGCACGTGAGGGCTCCGTCTTCGCCTTTGTCCTAGGCCAGGGGTGCTGGTTGCTTGTCCTTGTTTCTGGCGTCCTAAAATTTCCTTCCAAAACGATTTCCTTCCATAGCACACCACTGACATTGTTATGTCAGTTTACCTACCCATAATTACAAGTAGGAAGGTGTACTTGAAAGCTACATGAAAAAAAAAATAAAAGGAAAATCATTTCTCCGCGCGCCGGTTAAATATTTTAACAGCAATAATGGTATGTCACGGCGCCCTAAAATGGCGCTGGATTAAATATTTCGTCGTTTACGAGCTGGCCTGGGACCACGGCCGTATACCTACCTAACTAATACGACTTAGGTTAAGAACTCGCGTAGCGGTTTTTACCCGCACCCGATTAGTGAAACGGCTGATTAATTTCGAAACTCACGAGCGTAGATCTGTGCGTTTATTAACAATCACGATTGTGATAATTACTCACGAACTTCAGGAGCGATTGTCACGCTATATTTAATAAAACAGATATTATTTTTTTACATGTATTGCAGCAAGCCCAAAATAAGTAGCTTGAAAAGTACTTCTTATCGGCATCAACGAGAATAATATATAGATACAAATATACGAGTATGTACGAGTATACTTAAATAGCAGTAAACATTTGAAATATAAATGTAGCGGGCAGTTTTGCAGCGCACGCAGTTTTGTATTGTGCGCTGCTAACAGGCAGTCGTTCCCCGCCACGCATTCTGACCACTCGCTAACAACATGTAATATTATAAGGTGCACCACCAAATATACATTTGACTTCTATCATTTCACCACACCGCACAGAGGAATCTCCACTTCTACAAACCCCACATAAATATATTTTATGATTAATCTTTTACATAATATTTATATCTGCACTATACAGTGACTTGTAGGACGCCTTCCAACACGGTGGGACGATGAATTGAGAAAGTAGGTAAGCTGAGAGTAGATGTAGATGCCCGAGATCGGCACAGAACGCCAACCATCCCGACAGAAGACGGTCATGGGCTAATGGTATGATTCAACGACGTGGGCCTTTGGTGATGGAAAACAGAATTTACTTATAACATGGATCTCCATTTAACCGCCTCGAAAGCGGTTAAAACCACCTCGTTAGTTTTTAGCCTAAGGTCGAGAACTGCTCAGGTCACCGACCTCACCTAACTCTCTACTCGTGTAGTTGGGCTAATGGCGATGCACATACAAAAGAAACTTATATATTTGTCTACTCATTATTAAGGACAGAGATTGATACTTTCATTACATAAAGGCGCAAAGGTAATTTGTGCTGGAATTCATAGCTCGAGACTGGTTCTTTATCGTAGCTCTAACTAATACCTTAGTTTTGGCTTGATAGTTCAGTTACATTATAATTGGATTCTTGAAAACTTGCTACTAACTATATAATTTCACTTTAATTACAAAAGAGAATGATCAATAGTAAATCTATAAAACCAGTAGGTAGTGTGTCCTCTTTGCGTTTTCTATTATCAGATTGTGATGATACTTTGGTACTATTCCCGCTACGGTTCTGGTTGAAAATTATACTTGCAAAAAGTATGCAAGTATTTTTTTCACGCAACTACCTACTTTTCTATAATCTAAAAGGGTCTTTAGTCGTTTCGTCCCATAAGAGATTCACACGCGGTCCCAATCGCCACAAATCCAATTTTTAATGTTTTTGTTCATACCACAGTTCCAATTGCCTACATTTACTTTTTAATTTATGTGTCAATTCGAACTGCATTTTCCTTTCTAATTTGTGATGTAATAATAAAAACATTTGCTAATAGATTCAACCACCGGGACAACATAATTCTGGGCAGGAAAAGAGCCATTAAAATTATGGTGTGTGTGTGTATATAGCTCAGGAAGAGCTGATTCACTGTATTTACCTCAAAGCACTTTCATGGATGTCGATCCATTTTAAAATAATGTGAAACTGGCGTCACAAGCGTCTCATCTCATTCTTTTCCCATTACCTGCAATAACAAAGGACGGCAACACAAAACCCCATACGTGTGACTAAGATAGCAATACGTGTACGGTATTATTTATCCAAGGCAAATGTAGGGTTACCAAGCTTAAAAAGCCTTAGTTATATGCATTTTCAACAACACTCATCATCATCATAATCAGCCTCTATTAGTCCACTACTGGATATAGGGCTCTCCCAATGTTCGCCATTTTGAAAGAAACAATGAAAAAACTTTTATTGGCAACCCAATAAGTAATGAACAATACAGTCAAGCAATTAACATGTAAACGATACAGAGCACAGCAAGGGTACACACGCCCACACATCAAACCACATATCTATATACATACCTACGTCTACAGTAAAAGAAGAAGCCGCAAGCCAAAATAAAAAAAATTGATCGATCCAGGGCTTCTCGCATCCAACACTCATCTAAGTTAAGTCCTAAGTAAGTAAGCACACTTGCCCTTTACTGAGCAGCACTTTATCATGAGCCTGGAAATGAGGCTCCCGCAATGACAATTGCCTTTTGGGGGCATTTGCCGTAGTCACCACGCTTGGCAGGCGTGTTGGTGATCGCAGTAGTTTTTACTTGTACCCATAATTTACTTACTGAAAACAAGGAGCGTGGTTCCATGCGGGCGGGTTATTTGCTGAGTGAGGACCTTTTATTTTGGACGTCAAAGCGTCGCCGATCCATGTGCATTTTGTTTTTTTTTGTTTTATATTGAAAATGACAAACAATTTATTTATCATTGACCTGGCCTAGGCCAATCATGCTTGACATTTATTGAAATGTGGCTATTTAACGAAATACCCGATCATTTCACGATGTAGGCAATATTTCGATAAGGTATATTCCGAAGACAAAGCATCCATAGTTTCCTATCCACCGCCACGTGTACCTGTAAAACGGATCTTCACGTGGTCTTTCGACGTTAAGCGACGTTAGAGCCCATATATTTAAGAGAGATAGGGCAGAGCGAATCTTCGCTCGAATTGTGCCGCCCGTCCGGGGAAGCACCTCCACCCTTTAGAATACCGCAGCCAAATGACCTCCGGGTCGTGTCTCTGTGTGGGAGTGGCAACTCACAGGTAGGTAACATCATTCATTCATTTGCATTTTCATTCATTCATTTTCATACAATAAAAAAAATAGGTACGATGAAGTAGGTCTTTTTTGAGATCTTTGAACTGAGCTGCTGGTTTAGGCTTTGGCAGCCCTATCCACGAGCGATGCCCCGTCATCTTCGTAACTGGATTACTTGGTAATTACGGCCGGCCTACGACCGTCGAGCATATCTTTTTATTTTGTTTGACGGGGGTAAGCCGGGGTAATGTGATATACGCGGCCTTTTGAGAGCCCCGAATCTTGAAAGGGTGATAGTAAAAGTCATTTAGTTCCAATAAAGGTTTATTACTATGCCCGCTTGGCGAGTGTCGACATTGAAATGATATGGGGATAAGGGTTAAAATGGGAATAATTTGGATATAAAAGGAAGGCTGGAGTGAAGCCTGTGATCCGACAAGTATAATAAAGCGAAGATGGTTGGGAGAATATGGATGGTTTTGTTGAGATATGGACTACAAAGGATGACGGCACCGACTGATTGGATTTGGGATAGGTTAGTTAACCGCTTTGGGTAATTGATATCCTTTAGATGGACTGGCTTAATTGATTAGATATATTATATATTATGTAGGAGAAATTACAAGTACAAGTGAGGCATCAGAGCATTAAAATGTATGTAAGACAAAAACTTAAGGATTTACAGAATGATAATGTTGCCTCTATGATAATGGATAATGGAACATGATAACGGACTAGAAGTGCCGGCCACTTGTCATCTGCGACTGGCCAGGGCAGGCAGGGACGCGACAGCATACATTTGTGCTACCCAAATTACAAGTTGCTGCCAAATAGGGACACAAGGGGGTTGAGTGGGTATGAGATTTAAGAGAGGTAGGGCAAAGCGAATCTTCGCTCGAATTGAGCCGCCCATCTGGAGAAGTACCTCCACCCTATAGAATATTGCAGCCAAATGACCTCCGGGTCGTGTTTCTGCCAGTGAGTAGGGTTTCCGGAGTTCGTGGGCGGTTAGAGTTGGACTGGCATGGCGGTGGCAACTGACTGGTAACTGGCCAGTTACTTGCCCGTCTTCACAGCGGCTTCTCTTCACTTTCCATCAGGCGTAGGTATTAAGGCCAAAAGAAAATATATTTTAAAAAAGTATGACCTCCCATTCAGGGAAGCGTGAATCTACCACGACGACTCCCCCCATATTAGACACGAAGGTAACTTAAAAGAAAAAGTATTTATAATCTTAGCATCCATATTTCTAGCGTTACCGTTTCCATATTCCACGATTCGTCTCAAATTTTCGCAATTCCCATAACAATTCGAAATCTGAGACGCTAATCATTCCAGCGGGTATCCCGAGGGACACCGTTTATTGAAGTGCCAACTTTGCCTAACTTCTTTCGAAGTGGCACAATTCGGCAAGGGACAAGCGACTTAGTTGATTTTCTTTGGTGTAATTTATTTTTAATAGAAAACTTAAAAACGTCTGGAGTTATTTAATTAGGTACCTTCATTTTATTTATGCACGGTCTTTTTACCTTTTTTATTATCTTCTAATATCATTCGTAATGTTTAACTACATTTAAACTTTTTAAGTGTGACCTAGCATGGAGGTCGCTAGCTCAAATAAAGCCTAATTTTATTAGCTTTTTAAGAGAGGTAGGGCATAGCGAATCTTCGCTCGAATTGAGCTGCCCGGCCGTCATGTCTGTCTGTCTGTCTGTCCGTCCGTCCGTATGTCAGCCAGTTTATTCCAAAACTATAAGAGCTACATTATGGAAATTTGGTGCGTAGATGTATTCTGTAAACCGCATTAAGATTTTAAAATAAAATCCAAAAAAAAATAAAAATTTTTGGGGTTCCCCATACATAGAACTGAAACTCTAAACTGAATAGTTTGCGCGAGAGAGTCTTCCAAAGTGGTAAAATATGTGTCCCCCCCCCCCCCCGTAACTTCTAAAATATGAGCATGATAAAACTGAAAAAAATATATAATGTGTATTTGTGTACTATGCAAACTACTAACGAAAATTGGTTTGAATGAGACCTAGACAGTAGATTTTTTTTAAACGTCATAAATCAAATTACTTATTATTTTTCATTCAATCAACACCAATATAATAAAAATAAAGAAAAACATTTATTTTGCTATAGTGGTACGGAACCCTACGTGCGCGAGTCGGACTCACACTTGGCCGGTTTTTGTCTTAGCCCTTGAAGCACAAGTATGAAAAAGCTAACTTAGTTTGAGATATCCGATATATAGATTTACTTTATTGTACACCATAAATAATTGACATAAAACTAAGTAGGTATAAGACATTTGTCGAACAATTATGTAGTCTTATCGCTCGATATTTCGATTGGCTCGGTGGCTCATTTGGTAGTGACCTTTACCCTCCGAGCCAAGAGTCGTGGGTTCGACTCCCGCACAGTACAAACATTTGTGTTCATGAACATGTCTGTTTGTATTGGTCTGGGCTTATTCTATGTATATAATATGTATATATTTACAAAAAAATATGTATCTAAGTAAGTTTATCAGTTGTCTAGTACTCATAGTAAAAGATTCGGCTTAGTTTGGGGCTAGTTGGCGCTGTGTGGCCCAGCGTGGCATGTCTTGGTTATATTATACTTATGAAGTAAGGCGTCGGGGACTCCAGAAAATCAGTCTCGAAAGTTTTTAATAATTAATTTTAGTCTTATAAATGCGCTAAGATATAAAGATCAATGACAACCATTCACTTTGATAAATGATGCCTGAAAATAGATGGACAAATCTGGACACAGCGAAATTTTTTTAATTGAATTTAGATGGAAGTATCCATTAGGATCTTTAAGCAAAAAATATAAATCTTGTTGAAGGAACTTTGTTATTTTTTTATGTAACGAGATAAGTGGCTACCTACTTCATACAGTAACTTATTAGTCCCTACAAAAACAGACCATACGACATGATACTATGGAAATATTTAAAATTGACCTTGCTGTTTCAATGTCAGTGAGATGATTTTAACTGCACTATGCAGCCTAATCTCGTAGCTAAAGTGGCAACTATAAATTTCAATAGATTGATGAAAAACCTTACGTCACGGTGTACGCAAATCGACATTATTGAACGAAAAAATAATTTAAAAAAAGGAAAAATAAAATAAATTGATACGGTAATTCAAGAATGGATACTTCTCATACGGTCATAAACATACGGTCGAATTGAGAAACTTTCCTCCTTATTTGAAGCCGGTTAAAAAAAAACTAAAGTGGTGCATTTAAATGGCGGGTAACATTCATGTGGTATTTCAAAATGTTAAACTACCTTCTGACTGCCTATCTTTTGACAAATGCATGTAATCCAACTATATTCTAAAATAAATATTCTATATTGAAATCTACTCTCTGCATGCTCTAAAAGTTGAGTAGTAGAGAATGCTTCTAGCTTGAAGTTCGCCAACAAAATTAATAGGTAAATAAACGATTTCTTGTATTCAAATTATAACAATTTGAAATTTACTCGAGTGACTTAGATCTATCATCATCATCAGCCCATATCAGTCATCATACCCTTAGATATATGAACTCGTGCAATTTTGACATTCCAACTTTCGTTGACTGTTACTCGTACTGAAATACCCAATCCATTACGCTTAGATGAAAAGCCTCCAAATTATGGGCACAGACAGAGTGTATAAGCTTAGGCAAGAGCGACAAATGCCTTTGTGCCTACTGCGGGCTGCGTAAACAAATACTCACCTGCGACTTAATGTTGCGGGTAAACTTAATGGTTTACATTTGTTGCGGGTGTTAGGCTGAAAACAGTCCAGTTGAGCTGTTTGGTAACTTAAATTAGGCTGAAAAACAGTCCAGTGGTGCTGTTTGGTAACATAAATCAAGAAATTTATGTTTAACTAGCTGTGCCCGCGACTTTGTCCTCGGGGAATAGTGTTTCATCCCCTATTTTATACCTTTGGGGGTAGAATTCATCAAAATCCTTCCTTAGCGGACGCCTACGTCATACATAACATCTACCTACATGCCAAATTTCAGCCCGATCTGTCAAGTGGTTTGGGCTGTGCGGTGATTGATCACTATGTCAGTCAGTCAGTCATCTTTGAATTATATATATTTAGAAGATTATAGTGTTATGGTACGATCGGTCTAAAAGTGTTCAACCATACTTAAAGATATTTCATATGTAGGTAAGCAAAATGACAACCTACCTACATTCATCATCATGTATTATAATTAGTAATTTATTAACCAATTAACCGGTAACAAATTTTTGGGCCAAATTGGGGCCCCACCTGTGTCTTATCGTTCGCGCTAAGAGCTTATTTGATAATGGTTGTCGAGTACGATTTACCGGTCGAGATTTATTGCGGTACCGATGTTAATTAACGCGGTGATTACAATCCCATTAGACAGCTTAAAGCCGTCTATCTACTAGGAAACGAATGACTTGCAACATATTAGAATATCAGGATACCGCTTATGCAACCGTACTTTATAATGGTTGATTCCTCGCAGGTAAAATGTTGTAGCTACATGCATTCAACATTTAAGAGCCCCGCTCTTTTCGATGGAGAATTCTCCATTCTTCCCTGGACTCCGCCAGCACATTCAACTCCCTGTACGTCATTATGACAAAATTAACTTTTTACTTCAATTGTTGGGTATATATCCGTCTTGGCCTCCTTCCATCCTTCCTCTCCTGCCATCTACTTTGCCTTCAAATATTATTTTTATGAGTTTGTTTAAGGTTCCACCATTTTCCCTCTTCTGTTCTCAATAGTTTGAATCAAGCATCTCTTCATCTTGATTACCTCCAATACCTCCTCATTAGTCTTCTGTTCCATCCAGCTTATACTCTTTGATCTTCTCCAACACTACATCTCAAAAGCTTTCAGTCTACAACACTTACAGTCAGTAGTACAACTTACACAAAATATTTAATAAATTTAGTGAAATTAAATTATTAAATCTTAGCTTGGCAGATACATGACAGACTCGTATGTGTTGATAAATGAAGATATTTCTACTACAACGTTTTCCGTGGAATCGGCGACTAATAGTCGTTTGGAAAATGTTTTTACTGTAGCTAATGAAAAATCTTATATTAACGTTTCCCTTTATTACAATATGAACGGTTAACGGCAAGGGGTGGAAATTAAAATGTCACCAGTTGGATTGGTGACCCAATAAACACGAGATACCTATTAAGAGAAATTTATTAGATTAATGAAAACCGCAAGAGTGTGTTCATACAGAAGGATTGTTTGAAGGAGTTAGCGGTCTTATTTGTCAGTCAACATGATAACGTAGAAAACAATTAAGAAGGGAAAGCCGAGTCCCGAAAATACTTTGGCTAATAAGGTTTGAATTATTTTCTCGTGCTACAAAAATAAACCAGGAATGGTTCCACCTTGGTCACCTGCGCCTAATCACCAACCACCACCAAACTACAAACTTTTTGCGAGGTCAAATCACCTAGGTGATTTGACCCCGCAAATAGATAGAAGCGGAGTTAAATCTCCTGGCCAGGGGATTCAAGTCGACTGTAAATAAGATGAGTAAATCTGAGGTTTTTTAATATGTAGGAATAGTACCAGAAGTCGGTCTTTTTTTGCTAAAAAATGCTGTTTTATTTTATTTATCGTTTGAATCAAAGGTTTTTGTTCAATATTTCCAGTAGGTACCTTCCAGTTGGCAATATCTACGTTTTCAGCCCGAGGCAGCGCTTGCGGTCACTTATGACCAATGACATAAAAATGTATCATCAGTCTTCTTCAAATCCCACACATAGAGGTTGATGTGTCCTCGAACGAAACCGCGGATCATGAACCGATGGCAGTACATTCGCCACCCGGATCAACAATGAACGGACAATGGCACACACAAATTGATTCGGTTTTTTTACGCAACGCTCCCTCTGTTCAGATTTTTATTCGCGTGTAAAAACCCAATATACGGGGTGTATCGATCCGCCATATATTGTCGGGCAATTGAATAGAGTGGACACAATGACACGTATATTGTCCCATCCGACTCGCAATAGGCCCCTATTGCGAGTTGGGTGGCGGAGTACGAACTGGTGTTTGGCCCCGGGGCCCGTCTTGTGAAACTGGCACCGTGGTTTGTTACGCGGGCCACGGTGCAATTCAAAAGACCATGGCAAAGCATCAATGCGAGACAGGATGACCAACAATTTGTTTTTGTTTTGGTATAGACCAAGAGATGCTTGCTGGGCCACACAGCGCCGTTTAGGCCCAAACTAAGCCGAAGCTTGTACTATGAGTACAGCTGATAAACTTTTTTTTTGGAAATAATAATGTAAGCACTACATATGATATATAGAAAGATACTCTTTATTCATAGTTAGAGTTGACTTAAATTGAGACAAAGTATACTAACCATTGTAAAATTCAGGCGGTCTTATCGCTATGAGCGAACAACCTTTGGGTAAGGAATATCCAGATGGAAGGGGTGAGGTATCCTAATATGATTTACAGTGGTTATATAAAAATTTGCCAGGCCACCACGATTGAACCAAACTGCACTATAACTGACTGCATATTTGCAGTACACCTGACAATAGTTCCTCTTGAGGGCCCACAATGCCCTTAGTTCAACCTCATAATAGGTTATAGCACCGATGAATGCGGGATCCATCTTTGCTCCGATACAATGATACATTTAGGGATTTGTCGGGGATTACAAAGATAATTGGAAGTAGGTATGACAATTAGGGATCTGATGGGTTTCTGTAATGAGTCACGCGGGACGGTATATGTATACTCTTGTTAGCCGTATTGTTTTGTGTAAGTAATTGAGAATTGACGTCCTTGTTTCTATATTGCAGGATCGTGGAATTAAATAAATAAATAAATTAGAGAATTAAATAAATAAATAACTCAAGACGTGCCACGCTCCGCCACACATTGCCACCTAGCCCCAAACTAAACCGAAGCTTGTACTGTAAAAAACTTACCTTAGAAGAAAATAGGCCTTAGCGTCGTTCCCTGTGACTTAGCTGAATGAAACGGCAAGCGAAAGGCCGCAAAATGCCCCCTCTCATCTGAGCTCACTTTTCCTCGCACGCTTCTATGGAAACGCATCAAAACTATTGCCTTCTAAATATCGTGCGACTCAGCACGTGTACCTAACCTAACAGTAGACACAGGAATAAAATACAGTCAACCACACATGTTGTCAAATGCCCCTCTGGGTCTCTGCAAGTTTCACTGGCACTCATGTATATCGCCCTTATTTTCATTCAATCACACATCGTGTTTGTTTTATTTCGGGTTAAGGTCCAACGGAAAGCTTAGGATTTATTTTCCAAAGGATTTTCGTCGTGTTTTTGTTACGAATTGTAATTAAGTTCTATACAGTTTTACAGGGTTATTGTTTGTTTCAAGAGATGTTTTTGTAATGTTTGATATTGTATTAATAATTTAAACTAAAACATTAAAGGGCTACGTTGAAACCTTTCAATTATTAATTTATATTTTCTTTTTTAATTATGTACTTATCATTATTACACAAATTGATGCTTTAATAATATACTTATCTATGTGGACGATCACGCAAAAAATACAACGAATTTTATTTTCCATTTCAATTATCGCAAACCTTTTAATACAATATAAATCAACTCTTGGCATATTTTCCAGAATAGTTTTTAACCTAACTTAACATTTTTCATACTTTGAGTAATCTGTTATTGTAATACTATAATACATCTATGTCTATACCACAGGTCTATACGTAGGTATCGAAATCGAATACGGTTTTGTAGAGTTCTGAATAGACGACTAAGGATTATCTGATCTTCCGCACCTTAATCGAAGTCTTACTTACTCACTACACCAACAATCTCTGTTTAGTTAATTGCCAATCCGTCATCATTATCACTCCGCCTTATCTAAGCGGTTCCCCATAAACACACGAATAAAGCTAAAATCGCACCATCAACACCACACCCCCACGGTCATTGTTATTGAAAATTAGCATCCAGCAGATAATTAATCACCTTTGATGACGCAACAGTTTGGTTTGTTCCCCGTTCAAATTTATATCCGCGTCTCCCAAATTTCCAGCGGTAAAATCCTGAAAGACATTACCGTATTTCACGTTGACATGGAGTAAATGAGGTTTAACCTTAGCAACCACGGAGGTGGGAGGTGCAGAAGGGAAGTTGGTGCACACGATGTTATGTAATAACTTACTGTGGAGCTGAGATTGGCAATTTTTTCGTTACATCCTGTCAGCTGTACGGTGTACCTACCTCTATCCTAGGCCAGTCTATTTTTGGGCACTTTGGTTAAACATCTGGACGTTTTGCCCAATAATCGCCGCACTGAGCAGGCGGGCATAGCTTTTTCGCTGATTCGGTTACCTGTTTGTTATGGCAGCGGGTTGGGTCTCTCTTTCACTTTCCATTTCCAAGTATCTAAGTAAATTTATCAGTGGGTACTAGCCCATAGTACAAGCTTCGGCGTAGCTCGAGACTAGATTACGTTATGTGGCCTCGCGTGATAATGTCGTGGGTTATTTATTCATAAAAAGAGAAGAAGCCACTGCTAATAAAATACCTAATGTCGTAATTAGTGTGCAACTCTCGTTTTTACATCCTTACTTTACACCTGTTTTGTTACAAAATAAATGTGATTTCTATTGTTTTCAATGGTTATACCCTTCTGTACGTCCACATTCTCTAGCGCAGCGGAGGGGTGACTCTCAAATGAGAGGCTTTCATACCGTTTTATGATTCGGCGTGTTGACATTGTCTAAACAATTGCTATTGTCCGCGTCACAGCACTTCCGCATAATAATTTGGTAGATAATGTCATCGTTATATCGGCGTAAGAGGGGCGATAAGCAGTCACTCCAAAATAAGATAAGTAGAACGTTATCATCATCAACCTATCTCAGTCCACGGCTGAACATAGGCCCATCCAGTTGTTCGCTGTTTTGGGCAAATATATGAAGGGTGTACCCATAATCCCCACGCTGTACCCATAGTACAAGCTTCGGTTTAGTTTCTAACTAGATGGCGCTGTGTGGCACAGCGTGGCATGTCTTGGGTTATTCATTGCACACAATCTTAGTATACTTTTCGATACGTGTACAAGTACATAGATTGATTGGGAACTCAATTTACCCCAGTTGGGGACAGGAACCCGCACTGTACCCCAGTTGGGGACAGGAACCCGCACTGCTCTCCAGCAAACTTATACACTTAATCTGTTTAAGCCAGTCTCGACTCGCGTTTCGTAATCGTGAACCACGAACCGCGAATCGCGCAAAGGGCAAACTAACATGGCCGTATCGGTAGCTCGCTGCATTAGTCCGATTAAATTTCGTATTCGATCTTTTAAGACGGCGATATGCACGTCCGCGCCGGTTTTAATATCGGTAAAACTTCCACAATCCCGCGGGGTCAAAAATAAACCGAGTTTCGTGGATATGAATACATTAAATTCGCCATTCCCATTTCGTTATTGGTGTTCCGTATTTATTAATGAAAAATCTGGATTAGGACGGCGTTGCGTCTGTCGGCAATCTCATTAAAGTTTTTTTAATGTTGTAAAGCGGCGATCAAGTGACTTTACAAGTGATGTTCGGTCATTATGACATGTAGGTTTCAAATTTGATTAGATAGATAGATTTTTATCTATCTAATACTCTTTATTGCACAAAAAAAACAGACATTACAGGAAAACTTACAAACAAAAACAAAGTACAATTTAGGCGGTCTTATCACTTGTAGAGATCTCTTCCAGACAACCTTCAGGTAGAGGAAACCAGATTCAACAGAGATGGGTGATTCGGTACGGTTTTAAGCTGTACGGGACACTTTACTAACTTAATAACGAGATTTTTAGAATCTACCTATTTGCTTTTTGAGACGTCGATATTTCGGTACTTTTTTTTAAGCTGGTGGAATATGCTACTACCTCAAGAGAGGTAGGGCATAGCGAATTTTCGCTCGAATTGGGCCGCCCGTCCGGGGAAGGACCTCCACCCTATGGAATACCGCATTCAAATGACCTCTGGGTCGTGTTTCTGCCGTTGAGTAGGGTTTCCGGAGCTCGTGGGGGGTTAGGGTTGGGCCGGCATGGCGGTGGCAACTGACAGGTAACTGACCTGTCAGTTGCCACCGCGACTTGGGTTTCTCTTTCGCTTTCATCAGGCGTAGGGAAGCCATTATGTCGAGCCACTATAAAAAAAAACATGTAATTGGTGGGAAGGAGGAAATCATCATCATTATCCTATCACAGTCTACCGCTGAACATAGGCATCTCCAAATGTTCGCAATTTGAGCGGTCTGACCACGGAACTAGTCCCAGTACTCAACAATTTCATTTGTTATAGTTCAACTTATAGGGTATGTAAGGGAGCGACCTATCATCTTTTCGCTCCAAGCCACCCTCACCTGCCCGTGGTGTACCAAATAGCAAACGAGGCGCTGACAACCGACTGGTGGCGGTATAACCATCACCTATGTCCTGCAGTGGACTGCTATATCTGATGATGAGTTCGACTTTCAATTTGTAACTCTAACTCTTGTTCAACTCATTTCTCAACTCTTAAATCTATTTCAATATAACATTACTTACTTGTATTGTATCAAAACAACATTTCTTTCGGTATCCCCAAATAGCTCGAACAATTCGCATTCAATTTTATTAAATTAGATTACGTCCATTAACACTTAAAATAGCCGAGTTCTTTTACACAAATGAAAAGGAAAAAAAATGTTTTCCCCCCCATTTTGGTTTTTGATAAATTGCTTTTGACACCTCTGAGTACGCTCGAGAAACGTTAGATTTTATTTTCCTTGTTAACTTTTGGAGTTTAAATGCAGCCTGGTTGGATCTATTAGGTAATACCCTTCTGAGTTGGTCGTGGGTTGGTCGAATTACTACTGCAGGCGAGCGACGAGGCTCTCATCATCTCTAAGCTGAAGGCTTACTTACCCGTAGTGTAATGTAAGGCTTTCACTATCTAAGAGGAAGGGTCACACCCTTAAGCGGATGACTGTAACCCCTAGGCAGAAGGATCTCACCCCTAGGTGGAAGGCTCTAAGCCCTAACAAAAGGCTTTCACCCCTAGCGAAAGTCTTTCATGCCAGAGAGGAAGACTCTCAAGCCTTATTGATCTGGTTACTTGTCCACTTCCACAGAGACTTGGGCTTCTTTTTCGCTTTCCATCAGGGTAAAGGAAGTCACTATATTCTGTTACTCTATGAATTCACTTATATCGTTACATTTGAGGGACACCAGTGCGTTCATAAAATCGATCTATTTTCGCAACATTTTACAGTTTTTTGCGCTCAAATGACACGATGAAAACATCCTAATGCAACTTTCATGTTACTTTGATTGAAATTGATATATACAGAGTTTTTAGCGAATTAAACACGAAAGCTTTTAGGGGACAGAATTACCTACACCAATATAGGTCAATATATATAGGCGAAACTAAAATCGAATTTGGGGAAAATCTGTGTTATTTTTTTATGTATACCATGTAACCAGATCTGTGTATGGTAATTAACGGGACTCAACCGCGATGTTTATTACGTAGTATTTATGTACTTAGAGATCGAGATTTCGTCTGTATTAAAAACAGGGGTCATGAACGGATTGGAAAGATTGACTACCTATACGGTCGGACGATCAGACTACCCCGGCTTTCCAGTCCGTTAATCGGAATTGATAAGAGGGGGGAACAGAAGTCTTCTTCATCTTCACCAACCTGAAGACGTCCACTGCTGGACATACGCCTTCCCCAATAACAGTTGACATTTCGGGGGAATTGCAATAGTTACAATAGAGATAAAATCAAAAGAGGTAGGTAGGGCATAGCGAATATTCGCTCGAACCCGTCCGGGGAAAGACCTCCACCTTATAGAATACTGCAGCTAAATGACATGCGGGTCGTGTTTCGGCCCGTGAGTAGGGTTTCCGGAGCTCGTGGGGTATAAGGATTGGGCTGGCATGGCGCTGACAGGTAACTGACCAGTTACTTGCCCGTTGTCACAGCGACTTGGGCTTCTCTTTCGCTTTCCATCAGGCGCAGGGAAGCCATTAATCAAAAAAGTAGGTTCAGTTACCATACATCTTCGATACTAATAACACCAAATACAGGTCATTCCTATGAAAATTTAACTAGGCAATACTGATAACAATACCGATTAATTCTGCGTAATTAATTTGTAACATAACCCACACTATCACTAAAGCTTGATAGCCCATACCCAACTCCTTATGTTACAATATAATAATGTACAGACCACAGATTATTATGTATCAAAAATAGAACGGTCAAGTTCCAAATAATCTTCATACTTAAGACTTGGCAGCACGGTCTTAGACCTTAGCCGGTTCCATATGGTACGAATTACTAAAAAAATCGTAGCCTGTCACTTTTTCAAGCGTTCGAAATTCGAATGTTACGAGCATTTAAATATCGAACGAGCGCCGGAAAAAACATACTTTGCGATGATGATGCTAGATGGCGATGTGTGGCCCAGGGTTGCATGTCTTGGGTCTTGGGTTGATCCTGCAATCCTGTTTATTTATGTACACACTGGTACACTTTAATATCTCCTGCGTACTTGGATAGTCTTAAAAGATCTCTCAATATGGCCGAAAATCGGCCAGGAGGGTATTATGATAAAAAAATATGCCCCTCCAAACAAATATATTTGATACAATACGTGGGAGGTTCTTATTTTACTGTATTTTACTTCGTCCGAAATACTTCCAGCATCGCTAAAAGTTCTGTCGATATAAATAAACAAACTTTACCCATCGCAGCGCAGATAAATAATAAAATCGTATCTCGAAAGGTAAAGTCGGCGAAATAACCAACGCTTTATTTAGTAGGTGCAAAATCGTTCAGAAGAAAACTTTTCCCCGACAATAATTCAGCTTGTTCCATCTCCAGGCACTTGGAACAAGTTGGGGGTGTTCCGCTGCGGAACATCGGAACATCGGAGGGGACGGCGCTCAAGCAAATCGTCGGACTCGCGTGCAAATGCATTATGCACCCGTTGGGACATCGTTGTCTGTTACTTGCATTGTCGGTCCCGCTGATTGAAGTGAATGCTCTTCAAGTGTTCCCATTTGTGATCGATTTTCGATTTGCCCGTTGAGCGATTTATTTTCAATTTTAAAAATACGAGTGTTTTTTTATACATGGACGTACACGGACATGTATCATGTATATTTGATACATATAGATACGAAACACTTGAAGAGACAGAAAAACAGAAGAGACCTTGTGTGCCTCTGGCTTTGTGAGCGTCAATCGTTTGTCAATCAATCTATCACGATTATGCATGATTTTTTTTCTTTAGAAACTATTCGATATTACCTAGTCATGTTGTTCATACCTAGTCGTGTTGTACCTAGTCGTGTTGTACTACTATCTTGTGCAAGTTTAGCTACAGCCTAAACTTAAATATCTATCATAACAAGTAGTACCGATTGTATTTAACTCTTTTGTTTGTCAAATTAGTGAAACAAGGACAGTTCACATCCATAATGCGTTATATATTACTCGTAGATACTTGTCTGCAATAGCAGCAGTACGTAGAGAGTAATATTTGCTTGATATACTCGTACTTCAAAGTCATTGTTCTTTATGTATTGTTGTGACATGCGGAGACCAGAGGCATAGTTAATAGGGCTCCATTCGCATCCTAAGGGACCTTTCAACTTGGGCATTTCTAGTCGTAGCGGCTGTAGTGCAGGATTCCTCGACCCATCATCTTTTCGCTCCAAACCACCCTCACCTGTCTGTGGTGCATTCTGCGAAATAACAGACGAAGCTCTACATTCTACAAACCGACTAGTGGCAGTAAAACTATCACGATTGAAAGCGAAGATAAAAACCATAGTCCGATTACGGGCTGCAGCGTCACCGGAGCCAGGAGCTACGCCCTACGATCGCCAACCTGACTGCCCAGGGTGGCAAAGGCTATAGATGTTTGCCCAAAGTGGTGAACAACTGTTGCGGCCAGTGGACTGCGATAGGCTGGTGATGATGATGATTACGATGAACTGTGGAGGCGTTTAAAGAGCAGCGTTTTTGTCGACGAACCCGTAATGGTCGATAAACCCGTTTTTAGGCGTCACGCGACGCGTAAGGCGTCGTATCAAAAATGTTTACAGTTAACATCTCGCGCAGTTGTAACAGACCCTTTTAAAATGCGAGATGTTTATAAACATGTATTTGCAGTTGTGACGTCAATGAACCCGTCTGGCTCGTCTGATGCACTCTTCAGATCTGATGGCCGCTAGGGAGCAGTCGAGTGAGCTCCGGTAGAGCATTCGAGTTTTGCGTTAACATAAATAATAGAAAACTGCGGCTCCTGCACTCACGACAATGGGGGATATGTGCATGATAGTTTTATTAACCCCTGACTGAAAGAAGAGTATCTATTCTAAATTCTGAGGTAAGTTTGTAGTCTTAACTGAATTTCGATTTAAATTTGGTTATGTTTTTGAAAGATAAGGTTCATTAAGATTTAATTCTATAAGCCAAAAGTAGGCTTAAGTATGACATAAATAAAGTAAACATCAGACAATAATAACGAAGTCGGTTAAAAATAATTTAACAATGTGGAGTTCTGCAAAAATCACTTTTTGGAAGTAAAAATGTTAAAAAACAAAGAGATGTTAAAAAAAGAATATTTTATTTTATGTCAAGAACTTATCAACAACTTCCTACTTAAATTGATACAAATATAAATAGCCCATTGGTTTTCTGCTTTTTTCGTTTCTTGCTTTTTATGGTCTAGTTCCATTAACTATTTTTCTACCTTATTAAGGTAAGTATACTTACTGACATGGCGCAGGGACCCTAAATGAGTCTTGGCCTCCAACGAATGTAGTTGTAAATGTAGTTTACTAAAACCAATAGACTAAAAGATATTTCTAACGCAGACCCGATTTGCATTTACAATTTTTCCAGAACATGACATCATGCAAAGCATCCACACGACACCAATGCAGTTTACCTTGTTCCGTTCCCTCGCGGCCTTGGTTTGTTCCGAATGTGCCTCCGGGACGTTCCGGCAAGGAACACAGTCGGGCAAATCGCCTGATTTGCGTGAAAATGCATAGCGCATTGGTGCGGCAAAGTCTACACTCGTTTAGTGTGTCGCGTTGAACGTTCACCGAAGTAAGCTTCATAAAAATTGATTTTCAGTTTGCATAATATTAAGCCATTCATTTCACGTTCCGCAATGAAATGGCCCTGAATTTTCATCGGATTATCTTTTGCTCTTAATGTTGCGCATTTGAATTAAGTTTCATGTGAATGAAAATATGTTCATGTGATGTTTTGTAATAAAAATATTAAGTAAATGCTTCAATCTGACAGTCATAATTATCTTAATGAGTGTATCGGTTGCATTGCAAGACGTAGGTATACTTCGTGAACCCAGGGTTAGGGATCTGTTAATTAAGCATCAACTAAAACATTAATTAAAAATGCCTCATATGAGACGTTTATTATGTAGTGATGTATGAAGTTTGGTATCCTGATATACTTCAGATAAAAAAATAATGTAAAAATGGAACAGCCTAACCGACTTCCAGATCGGAAGAATCCCAGGATACTCGTATCTTTCAGGGAAACAGTTGTTTCGGGAAAATGACAAAAACTGGGTATTTATCTTACTTTCAACTAATCGGGCGTTTGTCTTCGATTTCACTTGATGACGAAGAAATTGAATGTGTACTCATAATAAAAAGATATAATTATGACGGTATAGATAGTTAGATATTCTTTATTACATACTATATAGTAGACTAGGTTTAATAGACATTTGTCGTACTATTTAGGCGGTTTCATCCAGACAACCTTTGGTTAGAAGATAGTTAAAAAGATATTGAGTTCTCAACCGATTCTGGATTCTGTATATCGATACTTATCAAACAGGTCATTTTGTGTCTGTTAATCCGGAACTAAGTTTCATCAATCAAGTGAGATCGAACACCCGTTATTTTTCACGCCGCACATGCCACGTTGTCGTCTCATAAAATCCCTGCCGTGCCATCGTCCCCGTCTGCTAACAATATTTGCGATGTCTGCTCCTCCGGCTCCGGAGTTGTACTGCAATTGGATTGTAGTCGACACTGCACCTGCACTCCTCTGCTTTAATATTACCGTGCCCCGTGCGGGGATAAGACGATTTTGCGGGCGTTTTGTCTGCTTCAAACCGATGACTTTGACATTGTGAAATGCGCGGTCCGTGATCAAATTTGGGAGACATAAGTGGAACGGAAACTTGTCGTGAAATGTTGTTTGCAGTATATGGAAAATGGTATCTCGTATTTCCTTGCCAGTTCGGGAACAGGCAATTTACACTGTCGACAAAGGTACGGACACATAAGGTGTAAGGGCACCGGCTACATAATTAATTGTAGTCGATATTGATTGGCAGTCTGGTTCTCAACACCTCGCGTATCTCTTCTTAAAAAACGCCAAAATTGTCTCGAATAAGGTGACTCTCTCAAGACGATTTACATCTAAGGATTTCCAAACTGAAGGTTCAATATGGCATTTTCTTAGATGTCTATTATGGATATCATTCAAACGCAGAAACTGATTTCCGCTTGTTGACCGCATATTTACACTTAGGTTCTGGGTACACTTATGGTCTGACATGTCACAAAGGAAGGTTCCTCCAATTCTACTAATAGCAGATAATTCTATGCAACATTAATATCGCACGGTATTCCGAGTGACGCTAAATCAACGGACGGAAACTGGTAGGAAGTGTGCGAGAGATGTATTTATAATTAAGGTAATAAGTTAGGGGGGTGTGAGCAGGAAACGCACGTGTTCAAACGATATACATATAGCATGTATGTATAGTATATGTATTGCAATGTGTGTAGTAACTGCGACGGGCCTATTACGTCAACTGCGAGCGGAAGTGGCGTTTTTCTACGTTCTGTAGCCAATTGACAAAAAATGGAACCCTTTATGAATTTACGTCATGTCTGTTTGTCCGTCCTTAGGCCACAAACCGAGAGAATCAGAAAAAGGGGTATTGCATAGTGAAACTTCGTTCGAATAGCGTTATTTCCAGGTTCAAAATAATGTACCTACTTACATTATGTTTAGTTCGTACTTTAGATTATAAAAAATATTTGCCACGTATTTTTTCTTTTTTCGATTAAACAAAAAATAACAAAGATATAAGGCATCAAAATTTAGGGAGTCTGACGTCACCGCTTGCAAAAAATGACGCCAGGAGTCACGTCACACGTAACTTTAGCGGGCTATATCTTTGTAATTTATGGTCTAATTTAGAAATTAAAAAAAAATATGTGTCTATTATTTTTAAAAAATCTGAAAAACGGATTAATTACATTATTACAGCAACAAGCCTAATGAGCCGCACGTCCGCAGAAGGACCTCCACCCTATAGAATACCGCAGCTAAAAGACCTCCGGGCCGTGTTTCTGTCGTTGACTAGGGTTTCCGGAGCTCATGGGGTGAGCGCCACATCTTCAGCTGGGGGTTAGAACTGTTGCCTCTTGCATGAAAATGATCATCACTATGCCACCAACGCTCCACATATATATTTCATAATAACACCTTCATAATAACACTTTCATAATGACACTTTCGTAATAACACTTTCATAATAACACTTTCATAATTTTATTCAATTCTAGAGTTGACATTTCCATTCTTTCAAAGGAATCTTTACATTACCAAGCCGCTCACTTCTCATAAAACGATTCGGCCCTAATTTGGAAAACGAATTATTTTATTAGGAGGCGACAAATTATTTTCGTTCATTATTAAAATCGTCTCAAATCTTCCCCCTCATTTAAAATAGCTCTTCACAAAGGAGTGGGAAGGATAATGAAAGGAATTTCTGTCATTCGTCTTGCATAATAGATTATTCGGAAGATTAGAATTTGGAAAAAATATTGTGTAACGTAGGTAAATATTCGTTAATTTATTACTCTTTGATAAATATATTATTAAAAAGCACAGTAAATATAAATCCACCCTATCAGACCGCCTAAACTGTACAACAAATATATGCTTTTAGTTTTATGTAATTTTTTTGGTGTACCATATTTCTTATCTTGGATATATGTTTGTTTATCTTGGATAATAGCGAAAAATAAACCCACAGGTTTAGCTAGATAGGCCATGTCGGATGCCCTATATACCGCTGAATGAGGTGTGGAAAGACTTGCGCGAGCTGGTAGGAGGTGGCTCGCGACAGATCGAGGTGGTAACGTTTAAAATAGGAAGCCAAGGCTCACTTTAAGGCGCTGCGCCCTATGGGACCATAGGCGGATTCATGGAGGGACACTATTTCGATTTTTAACCGACTTCGAAAAAAGGAGGAGGTTCTCAATTCGTCTCTATGTATAATATTTTTTTTTTTTATGTATGTTCAGCGATATTTCCGTCAATTATGGATGGATTTCAAAAATTTTTCGACAGTTCGACAGAAGACACTTCCGAGGTGGTCCCATTATCACCAAGTAAGGATCTGATGATGGGATCCTGGAGAAATTGAGGGCAACAACCGAAAATTGTATGCTCATATGGTGTTTTTGTTACGTAATCATATTTTACTCAGGTATATGCTTCCGGGCGTCAACATCTGGTGCTGATGATGAAGCCACAGAACTCCTTAACGGTTAGGAGTTAGGGGACAGTACAGACATTGGTCGATATTAAACTAGGTAGTAGTATGTACTTATGCAGGGCTAATAGGGCAGGTGATTTGGTAAGTGATATGCTTGATTCTAGATCGCAAAGTCTTCACTTGACTTAAAGCAAAATTTTTCATTCCTAAGTAAAACTCTTAAGGACATTAATTAGCCTTTATTCAAGGTCACAGCACATTAACGCAACTAAAAACAGAGAAATAAAATTATTTTTAAAAAAAAAATTAAACCGACTTCAAAAAAAACGCAAACGACCAAAACTAAAAAGCGATAAATAACGTAAGTAATTATATCCTTAATACATAATCATTTAAATATTACAATTATCACTTATTTTTGAAGTCGGTGCCAGCCAAACATATCTAGGTATATTGTTGTGTGGATATGCCGGCCGCGCGCGTCATACAACAACAGTCTACGTTAGGTACCTACCGAGAGGTTGGCACCGACTTCAAAAATAAGTGATAATTGTAATATTTAAATGATTATGTATTAAGGATATAATTACTTACGTTATTTATCGCTTTTTAGTTTTGGTCGTTTGCGTTTTTTTTGAAGTCGGTTTAATTTTAACTACTACTAAGCGTCAATCATCCCTTGCTTTCTTTGTACCACGGAATTTCTCCCAAATGATTTATTTGCTGGCCCAAATTCCACAGTGGCGAAAGATTAAAACAAGAAACGGAATAACGTGTATTATTATTGCATGGTTTCATTACAAACACGAGCTCATGGCGGGGCCTCAGCTATCCATATAGAGTAGGCCGCGGTCGCGTGGGACATGGGTATAGGGGTGCGATACGGGAATCATTCGACTTTGGACCATGTGAGCCACAGTGCAATAGCGTTGGAAGTCTAACATCAACATGAAAAGCAAATTAAAATATCAACATGAAAGGTTGATTAGGTACCATGGGATGTAAGGGAGCGGCCTTATTATCTTTTCTCACCAAGCCTCACCTGCCCGTGGTGCATCCTGCCGAATAACAAATGAGGCGCTGGCAACAGACTGGTGGCGGTATAACCATCACCGTTGAAGGCGTAGCTAAATACCACAGACTGATGACGGGCAGCAGCGTCACCGGAGCGAGAAGCTACGCCCTGCGATCGCCAACCCGCCCAGCATGGCAATTATGGGTATAACCTCCAGACGTTCTGGCGGGATAGGTGTTGCAATGTTCCCAACATTCAATAAGTTTAACCGGTTTTCTATTTATAAAAGGGTATTTATAGAAGACATATTAGACTTTTAATTGGCACATGATTTTAAATTATCTATATCTAGGAAACTGTGCAAGTGATACTGACAGCTTTTCGTGCAAAGATAAATATGACAAGATTCGAACAAAGTGTCGAACAATTGGAGATCCCTATTATTCAGGTAAACGCTGCTGCCCGTTTTTCTACGACATGGCCGTATTCACTGGATCTGAAAAATTTACAATGTCGATTTGTCGATGAATTTTTCGAGCGATTGCCTCATAAGAGCGTTGACGTGCCGGTATGACATCGGCGGCCAGTGGCTCGATATTAAAAATGTACGCGCATAAAACACTCGGCATGCAGCCGACACCGCGGGCGACAGAATGCGAATTGTGCTCTTTGAGCTCGATGGCCGGTACTATTGGTTCGGCTTTTGATTGCCGGCTCCGTGAATGGACACCATTGTGCCAGTTTGAGTTTGTGGGCAGAGAATCTGTGGTATCGTTTGACAGTTCTGATTCTAATTTCGAATGTGTTTCGGTTCCAAATTCAAATGATTTCGAGCATATGATCACCAGCTTTTGTGCTGTAAACCGACACTTCTTCTGACCCAGATGGCAAGGAACTTAGTCGCATCAACTCTATTGCCCTTCTCGAGATACCCACTCGCGCTTGGATGATTTTCTTCCCAAAACTACGTCCGTAGGGTCATCATCATGATCAGCCCGCAAAGGTCCCCTGCTGGACACAGACCTCATCCAATGCCATTTGGGGGGATTTCGTTTAGGCGCCACGCTTTGCAGGCGGGTTGGTGACCGCAGTAGGTTTTACTTGTAACCGCTGCCGCAGGTAAACTCTGCTGCCCATTTTTTGATTTTATTGCCGCTTTTTGGCAACATAATTTTATTAAGATGTAGAAAAATTCAAGGGGATACGTTGATTCATGGCATTATATGGATAAGGCCGCCTATATTGTACAACAAAATGTCTACTGTACCTACCTAGTTTTAAGTCAATTGTTTGGTGTGCAATAAAGAATATATCTATTTATCAGTATTTTAAGGGTATAATTTTTTTTATAGTAGCTCGACATAATGGCATCCCTACGCCTGATGGAAAGCGAAAGGGAAGCCCAAGTAGCTGTGACAACGAGCAGGTAACTGGTCAGTTACCTGTCAGTTGCCACCGCCATGCCGGCCCAACCCTAACCCCCACGAGCTCCGAACTCTACTCACCAGCAGAAACACGACCCGGAGGTCACTTGGCTGCGGTATTCTATAGAGTGGAGGTTCTTCCCTGGTCGGGAGGCTCAATTCGAGCGATGATTCGCTATGCCCTACCTCCCTTAATAATTGATGAATTGTAAAATTTCAAGCCATCGTTATTCTATTTTGACTCAAGATATTTATTTATATATTCACACACGCTTGAACATTCAGAATGCAGTGAGACCACAGGCGACAGAATGTGAATTCCGCTCTTTGAGCGTGATATCCAGTACTATTGGTCCGGCTTTAGATTGCCGGCTTCGTGAATGGACCCATTGTGCCCGCTTCAGATTCTAGGAAGAGAATCTGTGGTGTCGACTAACAGATCTGTTTCGAATTTGATATGTGTTTTTATTCGAATTTATTCGTTTGAGAATGAAAAGATAGCTTTCTTTTGGGGTTCTTATAGCAATCTTGTTGGTGAAATGTCTATTTTTATATGTTATTGTTATTAATCAGAAGCGGATCTACTTTTAAAAAGAAACGAAGCAAGTAACAAAAAAGAAAATTTTAATAAGAACTAGTAGGTAACAAGTTATTAGAACTAGGTATGTACAACAATAGCGATATAATCATACCCTGGACCAAAATTTGATCGGCAACCCACATGCATTATGTTTATTGACATATTTAATTACATATAAAATCAGTTTCATCCAATTAACGTCTCGGTGAAGGTCGTTGTATGGCGGGATCCCCTACTATTATTTTATAATATTCTTTTTTCATAAGACATGACTTAATATGAGACTTAAACCTATGTATTGGTAATTCAACAATATTCTGTGGTACTTTGTTAAAGAATTTTACACTTAGCCCAGCAAATGAATTGCCAGTTTTATGAAGCCTGAGATTTGGAACAGCAAGTTTGTTCTTGTTTCTTGTGTTAAATTTATGGCAATCTTAGTAGGCATAAGCTAAAATAAGAATAAGCTAAGTAAATAAGAAAAAATACTAAAAAAATGCCAGTAAAAATTACTCACTCTGATTAAAAGTAAGATTAAGCTCAAAGGAGAAAATTGGAAATTTATTTAAGAAGAAAATATACCGACCCACATAAAATACATTTTTTCCAAAAGGAACATTGACTTCTTTCATTTCAGGAAAAACTTCAAAATTTAATCAAATATTTGGATGAAGTGTCAAAGATCTACTAAATAAAATATAAGGTCTTTGTTTTATATTTAAATCCTAGTCCGCAAGGCGACATCACAGGATGAATTATTAAATTCCTTAGAAACAAGAGGCAACAACGAAAAAATTACTTTCATCTTATTTAAGGCATTCCGTCACTGGGACTGGGTAGTGTTGTACTAAATGATATCGATAAGGTATTTACATTTTATAGGACTACACTGGAGGGCTTGTTCCGATCTTCAGTAACACTCTTACGCAATAAGTTTTCTCGAACGCTGGATGCGAGATGAGGGCATAGCAAACCTTCGCTCGAATTGAGTTGCCCGTCCGTAGAAGGACCTATAGAATACCGCTTCCGGAGCTCGTGGGGGATTGGGGTTGGGCCGGCATGGCAGTGGCAACTGACAGGTGAGTGACCAGTTACTTGACCGTTGTCACAGTGACTTGGGCTTTTCT
This sequence comes from Conogethes punctiferalis, assembly GCA_031163375.1. Lineage (NCBI taxonomy): Eukaryota > Metazoa > Arthropoda > Insecta > Lepidoptera > Crambidae > Conogethes > Conogethes punctiferalis. Next base: position 13,594,918 of record CM062087.1, on the reverse strand, counting down.
TTCACTTTCCGACAGGCGAAGGGAATGCGGAGCTACTATAAAAAAAAGATTGACGAAAGCGGCGAACAGTTGGAGAAGCCTATGCCCAGCAGTGGATTGCGAAAGGCTGAGATGATGACTATGGCGACACAAACCTACCCTCATATGTCCATTTGTAAAAAAATCTCAAATATAGTTTATATAGTTTAACAATATGTCAAATGTTTAAAGTTAATTGTATCTACCTATCTATGTAGATAAATTTGATATATTTGTTGATTCGATGTGTTTACATACACATCAATGCCTCTTTATGTATCTTTACAAAGCATATTAACTAACTCCGCCAGAATACCAGCGCTGCCGCTGGCGCGGCGCACAACTAGGTATACCGCGCCGTGGTAGCATTATGCTGAGGCGGAGCCTATTGGCCTGCGCATTTAAACTTTATGTACCTATTTATTCCAGACATAATATTTTATATATCTTTTCCTATTACCTGTGATGTCAACTTCTTTTTTTTGTATTTATTGTGCTTTATTTAATCAGCTCTGTCTGTGTGTAAATTTGCGAGCTCATAAAATGCCAACCGGTCGACCTAGGTACTCCATCTTAACGGGACAAATCTATTTCATCCTCTCAAGACTGTGTGCTTTTGTCTCGCGAAGAATTACACACACGAACGTACGAAGATTGTACATAGTACAGTAGTTAAATTCTGCAATTTTAATGTTTTATTACAAAACAGAAAAAAAATTGAATTTTATCGACATAATGTTGTCGATGTTATTGCTATCTTGACAGCGCTACTACTTGAAATATTTTTATGTCGCAAAGAACTTTCCTTTGAAGTGGCTTTGAATATTTTTTAGGTATCAGTTGTTGACAAAAAGGAGTAACAAATCGTCTAGATACTTTGACCGCGACAGTTATTGCTGTTTTATTTAATGCCTCGTCGATACAGTGTATAGTTAGTATACAAAATGAGCTAATCGGTCATTTAAATAATAGTCTGTTTCGTTATCATTTAGCAGGGTAGTCTACTTATTCTATTTTTTTAAATAGGTATGGATGTAAGGGAGTGACTTAATTATCTTTTCGCTCCAAGCCACCCTCACCTACCCGTGGTGCATCTTGCTGAATAACGAACGAGGCTCTGGTAACCGACTGGTGGCGGTATTACCATCACGATCAGCAGCGTCATCGGAGCGAGAAGCTACTCCCTGCGACCGCCAACCCGCCTGCTCAGCGTGTCGATTATGGGAATATCCTCCAGACGTTGGGACAACTGGACGGGCCTATGTCCAGCAGTAGACTGCAATAGGCTGATGATGATGATGCCGACCCGCCATGCCCAAGTAACTCATCCACAGACTATAGCAAGCCTATAGATAACTCAAAAGTCATAATGACGAGGTAACTGTAACTTACTTATGTTACAACTAGCTGTGCCCGTGACTTCGTCCGCGGGAGTATCATCCCCTATTTTACCCCCTTGGAGGTAGAATTGATCAAAAGCCTTTCTTAGCGGATACCTACGTCATAACATCTAACATACCAAATTTCAGCCCGATCTGTCCAGTAGTTTGGGCTGTGTGTTGATAGATCACTATGTCAGTCTGTCACCTTTGAGTTTTATATATTTAGATTACCTCGTGACAGACTACTGTCGTAATCGTAACACAATTGTAGTGTATACTTCTATGTACAGAAAAGCAATGCATGTGTAAAAGACTGGAATCTCAGTGAAAATTAAGCTGAAATTTCTACACCAATTGAATGAAGTTAAAACGTTAATGGTGTGGTTTTAATTCTCCAAAATCCGAGCTTGTACAAATACTCTTTCAAGTCGATCCAATCCAGCATTTCTCAAATATTTCTAAAGGTACAGCGTGCATGTGCTATCTGTGAGGCAACGGATAAAGAATACAATTCACTTCCCTTGGGTGTTGCAAGGGTTGACTTCTTGAGATTTCAGCATCTTTATCGCGGCGGTTGGGTTTACCCTCCTAGCTGGCGATCGTTTACTCGGCAAAACAGTTTAGTGACTTTGGTCGCATCATGATCAGTTTTTGTATAACCAAAATTGCGATGGCAACTGACAAGTTATTGATTTACTTACTTGTCCGTTACCGCAGCGACTTGGGACTTTCTTTGGCTTTACATCAGGCGAGGAGAAACCACTATGCTGAGCTATAATGTACATTCTCAACTTCTTCCACACGCTAATGTTGAAGAAGTTGAGAATGTACATTATATTAGTGCTAACTATAGTGAAGGTATTTATTTAAGAACTTGACTCCTCAATAATTGTAAATCTAATAAAAGTCATGTAATGTAGAGACCACCTCGGAGCATGATCGTTTGGAGGTCGCTAGTAAATTAAACATACCCTATTAAAATTTGTCTCTGACAAACTAGAGATACGTTCCTTAATATATAAGGGGCTATCTTCTCCCTTTTATTTGTGATATAATAAATGGATGGCCTCTAAAATTAGTAATAACTAAAAGTACTTATTTGGCTGGATTTTATGACCAAGGACATCAACTCCGTACCTATAGTAGTTTCAATTTATCAAGGTTCATTCAAGCAAATAATAAGGGTACATAGGAAAACAAGGCAAGCTAACAGCATAAACTCAAATTAAAAGCATTCTTTTACAGCCATGAACCTACAGTTTGAGAACCCTTGGCCTAAACAAATTGAGGTTTAGCTCCCGTTCAACATGAGGGGATATTAGGAAGGCAATTAAGATCGTTCTTCAAATGCAGGTTACCGAGGATTCTCTCAAAGCCAATGGAATCCGCAAATTAAGTTTACCTTGATGCACTGCCACTCGTTTTGTGATAGAATTTACTTGTTACTTTGGCGGGAGGAATTAAGCTTCAGAGATATTCTATTAAGGGATAAGGGATATGGGGAGAGGGAGCGGTCAATCATCATTCCGCCCCAAGCCAACCTCACCTGCCCGTGTTGTATCCTGCTTATTAACAAACGAGGCGCTGGCAACCGACTCCCGGCGGTATAACCATCACAATAAAATTGCAGGCGTACCACAGACCGATGACTGGCAGCTTACTGGGAATTTTGTAATAAATAAATAGTTATATCAACATACAATCTACAAACAATAATTCCATACGAAAATGAGTAGGTAATTGGCTTCTACACCTTATCTCCTTAACTAACTACTTTTAAACCTACTTCAATTGATATTTAAAATCTTTTAAGGCTTAGAATATTTGTACTAGAAAAATTTCGAATGTTAATAATAAACGATTTAACACGTGTTTAAACGGTTTCGTTTATAAAACCCTTAAAATATTAACGTCAAAATATTATTCACATTCGAAAAATTTCTAGTTTATAATTAGTTCTGATTTCAGGAGTGATACTGATATTCATATTTTAGTGCCAGTTAATTTTATACACCGGTTACAGCGCGTGTTTACAAATTAACGAGATGCCTGCGGTCAACGGCCTCTCGCCACGTTTCCATTAATTAATATCTACGTGAATTAATTATAACACAATTATTATTATCTCATTATCTGCTGTTCAAAACTTATGTATCTATAGGTAAGGAATATCTTAGATTAAGACGAAAATAATAATTACTTTTCCTACAATTTTAGGTGTCGGTTCCTGATGGCTGTGTTGGCTCAAACTTTTAACTTTTGGTTATTTTATACTCGTATATACTTAACTACTCAAGTACTAATAAAAATGTACGTTTATCTCAAACAGAGTTTGGATACACAGGCCAATATCGACAGAGTCAAGTACTCTGGAGATAAAACTAGTGCACAGGTGTCTGCATTCTATTTTGCATTATCATACAACACAATGGGACTACAGTTCAAAGGGAAAGTGGTAAATTAAGCGAAGGACTTGAATAGTTGACGGCCGATGACGGGTAGAAGCGTCACCGGAGCGAGAAGCTACACCCTGCGATCGCCAATCCGCCTGCCCAGCGTGTGGCGATTGTGGGTATAACCCCCCAACGTGACCAACGTGGCGAATAACTGGACAGGCAAATGTCCAACAGTGGACTGCGATATTCTGAAGATGATGATGATGACTTGAATTTAAGTTGTACGTGAGTGGCCCCGCTAAGTTAGCATCTTTAGATCAACGACAGTGCTGGACAGCGTCGTTATCCGCATACCATCCAGAAGATAGGAGCGCGTACCAAGAGGATTAGTTTGCCGTTCTTGCCCCGTGCCATTAAGTCATGGAATTCCCTTCCAGCTCTCGTGTTTCTTTCCTCTTACAATTCTGGGTTCTTTATATTTGGAAGGCGACAGGCGCGATGAGTTTGTTCTATTATGCCTGTCGACGTAACTTTTGTAACCGACACGACCGCTTACCATCAGGTGGAGTGAGGTCATTCTGAATGCTCTTTTTATAAAAAAAAACGAGCTATACAAAAATATGGCGGAAGCGCAGTGTTTCCATTTCGTGCGGAGCAAATGAGACCAAAACAGCGGAAAACTGTGTTCATTCTGTCCCATTATGCCTTTCGGTGTGGATCCAGCTATGTTTTTACACCGGCGGACCTTTGAACAATAAACTCGTATAAAAACAGCGAAAACTTTGTTAGTCCACGGAACTGGGTAATTTATTCCTTTGAAAGGCCAACTAGCAGACAAAATTAATTTAAAAAGACCCCCCTCCCCCCTTGACGTAGTTAGTTTAAAACGAAATGGATAGAAGTTTATGAAAGTTGATTTTGTCTTGACCGCGTTATAGGCATCTTTTGTTAAGACGAAAATCGTTTAACACCAAATTAATACAACAGTAACTTAATGGCTAGTAAAATAATTGTATTAAACTTTCCCAAAGCCTTCGGTATCGTTTCGAATTCAGTCTATTAGTAATATACATTAGATCTGGTATTATTTACTCTTCTGATGGAATCCTGGCTTCAGCGGCCATCCAAATCCAAAGGGACTAGCCAAGTACCTACGCAATGTGAGTGCAAAATCGATCAAAAACTTATTTGGTAGTGACACGGCTGTCACTACCAAATAAGTACAATGTGTTTGACATTTACAATGTAGTAATTGCCATTAGATCCTGAAATAAATTTAGGTTTTAGATTTATCCGTGAGATCTTAAAATGTTACTTTCCCTCATTCACGAGCATGATTGATCACGAGATACATTACAAATTTTATTTTTATAAGACCTTATAATTTTACACTTTGTTCCGTTCCTTTCCTAGCCCATGCTGTTACAGTCAGCTAAATAAACTTCTTTCTATCTCGGCCATTGGTCGAATTGCGTTCTTGATAGTTGATTGGAATGAGCCAATAGTTAGGGGTAAGTCAAGCCCAGACTTTATACACCTACTTTTTAGCCTAACGTACATTATTACTTCAGACGTCTCGTTGTTCTCATCATAATGCCTGCACGTTTAGGTACCTATAATCATTTCCCCCACCCAATTTTATTCATATGATGTCGACACATGTCAAGAAAATATTCCCACCTTTATTATTTTCATGAATATATTACGCATCTTTTAAGCCTCGAGTCTAAAACACTTATATCCGAGTGAAGTAAGGATGAAGACAACTTTGTTGAAAGCTCTCGAAATCCGGGGACGTTTAGGTTCAGTTCACGAAGTAAGACAAAGCTTAGTGCAACGAAAGCTTGAACTTTTACAAAGCGCAAGGATTTAGCTTTCAGAAGCGGAGACAGCTCTCTAAAGCATGTATTTATTTGGCTATATGTGTTGCCGTCTCCAAATGGTAAAGTGAAATATTTTTTCTTTAGAATAGCATGGAAGTAGTTACCTGCTTTCGCAGGAAGCAAAGCGATTGGGCGTATGAAATATTTCTTGTTTAGTGTAGTGACTATAAATAGGACAGTTTCCTAAATAAAAGTAGAGTTACCTATTCATTATTTATTGACGACTGTACCTGCTTGTATTAGTTATAATTAAGACGGAATTTAACAAAACTTGGTACGATATATTTCATACTCCTGGGCAGGTTATAGTATACTTTGTATCACGCAACAATCAATAGGAGCAGATCAGTGAAGGGAAGTGTTGGGAAAACGGGAGAAATTCATAACTGTATGTTTGACCGCTCATCACGCGAAAACTACTGCATAGAATTGAATGTGGTTTTCACCAATGTTTTCAAATTGAGGTCTTACTTAAAACTTAGGCACCATTTTATGGAAGTCCGTCATTTTTGAAACCCGATAACCACGCGTGCGACGCCGCTGGCGCAGCTTGTCAGACAGCCACTAAAGTCCTGAATTGAATGTCATTGTTTTCCGTCATTTTATTCTATTCTACGTATAATTTAACACACATCAAAGTATAAATAAGCAAAACAAATTCACATATATTTCTCCCGACCTTTTTGTTGAAATTTTAACACACCGCGTAACCACACATCGGAAGTACCTATAGAGGTACACACTACCTCAGTAATTTGATAATCCCGGTCTCTACCGCATATTCGACCGAATCAAAATAGCAACAAAATTCCAATGGAAGCCTGAAGAGTTTCTAATCCCGCTAGATAGCAGGGTTGCATCAGTAGAGGGGTTCTCGAACAAAATTGCGTTTGCACTGGCCACGCGCTCTGTCGAGGCGCTCAGTCGCTGATAGCGGACGATTAAATTCGATTTAAATGTCAATGGGGGTGCAATCACGTCAAAAATTACGAGATGCTAGGTAATACAGGTAACACACTTAAAGAAACTAAGTACGGAGAATTTTCTCCCTACCTACTTTCTTTCTGAAATATGCGGTGAAATAGAAGTGTGTATGTACATATTTCTATGCTGATGGGAAAGGGTAGTTATAGATAATCAAACCTTTAGACAGGCTCGGTGGCTCAATTGGTAGTTTTCATTACAAACATTTGTGTGCATGAACATGTCTGTTTGTATTGGTCTGGCTATTTTCTATGTATAATATGTATTTATTTACAAAAAAAATGTATTTAAGTAAGTTTATCAGTTGTCTAGTACCCATAGTACAAGCTTCAGCTTAGTTTGGGGCTAGATGGCGCTGTATGGCCCAGCGTGGCATGTCTTGGGTTATTTATTTATTATAAAACCTGTAAAACCCTACACAAGGGATGTAAGGGAGGATTTCGTGAAGTGCCTTTCCATGGCTACAAAGGAGAGAGGGAGAGGAAGGCCCCCAACTACGTGGATGAAGAAACGATGATGAACGTCCGCAAGGACATGAAACAGTTGAGGCTTTCGGATGACGACGCACACCAGCGGAAAAAGTGGCGCCTCAGCACCAGGAAAGCCGACACCGCGTAACGGGAAAAGGCGAGGCCAAAGAAGAAGTACATATAACTATGTTACTAAACCAAAAATCAGTTTCGAACACAATATAATGTATTAACCCCATCACTAGTTGTGCGACAACTCCACTAACTCACCAACAGACATTGTATATTAATATATTCGTCTTTGATGTGACACGACACATTTTCCGTGTAGCCAGAGACATTACTATTTAAATTGTAATCCAATTAATTCTGGATCAAAGGCGTAATCCCAGTACGCGACCTACATATTTCAAAGTGATAGCAAATACTTGGTTAAATACGGATGTAACTGAGTATAACTTTTATTAAGAAGGTACGAATCTTCATGTTGATTAGTAAGTGACTCTGGTTTCGAACAAAATACTTCTTTTTTTATAGTAGCTCGACATAGTGGCTTCACTTCACCTGATGGAAAGCGAAAGAGAAGACCAAGTTGCTGTGACAACGGGCAAGTAACTGGTCAGTCACCTGTCAGTTGTCACCGCCATGCCAGCCCGTACTACAACCCCCCCACGAACTCCGGAAAACCTACTCACCGGCACTTTTTGTTCAATCCATAGCCTTCGTCCATCCACTGCTGAATGTAGGCCTTCTTTAATTCACATTTCCCTATCTCGGGCTTCCCCTCTCCAAGCAAAATAAAAAATAGTGAAATAACCCGTGGTTTTATTAAAATTACTACTAAACTCCCTAACAAAGTTTTTTTAAACTGGTAACCTGATCGAATAAACCATTGCTTTGTATCAGATTGTATTACCTCAAGAAAACTCTTTAAAACAAAATGAAAGTCCACTGAATTAAAAACAGTACGTATGAAAAATCCCGTTTGCTGCCTAGGGAAATACTCAGTTCACATTTATTTCTGCACTGAACTACATAACATCGGATGTTTTTATAATGAATTATACCTAGATAATTTGTAAAATTACTGTGTTATAGTGTTACTGATCCTTCAAAGCATCGCTTTTTATTTCATTAGTTGTTTTCTTTTAATAATAATGATTACAGTGGTCTTGTAGTCGCACCTGCGACTACTAAACCGACGAGGTTTGTTATGATGGTTGGTTGTTATGACGATGGTATCTCGAATCCAGGTAAATTCTAGGTACTTATTTAACAATGTATTATTATGGACACCTGGCCCTGTGGATTAAAATTGGTAGTGACCCCTGCCTTCTGAACCAAGGATTGTGGATTCGATACCCACCCGGGACAAACATTCGTGTGATGAACATTTGTGTTTGTTCCGTGTCTGGGTGTTTATTTTTGTATTTAAGCACGAGTATATATTTGGTACATTCGTTATCCTTGTACCCATAACACAAGTGCCTTAATTACTTACTTTGGAATCGGAGCGATGTATGTGATAATTGATAGGAATACATATAGGTGGAAAGATGGTGTGACGATCTGGTTCATCAATCAAAGGATTTGCAGGCTCTGGCTTTGGACAGAGAATTATAGAAAAGTTTGGGGGAGACCTTTGCCCTGTAGTAGGACAGTATAGGATGAAGAAGAAGAAAGTATATAGATAGGTACTTACTCCTTTAATCTCCTGAACGCACAACTACATGTAGAACATTATCGACTACGCGATGCAATCCTAATGCCCGTCTAAGGCGCGATTCACATTGACCGGTGTGCCGCGCGCATCGCAGTTACATGGCTGTAAAGAAAATAGTATTTTATTAACAGTTCATAAGGTGGTAATTGCTTACACAGCATTTCAAACCCGTCGGCTCCGAGCGTGTTCGTCGGAACACGAGCGACTGCTCGCGCCACCGTCGGCTCCGGTCGGCTATATACCGGCGCATGGCCAGCATGGCCTCGCATGCAGAATACAATGTAAGCAGATTCGCGATTGTCAGTGCGTTCTTCATGGTGTATTGCATATTAGTTATGTATGTATTATTATTTATGTATTTATATTTATTAGCTAGCATCAGTTCCGTTTCTGTTGATAGCTTACCTCACCCTTTATTTTTCACCTATCCTCTACCTACCCTAAGGTTATCTGGAAGATCGCTTATAGCGATAAGGCCGCCTAAATTGTGCAACAAGTGTCTGTAATACCTAGTTTTTAAGTCAATTGCATGGTGCGCAATAAAGAATATCTATCTATTTATCTATGGACGGCGAGCGGTGCGGTGGTAAAATGTCGCCGTAGGCATCAGCCCAAACAACTCATTGGAACACTCCCCATTATACACACTGTAGAACACGCACAATGAGGATCTCATACAAATTTCCTGCTAGGGCTACGACTGTCACTCGACACTATACTTGAACGATGCCTACGGATTTTTGGCCGAACGGACGTCCGTTCGTGTCCGACCACGCGGTCGAATAAGTGCGCGCGCCGACTCGCGCCGTTCGATGTGTATCCTGCCTAAGAGTGTTCTCAGGTAAATGAAGCGATAAGAGCGCCAGTGATATATCACACCGAACAAAAGCATCGGCAAAGATAAACCCACAAACTACATTAAGCCCCCGCAAGATTTATTAGTGGGAAACTTTAAAAATTCCCATCGCAACGATAATAAAAGATATTATAAAAATCACGGGAAGTTTTAACGATGCCTTTAACGATCGGGTGGAACTCCGGGGTCGAACTAAATGGCAACCGTAAAATTAAAAGTCCTCCCGTTTTAAACCCTCTATCTTTGTCGATTGATGACTACGGTATCTCCGAGATTATCCATCGTTTCCTTGGCTTGAGCAGTAAAAACTTCGCTAACGTTCCGCTAGTGGAAACTGCTCGTCTAATAAATAGTTTGAAAGTGCATTTTTTGCTGTCAACAGTATGCTTTTGTAGGGGATAAGTTTGTGGCAAATTGGGATTTGTTGGGTTAGTGCTGAAGTATTTGATATTTGAACGTTGACTGGTAGAGAATGCTTCTAGCATTAAGTTCGCATTTAAAACGTTTTCGTACAATAAAGTTTATATAAATAAAATAAATACATTATATTATATTAATCTTGGAACTTAGACGTAATCAGTAAATTAAATATCAGATACTAACACAACAATACATCAATCCCAAAGTAAGTACCTTAGTCATTTGTGAATAACATAGGTACCACACATACAAATACAAACACCCAGACTCGGCACAAACATAAATGTTCCCACGGATGTTTGTCCCGGGTGGGAATCGAACTCACGTCCTTTGGTTTAGAAGGCAGGGCTCACTACCAAATTAGCCGCACTCAGCCGTAGTTCGTAGCGGCATGAATTCGTAGCAGCTACGTCGTAGCCATGCATGTTGATGCTTTGGTTGATCACGATTTAAAAGTGCTTGATTCGAGTGTATGTGAATAAAGATCCTTATCATCCTTATCATCTTGATAGTTGGAGGTCTTCCACGGTGCGTTTTGCGCGCAATTTTCTGCCTCGTGCAACCGGTCTTTGGAATCAGCTTCCTGCTGCAATTTTTTCGAGTGGATATGATTTAGGGACCTTCAAAAAGCGAGCCTATAGATTTCTCAAAGGCCGGCAACGCACCTGTGACTCCCCCGGTGTTGCGGTGTCTATGGGCTGAAGTGATCACTTACCATCAGGTGACTTTCAGGCCCATCTGCCCCCTCTAAAATAAAAAAAAAGATATTTTATCTATACTATTTTTACGACACGGGAAGGCTTCTCTCATAATTTGACAATTTTGATTTGCCTACATCTACTAGACGTGTCGAATGTTGTTCAATGAAATGACTAGCCGTGCATTTGAAGGGTTGTCTCAAGTCGACTGGAACATTATATAAGTTTTCCTTTCTTGTCGCTCGCAATATAACTGCCGTCAACCCTCACTGGAGACATCGTGTAATTTTTCATCCGTTTCATAGGTTCTCAAACTTTTATGGTGCTCTGCTTACAAGAAAATAATTCATTGCCCCCTCTTAATGTATGTCAATTGTGGGTTCGGTATTCTCTTTCTCTGCTAATATTGATCAACAGTTTATGTATTCCAACGGAGATTCCAGCCTCTATTCAAAGTCGATATTTTTATTGGCAGAATATTGACATTGATTCTGCATATAGTAAGATATGTGAGCCTTCTTAATAAGTCCGTTGCAAAGACATCATTTACATTTTCCCTCTTTATTTTTCTCGTAATTAATGACATATTCGTAAGAGCGTTTCTAAACAAAAACGCTCAGCTTTATAGTCTTTACAGTATTTTGTAATAATCTGGTGACAAAGTTTGTATTTGTTTATAAGTTATAAATCCGTATTTAATTTTAATTAGGGAGATATATCGTGTCCTGGGGATGAGGGATGTAAGGGAGCGGCCTATCATCTTTTCGGGGATGTAAGGGAGCGGCCTATCATCTTTTCGCTCCAAGCCAACCTCACCTGCCCGTGGTGCATCCTGCCGAATAACAAACGAGGCGCTAGCAACCGACTGGTGGCGGTATAACCATCACATTTTAGAAGGCGTAGCTAAATACTACAGGCCGATGACGGGCAGCAGCGTCACCGGAGCGAGAAGCTACGCTCTGCGATTGCCAACCCGCCTGCCCAGCGTGGCGATTATGGGTATAGCCTCCAGATGCTTGCCCAAGTGGCGAACAACTGGGGAGGCCTATGTCCAGCAGTGGACTGCAATAGGCTGATGATGATGATGATCGTGTCCAACCCCTTCCTTAGGTATCACAAAGCGACTGATTAGTCACCCGCATTCCGCCCCCACAAAAAAACACCAGTACCCAGGGGGCGGTACCGCCTCTTTAGGAATCTATGGCATAAATGAATAACACGTACCGTAAACCTCAATCCAACAAATGGAGGACTTAGTGCCGATAAACGTTTTATAGTGCTACACGGCATTATTTTTATTAGGATCTTGAAAATAAAAATATAATAATAATTTTCAGGTGAATTGCTCAATTCGCCTTCGTAGTGGATTTAGAGGTACATAAAGGAATTTGCGGGTATTATTTCCATTGTCCGATGGTCTTGTTTTGATGACCTACTAGAGATATGGAATATGGACGGCGCTGTTTTTTTTATTTCCTCTCAGAATTTATTACTCTGCTGCCTATCTTCTTGTGTACGTTTATGAATGTATGGCTTATTTATTGAGTACCTACCTACACATCTCCGTTTGGAATATCGTAAGACCTATCTACTTATTTTTTGTACGGCGCTTTATCTATACTTATAATAAATCTGTAGAGAGGTCAATTCTGTACATAAAATATTTTTTCAAAATAACTATCAGGGGGTGATAAGTGATCGATACTGATACCAAAAATGCAATCAGTAAAATTTTTGTCTGTCTGTCTGTCTGTCTGTCTGTATGTTCGTTATAGAAAAAAAAACTACTGAACAGATTTTGACGAAACTTGGTACAATTATTCTTCATACTCCTGGGCAGGTTATAGGATACTTTTCATCACGCTACAATCAATAGGAGCGGAGCAGTGACGGGAAGTGTTGGGAAAACGCGAGAAATTTAAACCTGTATGTTTGAACGCGCATTACGCGAAAACTACTGCATAGAATTGAATGCGGTTTTCACCAATGTATTGCTAGAGGTCTAACTTAAAACTTAGGCACAAGGTATAGATGGGCATTATATGGAAGTCCGTTATTTTTGAAACCCGATATCCACGCGAGCGACGCCGCTGGCACAGCTAGTTACATATAATATTATATTAATAACTAGCTGCGTCCCGCGGTGTTACCCGCGGTTTCTTGTTGCGGTTATTGGAATTTTTGTCGCCGTAAGAACCATCCTTGGACTTCAACGAACATTTTTAAAAAAAGAATTGGTCAAATTGGTCCAGGCGTTGTTGAGTTATGCGCTTACCGACACATTTTGCGATTCATTTTTATATTGTAGATAAGTATTAATATCGCAAATAAAAGGCATTACTTTCTTTTTTTACATAGTAGCTCGACATAATGGCTTCCCTACGCCTGATGGAAAACGAAAGAGAAGCCCAAGTCGCTGTGACAACGGGCAAGTAACTAGTCAGTATAATAATAATACATAATTTAATTAACTTAATTATTTATTTCACAAAGTACCTAACCATGCCTGCCCCATTATTAGATAGATATTCTATATTATACAAAACTAAACATTTAGAGGAAATATCATACAGGCATATAGTAGACATAATGTAGGCGGTCTTATTGCTGGCAGCGATCTCTTCCGCACAACCTTCAGGTAGAGGACAATTACTAAATAAATGATAAGCATCATAATTTATTATTGTATGTAATCAAAAGTTAATTTAACGTAATATATTTCGTTTCTGTTTTTCTCTCATATATTAATTATCGGGAATTTCGAAACGCTTTTATATTATTAATTGGATTTAATGAATAATCTTTATAAAAGTACCATAGTTTGCAAGCGTGTTATGTATCGGGATAAAACATTAAAATTTCAATGGACTCATGTCTTACAAATAAATATGAATTGAAATTATTAAAACAAAATAATAACGTTCGTTGGCCACAGATACGAAAGAAAAATACGAATTCATTTCCCCAGAACAGTTCTCATTATTATAACAGACTTTTAATAAAAGAGAAAAGATAATCCCAAAGTTAATATAAAACCAAACAAAAACTTTAAACGGAGAATCCATTCGATCCTAATCGAATCTTGAGAAAAAGTATTAAAAGTTTGAATAGCGGGATCTCATCAAATCTACTTGAAATAACTCTGTCGGAAAGTCGAAATGAGATTGAAATAGAATAGAATATCTGGAGACTAAGCAAAATTCCGATTACCGGTGTATTAAGACGAACCCCTATTGTTGATTATTACCTACTTAGCGCTTTGGATTTTCTCAGTGTAATAAGAACATAGTTTAAGAGCTAACATTTAAATTTATTTCTTCTTCGCCGATGTCACTCTTGATAGAGTAGTCGTGGTCGTCATTCCGGCGTTGGTGGCCAGCTTCACACCGCGCCGCCATTCTTCTTTCAAAGCTTGCTTCCTCGTGCATTCGAGTAGCGACGATGAGCCCTTCGCTGTTGCCTTTATCTGGTCCGTCCATCTCATAGAATAAAATTGATTTACGTTGCAAATTTTGTTCAAGATTTCAACAAGCGAGATTAGTTTCTCAAGGTAGTTTTTCCTTGTGCCCGAATATCAAGGGTATCTTTTGGAATGGCTATTCTATTTTATTGACTTGACAAGTAAGTATATACTTACTTGAAATGGAGATCACCCAATAGATTGTGATCATGGCAATCGCTTTGATTCCTAGATCTTTGGCTTGTGACTATCAATTTGACACTCGACCTTCTTTTATTTTTGGGATAAAAACCCGTGCACATAACATACTTATAACTCTTCAGTATGGTGAGCTCACTGAGGCTTGATTTCCTTTAACACTGATGTCTGAAAATCGATTGTCTGAAATCTGAAATCGACTGACGTGAGCGACCTACATTCTATGATGTACTGCAACACTGACAACATTATAATAAGCCCCACTGCGACGCCATCATCATCATCATTAGCCTATCTCAGTCCACTGCTGAAAATAGATCTCTCCAATTGTTTGCCAACTTATCCAAACACCTGGAGTATTTAACCCTAGTCGCCACGCTAGGCAGGCGGGTTGGCGATCACAGGGCGTAGCTCCTCGCTCCGGTGACGCTGCTGCCTTTCATCGGCCTGTGGTACTTAGCTTAACTACGCCTTCAATTGACATGGTTTTTTCGCCACTGCACCGGTCGGTTGCCAGAGGCTCGTCTGTTGTTCAGGATGGGTACATCCTTACATAGGTACTGCACCAAATGGCAGGTTTACATAGCACCCGGTCCCTTCGTCTAGTACATTCGTTCCAGGTGTTATCTTAGCGAGTTTTACCTTTCTAGGTCAGCTGGGGGTAAGGGCCGCTGCGACAAAGGAACGTGCTCGTAGGCGCGTGTTATGAAAGTCAAGTAACTTAATGTTTTGTTGTTACTTAATAGTTTCATCTTATTAACGGTTAATTGCCCAAAAATGCGATGTGCGGTTGTAGGAACATGTTCCTTCGGGAATTGAAAGTGTTTTTGAGGAAAATGATATAAACACACTAATTGCCAAAATCATCTAAACACACAGTTGTCAGACCATCTAATTGGTACCCTACAGTTATTTCTTAACAAAAGGAGCATTATGTATTATCTCTAGATATAGATAGACGTATCTTCAAAAGTAATATTCTATGCAAAAAATACAAAGTAAATTCACACGCTTTCACTTATTTTAGTAAAACATCCACGTAATCACTTTACTTACCTATTCCTGTATCCCTGACCAAACTCCATATTACCCACTGGCATACATGCAGATGGTAATATCACGACATACCTAACAAGAATATCCCTTAGAGGTAACTCGGTCGCATACAATATGCATGTACGAACGCCACATGCAAATGTTTTCGCTCCCGACCTGTGATTTCCTTCTAAACGAAGCGTAGTACTTGATGGTAACAGGGTGGGCTATGCGAATACATGTCGAAATTAATTTCAGTCGACTCTGGAAGTATTTTAAAATTAAAATGCTATGCGTAAGACTTCAATTGAGTCCGTTTTAGGTTACTACATAGTAGTAAAACTTAGTTTACTGATTTATTTAGGAAAATAAATTAACTGTAAAATAAGTTTGAGTTAAATGCGCTAAAAAGGAAAAAAGAAACAGCAACCATTTTTGATTTCGAATGACGTCACACAGTAAGCCATGCATCGTTATCTAAAATTGAACGTGTACGTAGGTACAGTCAAAAGCAATGTTTGTTTACTTTAGTACTTTGTTACGTTAAACCTATACAGTTTTCTCTCTTCATGTTATAGTGATGGTATTAAATGACATGTGTATTATTGTTAAACTGTACGTTAAAATATTGCCTTAAAGAGACACAGTTCCCTGAGCGATAATAATAATTATTACAAGCAATTCTATTTCTGTGTTACAATCAAAATTGTGTAAAGCGTAAACAGTTTTACTCGTAAATTATGATTTAAGCAGGAATAATACTCGCATGTATTTCCTAACCGCATTCGAATAGGCAAGATATACCAGCAAACTAGCTTTATAATCACGGTATTAGCATGGATTAACATCCGAATTTTACACGCATTTACAGATTATTACACGAGCTTGCTACTAAAACTGAACTGTTAAGCTGACCGCAGGTTTGCGGCGATAGAACTAAACGACAGGTTAGTTGAATGCATTTGTAACGACCGCGACATGCGGATCCGGAGATGTAAGGGAGCGACCTATCATCTTTTCAGTTATTTAATGGAGATGTTACATATTGTATTTGTCGGAGTATTAGTGGCCAGCATCACATGCAGAAGAGACGATGTGCCAGCGCCTCAATGCAGCGCTTGACAGAGTCTATGGCGCGACCAGAGAGCGTGACAGCCGATTGTCATTTGAGTTAGTGCGGGAACGTCAAGCTGAAAAATGGACGCCTAGAAACTGTCGCGTATCGTTGGACTTCTTCGTTGGATATTATTAAGATTTACCGAGTGTAACTGCCAAGGAGAATAAGAGCCGGAGAGTGTATGTAATTCTATTCTGTTATTATTCTAACCGACAGTTCCCATGCAAAACGCCCACAGTAAACTTGTTGAGATGACTGATGATAGCGAGTTAAAAATACCTTCCCCGTTGTATTCATCATTATTATTATAAAATAATTTCACATGCCTAATGATAAAATAGAGGTTCTCTATAACCACAATAAGACCTACTCTGTTTTCAGTGAAATAAAGAACATTTCATTTCATTTCGGTTCAAGCTACCCTCCTGACCGTGGTACATCCTGCGGACCAACAAACGAGGCTCTGGTCACTGACTGGTGGCGGTATAACCATCACGATTGAAGGCGAAGTTTAATACCACAGGCCGATGAAGGGCAGCAGCGTCACCACCGGAGCGAGAAGCTGGCTTGGCCTGCGATCACCAATCCGCCTGCCCAGCGTTGCGCTTATGGGCAAAGCCTCCAGACGTTTGACTAAGTGGCGAACAGCTGGAGAGGCCTATGTCCAGCAGTGGAGTGAGATAGAAAATATTATAGATCCTTACTAAAACGCCAATAATGTAACCCAATGAAATGTCATTTATCACATTCTTTTTCTTCGTCGATGTCACTCTTGACAGAGTGGTCGTGATCGTCATTTCAAGCGTTGGGGCTGGCTTCACAACGCGCCGACATTCCTCTCTCACAGCTGCCTTCCTCGTACGTTCGAGTAGCGACGATGAGCTCTTTACTGTTTATCATATTATCGGGTCGCTAGTATATCATATTACTGTTTTTTTATGCAAGAGGCGGCAGACGAGCAAATGTGTTGCCTTATGGTAAGCAGTCGACACCGCCATGGACACCCGTAACTCAAATCGAGTTCTGGGGACGCTGCCGGCCTTTTAGATAGGAGTACGCTCGTTTCTTGAAGGCTCCCAAGTCGTAGCGGTTCGGAAAGACTGACGCAGAGAGTTGGTTCCACAAAACCGATGCGCGAGGCAAGAAGTTCCTCGTAAAGCGTACAGTGGGGGATCGGCAATCGAGATGATGAGGATGGAATTGCAATCGGTTACGTTTTTTTTTTATAGTGGCTCGACATGATGGCTTCCCTACGCCTGATGGAAAGCGAAAGAGAAGCCCAAGTCGCTGTGACAACGGGCAAGTAACTGGTCAGTTACCTGTCAGTTGCCACCGCCATGCCCAATCCCAACCCCCCACGAGCTCCGGAAACCCTACTCACCGGCAGAAACACGACTCAGAGGTCATTTGACTGCGGTATTCTATAGGGTGGAGGTCCTTTCCCGGACGGGCGGCTCAATTCGAGCGAAGATTCACTATGCCCTACCTCTCTTTGTGCTCTTTGTACGAGTGGTGCGGTGAAGAAACTCAGCTGACTGTACCAACTAACTAGCTTTATAATCACGCATTAGCAAGGATTTACATCCGCATTAGCAGATTATTACATGACCATAGCACTAAAACTGAACTGTTAAGCCGACCGCAGGTTTGCGGACATCTACTAAACGGTCGGTCAGCTGATTGCGCTCGTAACGACATGTAAAACAGTGGAAAGCATCGGAGTAATTACTTCAACAACCGGAAATGTATTAAGAATAGAACGATCATCATATTTTCATCATTTTCATAATTTCAGCCCACAACTACCCACTTCTGAGTATCTATTTACCTACACAATCCCTCGGCAACCCTGTCCAATGTTTTCCGGCCACCGCCGCTATGTCATCCGACCACGCGTCCGACTAATCAGGTGACTGGTCTGCCCACAGATCTCCCACCATACCACGGCTCAACCAGTGCCCGTATTCACCAACCATCGCTACGTCTTACCAAGTGTCCTGCCCATATCCACTTCAGTTCGTATACGCGCATCCCAACGTCAGCGACTTTTGTTCGCTTGTATTTTACTAAATATGTTTTGTTTCACAAACCTTCTAGTCAACCTTCAAACTCTTAAGAATAACGAATATATAAAACATGCGATTGGCGGAGTCGTTGGCAAATTATGGGCGTACATAGTTTATTTATTGCACACCATACAATTGACTTAAAACTATACAATTCATTGAGCGCCAACCCGCCTACCCAACGTGGCGATTGTGGGTAAAAATTCGTTCAACGTCGTCCGCAAACGGTTGGAGAGGCTTATGTCCAGCAGTGGACTGCAATGGGCTGATGATGATGCAATTTAGGGGGTGGGTTGGTAGGATCAACGACCCCTAATTGACAACCTTTGGGTATAATAGTTGGAATCTCATTGTAAAAGTTCCTTTTCAAAACTACAACAAAAAATATTACTTGTAATTTCTCAAGTATGTCATATTTAATTGATTCTTTCTCTTAGGCATAAAGTAACATGCCAAATCAAACAAAGAAAGATTCAAAATGCGATGTGAGCAGTTTCATGTTTTCAAATTTAGTTGTTTCACGAAATGTGCACACAATTTGTGCCAGATTAAATTGCTCTTTTGGCACACACAAGGCCGTTCTATCCTTGATATATTTCTGTTTTTACAAGTGCCGAAATCGGAGTCTTACTTTCAAGGCCGGTACTAAAGTTTCGGGGCGTCATGAAACTATTTCTTAGCGCAACCAATAGTGACTGATTATTATTTATCTTTATACGTGTAGAAAATTATATCACTGCAGGATATGGAAGTTGGTTCATTGACAATAACTGGCTAAAAACTTGCTCCTTTCCAATTAAAAAAAATCGTTTTTAAAGAAGAGTCTGAAAATAAAACAGTCAGATAATTATGAGAATACTTTTATGCTAAAAATGCTGTGTTCAATGTTGTTTGTCGCTTTTTATTGCTACATTTGCGATTAAAATTCTTATTTTACAATCATAAATATATTGTAAGTGCCGTTGGTTTATTTATTTTCTTAATTCAACTCGAGGTTGTATATATCATCGTTATCATCCCTTCGCAGTTTACTGCTAAATATCACCTATTTTCTCTTTTTATATTAGACCATAAACTAGCAAAGCTTTTTATAAGATACTAATCAAGAGTAGCAGTGGTTATCAAGTGTCGAGGAGATTTCGAAATTTCTATAATGGATTTCAGAGAAGGCCCCCGTTCACCACCAGTTTTTTAATTTGGACGGTAAAAAATTGCGGTGTAGGTACTTCTCAATATAGGCGCCTATAAACGTAGTCGTACTTTTACGCGTTTAGGGGTACAAAGTCTGACATGAAAAAGGATTTCTTATAATCATGTATGTGGGCGTTCTGTGTCTCGAAATGTATTTAAAAATAACTTTTTTCTTCTTGCAATATAAATAAATAAATAAATAAACTAAGACATGCCACGCTGGGCCACACAGCGCCATGTAGCCCCAAACTAAGCCGAAACTTGTACTATGGGTACTAAACAGCTGATAAACTTTAAAAAAAATATTTTTATAGTTTACCTAAATGGTAGATCACAAGATTCCAGATTGCTTGGTCTTATTTCGATAAAATATAGGACATGTATTTTAGGACACGCTAATTTTTATATATTTAGTAGTGACTCTTGCCTTCTGAGCGTCGTGGGGTCGTGGGTTCGATCACCACACAGTACAAACATTTGTGTGTATTAACATATCTGTTTGTATTGGTCGGGGGGTTTTCTATGTATAAGTAATATGTATTTTTACAAAAAACTATCTTACTAAGTTTATCAGTTGCCTGTCCGCCCTTATAGTACAAGCTTCGGCTTAGTTTGGTGCTAGATGGCGATGTGTGTGGTACTTCTTGGGCTATTTTTATATAGTTTATCACACACACTGTAAATTATCGTCACTAAGAATGAAATATAGGCATAAGTCTGGCCCGAGTGGCCTATTGTCTGGCCCGGTGGTTCATTTGGTAGTTCAGGTGGTATGTCCCTACCTTCTGCACCAAGTCTCATGGGCTTAATTTTTCACCCCCAGAATAATTAATATTGGTGTGACGAATATTTTGTGCCAGTGTGTATCTGTGGTGCCCGTAATGCGTGTTCGAGCTACTTACTTTGGGATCTGATGATGATCTGGTGATGTTTAATTTTTTATTGTTGTTATCTGATATTATTTCAAAGAGACAATTACAATATACAATTTCATATTACGAGTATATCGCGGAAGAAAATTTAAATAAATAAACGGTTTAACCATGCTATGTTAAAAGCGTTCGAAAATAACAGCGACAAAGTGTAAAAGTGCTGTATATATTCCGTGCCGTACCTACAGTAGACAATTTTGTAGTGTGACGACAAATTGGTGTGGTGAAAAATGAGCGAGACGGCCTAGCGCGCAGCCGGTCTTAATAAACCAGCCTCGTTTAGGAGAACCGCATACGGTGTATATTCGCCTTTAGACTTATTTATTTACTTTGGCACACAAAAAGTAACACTCATAAATTTGACAACTAATTTTCGTATGTATATGTTTGTATTAATACAATGTAATAGTACTTGGTATATTTATGTTTATGTATGTACCTACCTACTTAGTAGATAGTTTTGCACCAGGATACCCATCTCTTTTGAACTTGGTTTCCTCTACCTGAAGGTTTTCTCACGACACTCCAGAAATATTTTCATTAAATCTGAAGAGCATGATCACTTTTAGTTTATTTTTTATTGATATCGAAAGTTGAGGTTCAAGTCTCTACTTTATACAAAAATAAACTTTGGTGGGCGATTAAAAAAAAAACTAGATATGTCAGGTGAGTGATTGTGCTTTCGATAGAAGCGTACACTATTACAATTTTAAGATTAAAAAGAAAATTTAGGCTAGACTTAATAGTTCTTTTTAAATTAAAATTTAAGTGTGGACTTTCGTCAATAATCACCAAATTTGTTTAAGTTCCAAAAAAAATTTGTCAGGGTCAAGACTTTTTTAAGGGACGTGAAGAGGTAGCCAAGGTAATTTTTTTTTTTTTTGTAGTGGCTCGACATAATGGCTTCCCTACACCTGATGGAAAGCGAAAGAGAAGCCCAAGTCGCTGTGACAACGGGCAAGTAACTGGTCAGTTACTTGTCAGTTGCCACCGCCATGCCGGCCCAACCCTAACCCCCCACGAGCTCCGGAAACCCTACTCACCGGCAGAAACACGACCCAGAGGTCATTTGACTGCGGTATTCTATAGGGTGGAGGTGGAGGTGGAGGTATTCTATAGGATAGTATTTGGCACACGATGCACCAAACACCATGTATTTTATTATCGAACGAATCCATCGCTACGTTTGTGTTTCGCCTTACATGCCATGGTAGCTTCCATCTAAATTACAATACATGAATTGTTTGCACGCTACAATTTTGAGTATTTTTCTTCTCTGGTTGGTTAAAAAGGCAATCAGACGTAGTCTAGTTTCGGTAACTCTTATTGAAAAATATATATAACGCCGTTAAATCTTTAGCGTTACGTAATGTGCAACTTATTTTTCCGATCTCTCGCTACTAATTCGATTAATAATAAGAACCGGAAAATAACAATCGATTTCACTTATGAAGAACATCGATTTTATTATAAACATTTTGGTATAACTGTAAGTTTTTAGTATAAAATAACTTTATGAATTGTTGTTCTATTAGTTTTTTATTAAACCCAGGTGAATAATATGATTAATAAACATTAGGTACTGCTGTGGTCCACAAGTGCAACAGTAGCCGGCGAATTCGAAATGTTATTCAAACATCTCTTTAATAGCGTTGCATATAAACAAATCTTAATACGTCAGGTGTACATCTATGTCTACTTATAAGCATAACATTCACCAAAGTTCAGCGTAACACGATCAAACACCGATCAATCACGAAACCGGTAACACGGATTAACAAACCGGTAACAAATATCGTATATTGCGTACCGGTGCGTCTCAAACGACTTTGTATTCAATTGCGGCTCGCGGTCTGAAGGATGGCGTTGGAACAAATAAAAGAAGCGTATAATGTGATTTAGTACAGCTCGTATCGGGGTCAGAATCGAGGGTCCATTCCGACCCGGACGATAAATAATATCGCTTGTATCTCTTTACCGCTGGAAATAACCGGAATAAATATGTACCTTTTATGACTTCGTGTTTGGGGGGCACGACTTTTAGGTACCCAATAGCCTCGTTGTACACTTTTTTTTGCCTTGTTGTGATCTTTAGATTGGAAGGACAGGACTTTATCTCAATTGCTATATTTACATATTACAATTTGCTCGGTGAGGGAGACCGTAAAAGGAAAACATGTACTTACCTACCTACGTTGTGAACTTTTGTAATTACTTATTATTGAATTCTGATTTTCATTACTCTTAAATGGTAGCTGATTAATTTTTGTTATTCATTATTTTGTTATTACATGCTGTTGTGTTTTCATTGTAGTGTACCTAGATGTTCTAGGTTCCACTCCACTTTGTGTACCATTTGCGTAATTTAATTAAAATACATTTTTTGTATTTTTAATTATTAGCGTTGAACACGTGTAGCAAGAAGGTATTGAGATTTTCGTCTGCTCTTTTCGATAGAAGCGACTTGATAATATACGTTGATATCTAGGTATATAGTTTTAGGTTTTAATAGGCAACTTATAGGTATTTAATATCATGTGCGTATTTATTTAAGATTTTAATCTTACCCGTAACATTACTACTACTTCTCTCTAATCTTTCTTTACCGACCTTTGCCGACCTGGTGGGCAAAGGTCTCCCCCAACTTTTCCATAGTTCTCTGTCCAAATCCAGAGCCTGCCAATCCTTTGATTGATGGACCAGACTACTACTACAAGAAAATATATACTTTTGAGTCCCGTGGTTCCAAATTTTAATTACGAATTTGTTAATTTTCAAAGCCTTAAGTTTTAGGGTAGGCTCGAGCCCCTCTGCGGAGACGTATGTATAAGCTGACGATGATAATATTAAACTAGTTACATCCTCAAACATGTATCACCCCTATATACAAATCTCAGTGTGACCGTATTATTCCAACTATGCACGTTTAAGTTGCCATAATTTATTGTCTTTGAGGGAGGCTTTACCTAATGTGATATATCGGTTTCGGAACCATCGGGTCTTGTGCCGTTAAACAATGGTTTAGAAGTTTACGGCGGTATCATGGTAAACGTTGACCATAAATATAATATTGTGTATCCGTTTCTTTATGTGATTGTAGCCGTATTTTGTTGGTAGGAAATGTAATCTTGTTTAGAATTATGTGATGGTTTTTTTACACCATTATGCATTGTAGTATTTTGAGGACTGTTTTTTTTGTAGCTTGACATAATATGCATAATGGCTTTCCTACACCTGATTTAAATCTATGTATACGTAAATCAACAATATTTTGCGGTATTTTGTTAAACATTTTTACACTTTGTCCTGTGAATGAGTTACTAGTTTTACGAAGCTTGAGGTTGGAAACAGCAAATTGGCTCTTATTTCTAGTATTGAACTGGTGAAGATCTGAGTTTTTACTATATAAATGCATATTCTTACGTACAATCATAATGCAGTCAAATATGTAATGTGATGCCACAGTTAGGATGTTAATTTCCTTAAATAATTCTATAAGTGATTCGCGAGATTTAAGTCCATATATAGAACGGATCGCCCTCTTCTGTAATACAAAAATGGTTTGTATGTCAGAAGCTGATCTCCATAGGAGCAAACCATATGACATAACACTAGGTAAGTAACTAAAATAAACAAGTCTCGCTGTTTCAATATCAGTGAGTTTCCTAATTTTTTTTTATTAATTCATTCATGCTCATTTTAGTCGTTGAATCTTTGTCTTGAGATTTCGTCGTTATTTATTAAAAACTAGCTTCGCTTCTGATTTCTGACACATTATTTTGTTCTATCAAACAATATAACGCTTCACCAGCTACGCAAAGGAGACCGTATAATATTTGTTTCTTATTTTATACCGAATGCGTCATGTCAACGTGTCGCTGATGTGACAAAGAAACAGTACATTTCATAAATTTCCAATATTTGGTGGAAGCAATTTGTTTTGTAGGCGTTTCGGGCTTCAAAGAAATGGGAGTAATACCCTTTTACGAAATAAACTTGAAATCTGAACTTGAGTAATGGTTCCAGGAACATTTGGTTTTTGTTGATTTTGTTAATAGTATTTCTTTTTATGAACATAATAAATTCGCCTTAAAATTTGCACATAACACACACACACTCACACACAAGTTTCTCAAATGTGTGATCCTACAGGCCAGCATAGCAGTGTGACACAATGTACCATCGTATGTTCTGGCCTATAAACAAGGCTTAGTATGTGTACTAAGGCTTACATTTTGGTGAATATTGTATAGATAGTACCTATAGGTAATAGTATCTATATTATAAGTGACTAGTTTGATAATGGGTTATCTTGGGTTTGCGCTTGGCCACAATTCATCTGGTGTTAACATCAGTTATCACCATTGAAGTCTTTGAGCGGCCTTATCCTAAAAATACCGATATACTCTTGCCTTGAACACCTGAAAATTGATTCACACTCGCCTAAATATTGTATGTCTCAGGGAACATAAAGTCCGGCAAAGAGGGATTTCTATAGCTTGGTTGTCCTAACTGTTGATCTAGAAATTAGTATTTGCCATTTAAATAATTAAAAAAAAAACAAATCACCAGTTACGTTACTTAGCATAAAATGTTATTGGCTAGACTAGCTTACTTAACATTTTTTTAAGCGTACATACATATAACTAATTAGCAAAATAAACATAATACAGAAAAAAGTTCAAAATTGCTCAAAAACTTGTAAACGCTTTATTTTTCATACAATTTGAATTTATTAAGGTAAACTAAATAACAAGCCAACAATAAAATTTCAAATGCATTGTTTCGAAATGTAGACGAGACGTGCAAAGCTGTGAACTTAGACTAGTTAACAATAAAAGCTTCTTTCTTTGATAAATTTAATACAACGCAAACGTAACGCAGGCAATTGCTTCAAGTTTAAAATGATATGAACAGTTATTTCGGTAGAGTACAGTTAAAACTAGCGTCCATTGTTGTGCTTTGTATAAGCCGTCTACTTTTCAACTCATCTTCAGTATATTCTCTGGGGGTTGTCGCGACAAATATGGCTAACTAGTTTCCATTGTGTTTTCTAATGACAAAAGTTGTATCTGCGCTATATCAGGCTCGTTCAATCGTGTGATACGGAATGAGTCAAATTTCGTCGCGCGATATCGTTCTACTAACACTGATTCTTAGGGATACATTTAAAAATGAATGCATAACTACAGGCGGTTGCTTTTACGTCCGCTCTGTTCAAAGGGCTATGTTTCAATCCGCTACCTAGTTGGACGTGAAGTGACGCGTGTTTAGTCAACATTCGGTCTAGTCATTCAATTAAATGTTGTCATTCAATGAACGCGCTAGCCATTCAATTATATAGGAGATTCAACCAGATGACTGCAACATATGTATAAGTACTATTTTTCCAGGAGCATTCATGTTGTCCAAGTGATTTCCGCATTTAAAATAGAACCACCATATCTCACTCCGAAGGTGACGTAGAAGATGACTATGTCATCAGACGAGACTGTCAGGAAACAAGCAGCAGCGTTTGCCTGGGTACAAATAAATCCTACTGCGGTCAGCAACATGCCTGCCAAACGTGGTGACTAAGGCATATCGCCCAAATGACAAATGTTATTGGGTGAGGCCAATGTTCAGCAGGCTGATGATGATGTTATTTTTTCTAAATACCTATGATGATGAAAGCCTTGCATCACTACCAAATACTTAAGCGAACAGTAGGCTTGCCATCGCTAAACACCCTATATAGAGATATACAAATGGTGAACTATTAAACTTTTAGGTCAATGGAAGAGTAGCGACGGTTAAAACAATTCTTTACTACCAAACTAAATTAGTTGGGAGTAAGCCAATTTGGTAAAGTGACAAAACTGGTCGGTTTTATGAGCACTAAATAAGTTCTAACATTCAGCGGGTTCCTTAAAACGATCCTGCTGAAACTGTCACTTAGCAAAATCGTTAATGACGCGAATTAAAATTAAGTGATTGTTTTTTTTCTTCAATATTACAGTGTGTTAAGGATCGGATTTCCTATCCATCACCAGCATTTTGTAATGTAAAATTTTATCGCCAAAAAACCGTCAAGGACGATCTCATCCTTCCGTTACTCAATTTTAAAAGGATTTTTATTAATTTCAGTGTGTGCTAGCACATTTTAACAACTTTAAATAAATAAATTAATTAAAATAAGGTCACTTTTGGTGTAGGTAAGCTGACAACCGACTGGTGGCGATATAAACATTACAATTGAAGGCTAAATAACTAAATACCACAGACCGATGACGGGACGCAGCGTCACCGGAGCGGGATTAAATAGTTAAAACAATAAAACAAAACCAAAATTTAAATGTACTATTAAACGAACTTTGGCTTAATTGACATAACTTAATAAACATAGGTATTACCATTATTATTGTTAGATATCGAAGCTGTGAGCCGTGCCTGTACACGTATAGTCATATAGGTAGATGTAGATAGTCCTAGAAAAACATCTCGTCGCGCTTGTTGATGTTCCGATGCGTCTCGTGTTATTTCGCATATTAAAACTATCTCTAGTGTCCAAATGCTGTGTTATTATTCACAACCCTTCAGGTTATGGGCCCAGCATGTGAAGAACAAGTGAATTTGTGAATAATTGAATAGAACAGCAGTGATATTGGTGAATTAAATGTTAACGTAAACAACTGCATAAACTGTGGAATGTTCGTTATCGTTACGTTACGCGTGGACTTGCCCCGTTAAGTGTTTGCGTTCGGACATTACAAGTAAACAAGTTATTAACTGACGAGAATACCTTACGTTTTGGAGGTTATATTCGGGTTGTTGAAGTTGAAGAAGCTTCACAATGGCTTCTATTAAGATTGATCAACTGAATAGTGATAACTATGACACTTGGAAGATACATATGCGAGCTATTTTGAAGAAAAATGATTTGTGGGAATATGTATCGGGGACCTTACCCCAGCCGGCGGCAACGGATCCTAAGTATGCAGACTGGTGTAAAATGGACGGTAAGGCCGAATCTGACATATTGTTGGCCGTCAGTCCCAGCGAGTTGGCGGCATTAGACGGCTTAGAAACCTCCAAACAAATATGGGATAAACTGACGTCTTTGTATCAGTCGAGCGGGCCTGCTCGGAAAGCATCCTTATTGAAGAAACTGGTATTGACTCGCATGCAGGAGGAAGATGACCTGCGGAAGCATCTCGCGGATTTCTTCGACGCTGTCAAGAAGCTCAAAGAAATCGGTTTAGTGGTGATTGATGAACTCTTAGCGATCTTACTACTTTATAGTTTACCAGATTCTTTCACTATGTTTCGCACTGCAATGGAATCACGAGATGACTTGCCTAATACAGAAGTGTTGAAAGTGAAAATTGTCGAGGATTATGAAGGTCGAAAATCGAAAGTAGTAGATCAGGGAGCTATGTTTGTCAGACGTACCAACAAAAATGCCCACCAGAGGAAGTACTCTAATGATAATCAAAACTACAATAGTAAGAATAAAATTGAATGTTATCGTTGTGGTCGTCGTGGGCATTTGGCGAGAGAATGTAAAACGAAAAATGTCAATAAGCAAAAGCAGAGCGCACAGCAAATAGAGCGAAGGCATGATAGTGAACAACTGACGACGATGTTGATGAGCACTCCCGAAGAGGTGATGCTAGGCGAGCAAAGGAACCCTATATGGTGCATAGACAGTGGATGCACGGGTCATATGTGTAATGAAAAGCAAATGATCGAAGGTTTCACGCGGCTGGACTCGGAGTTGAATTTAGCTAATAATGAAAGTACACAAATTACTGGAACTGGAAAGATCAGCCTATCAGTCGACACGGGTAGCGAAGAGCGCCGGATAGATATTCAAAAAGTGTATTATGTGTCAGACTTAAGAACGAATTTGCTTTCAGTGGCAAAAATGACGGATCATGGGTTCGAGGTTCGTTTTAAGAAAAATGATGCTATTGTGATCGATGAAAATGATAAGATTCACATGAGAGCAGATCGTGTCGGTAATTTGTATCATGTACGGATGAGTAGTAAACATGATGTAAACAATGTTGAGGTGGTGAAGAAGCCTATTGATATTTGGCATGAGCGCCTAGGGCACCTTAATGAACGTGATTTGAAAGCTATGTCGAAAAATGGACTTGTGCATGGCCTGACATTTAAAGACAAAGAAAAATTGTCAGAGTGTGAAATTTGTATAAGTGAGAAGCAGACTTGCACGCCTTTCAGTAAAGCTAGTGAAGATCGTACGAACGAGCTACTGGAAATAGTGCACACAGATGTGTGTGGCCCTATGAGGTGTCAGTCTTTCGGCGGGAAAAAGTATTTGTCACTTTTATCGATGATAAATCAAGATGGTGTGAAATTTACTTTATAGCGAATAAGAGTGACGTCCTGCAAGTTTTCAAAGAATATAAGGCCTACGCAGAGAAGTTAACGGGGAAGAAGATCAAAAATCTACAATCTGATAATGGCCGAGAATACATAAATAATGAGTTTGATGATTTTTTGAAAAAGGAAGGAATCAGACGAAGATTGACAGCTCCCCATACGCCACAGCAGAATGGCATTTCTGAGAGGAAGAATCGAACGCTAGTAGAGATGGCGCGATGTATGATGCGTCAAGCAGGGAGTCCTCCGTCGTTTTGGGCTGAGGCAGTTCATACTGCGAATTATATAAGGAATAGATGCCCTACAACAGCGTTGAATGGACAAATACCATTTTCTTTATGGAAAGGGAAGAAACCTACAGTAATATACATGCACGTGTTTGGATCAAAGGTGTACTACAAAAATAAAGGTACACAGAAAGGAAAATTCGATTCTAGCTCTGAATTAGGAATTTTCATGGGCTACGATGTACAATCGAAAGCATACAGAATACACGATCCGAAGACTAGAAAAATAATAGTGACTCGTGATGTAAAATTTATGAATGAGTCGGCGTTTAGGCATGAGTACAAAGAAATTCTAGATGAAGAAGAAAGTAAAGAGAATGAAATAGTCGTCGATTTGAATATGCCTAGCGTGAGTCATAAAGAAGAGCGAAGAGCTCCTCTGAAAGCAAGAAGAAATGGAATGAGAATTAGGAGATCAGTAGAAAGTTTATATGATTCAAATGAAGATAGAAGTACAGGAAATCAACAAAGAAAGAGAACTGCGACAATTTCGTGGGAAAAGTTGGTGGAACCCCCGAAAAGAGGAAGGGGAAGACCGAGACTGGTCCGTACTGGTTTAGTGGGAAGACCACGTAAAGAATACAGAACAGTAAATGATAAGATAGATAGTGAAAATGAGTCAGAAGAGGAAGGGCCTGATATACAACTAACAGCAGGAATAGCTACTTTTGAACCGATGACGTGGAAGGAAGTAGAGAAAAATGGCGACTTGGAAGCATGGCAAAGTGCCTTAGAAGACGAGTACCTAGCACAAATTAAGAATGACACATGGGAAATTGTGTCCCGACCACCGAATCGCAAGGTTATTGGAAGCCGATTCGTGTTCACTACAAAAACTACTGGCAAAAAGGTACGGCTCGTCGCAAAAGGATGTTCACAACGGCCAGGGGAGGATTTCCATGAAACTTCTTCGCCAGTCGTGAGGTCGTCATCAATTAGACTCATAGCTGCAGTTTCAGCGGAATTTGGACTAGACATCCATCAAATGGACGTAGTGACGGCTTACCTTAATGGATCTCTAGAAGAGGAGGTATACATGGAAGTGCCCGACCAATTACGCGATGTTTTAGACAGAGTACTCGCAAATCGAAAGATTGGTTCGCAAAGGAAGATTTTGCGTGACAAGAGCATGATTCAGACAGCTAACCGCTGGAATAAGGCTCTGAATGAGTGTGACAATTGTGTGTGTTTGCTCAAGAAGTCTCTGTATGGTTTGCGTCAGTCTGGATTGCAGTGGCATAAAAAGTTAGTGAGTAAGTTGATGAATATTGGGTTTGAAGCTTTACCTCAAGATCCATGTGTGTTTGCAGCGCGAAAAGGTGAGCAAATGATGTTGATTGCTATATATGTTGATGATATAATTTTGGCTACAAATGATAATGTGTGGTTACAAGATGTCAAAAGACAATTATCTAATGCATTCGAAATGAAAGATATGGGGGAAATAAATCATTGCCTAGGAATTGAATTTATTCGTGATGAAAATTATAGGGTGTACTTAAATCAAAGTAAGTATTTGGAAAAAGTGATAGAGCGCTTTAATATGAGTAATTGCAAACCTTCAGTGACCCCTATGGATGTGAATGTGAAGTTAGAGAAACCTGAGAGTGTGAAAGAGGATGTAATGAGTCAGTACCCTTATCAGAGTTTGATCGGTGCCTTAATGTATTTGTCTGTATCCACGAGGCCTGATATTGCTTACGCTGTGAATTATCTCAGTCAATTCAACACAAATTATGATGTTCAGCATTGGAAGGCAGCGAAGCGTGTGCTAAGATATTTAAAAGGGACGTTTGACTATGGTTTGATGTATGAAAGAACTGGCTTACCGTTGTTTGGTGTAGTTGATGCAGACTGGGGAGCGAACGCGATTGATCGTAAGTCTTACTCTGGTTTTGCATTTATTTTAGCGGGTGCCCCAATCAATTGGGAAGCACGTAAACAACGAAGCATTGCTTTGTCAAGCACGGAAGCCGAGTACATTGCGCTTTCCGAAGCTACTAAAGAAGCTATGTATTTGCGCGATGTGTTGAGTAATGTTGGAATGGAATGCGAGTGTGTGACTTTGTTCAACGACAATCAAGGCGCTATAAAATTAGCCCAAACTAGAAACTATCGCTCACGTACTAAGCACATCGACGTGAGGCACCACTTTGTTCGAGATATGTGCGAACAAGGTGTGATTGATCTGAAATACTTATGTACAGACAGAATGCCTGCTGATGTTTTGACCAAGGGTTTAAGTGGGACAAAGCATTATGAATGCATGCTTAATCTAGGTATGCTAGATGTATATAAGGATTAAAGAGTTTTTTCTCACAACTTCGAGGGGAGGTGTTAGATATCGAAGCTGTGAGCCGTGCCTGTACACGTATAGTCATATAGGTAGATGTAGATAGTCCTAGAAAAACATCTCGTCGCGCTTGTTGATGTTCCGATGCGTCTCGTGTTATTTCGCATATTAAAACTATCTCTAGTGTCCAAATGCTGTGTTATTATTCACA
This sequence comes from Conogethes punctiferalis, assembly GCA_031163375.1. NCBI lineage: Eukaryota > Metazoa > Arthropoda > Insecta > Lepidoptera > Crambidae > Conogethes > Conogethes punctiferalis. The sequence continues at coordinate 13,562,910 of CM062087.1, read as the reverse complement.
ACCCTTCAATTATTAAAGCTAATTATGCGTAAAATGATTTCAAACACAGTTTTGCGTTGGAGTTTTGCAAATAAATCCATTTATTAATTATATGTTATACCAACAATGGGAAAATACTTTAAACACACGTTACGTGTCGTTTCAGAGTAGGTAATATGATTACGGATTAATATGATTGAATATATTTATGAATTATTATACATATGATTGGTACAAATGTACCTCGGTTGTTGTGACTAAGACAAATCCCGAATGACAAATACAATTAAGAGGTCATTGGGGGAAGCCTATGTCCAGCTGTGGATGTCTCAAAGCTGTTGGTGACGATATTTGAGCACCTTGGTTGTTGAGGTGATTATGAAAAGCTCTATTTACATTTAAAAAATGCGTGTTCAGTTCAATTTGATACTTAGGACGTTGAGACAATTTTGATACATTTACCGTCGTTGGACATTTTGGACTGACTCTAGATTGGCCCAAGCCAATCTAGAGCCACCGATGGCTCAATTGGTAGTGACCCCTGCCTTCTGAACCAAGGGTCGTGGGTTCGATTCCCACCCGGGACAAACATTCGTGATGAACAGTTGTGTTTGTTTCGTGTCCGGGTGTTTATATTTGTATTTATTTGTGGTACCTTCGTTGTTCTGATACCCATAACACAAGTGCTTAAGCTACCTATTTTGGGATCGGAGCAATGTATGTGATGTTGTCTGATATTTATTTATTTATTAAAAAAAAAATCCTGATTCATCATCATCATCATCACCAGCCTATTGCAGTCCATCGCTGGACACAGGCCTCTCCAGTTGTTCGCCACTTTGGACAAACAACTGGAGGCATTGCCCGCATAATCGCCGCAGGCGGGTTGGCGATCGCAAGGCGTAGTTTCTCGGTCCGGTGACGCTGCTGCCCGTCAACGGCCTGTGGTATTTAGTTGCGCCTTCAATCGTGATGGTTATACCGCCACCAGTCGGTTGCCAGAGCCTCGTTCGTTATTCAGCAGGATGTACCACTGGCAGGTGAGGGTGGCTTGGAGCGAAAAAATGATAGATCGCTCCCTTATATCCCAGTGTTCAGGTCAATTTGATGCAAATTACGTATTATATCATTTTGAAAGTTACGATGGACATGATGATGATGTGTAGACATTTGGTTCCTTATCATGAAGATCTATTTAAGGTGCATAACACATATCTAATATGGACTGTACGTATAGGTTCAGCTGCTAGTAGACAAAGGGTGCCAGCGAGCGAAATAAACCGCAAATGGAACAAAAATATGCTTTGAACACATGTCCATTAACATTCTTGTTTCTATTAAAAGTGGAAGTAGGCTAGCGACTGTCGCGTTGACCACAGTGAACTAAACGAAGTCCTATGTGCCATTTTGTATTGTCGTGGACCTAAACGTTCGTTGTACGTAATGGTGAAATTGAATGGAAACTATGCGATTGTATGGTTTTAAGTGGTCCATTGGTTATAAAGTGTCCATTTGGCAGTAAAATTGCCTTCTGAACCGCTGGTCATTGGTTCGAAACCTAAACAAGTGTATGATAAAAATTTAAATAGATGGATACTCTTTATTCCACACCATAAAATTGACATATTTTGTAATTGTTTGAGCTCAAAATTTGTCATGCATTCTTAGATTGCACTTAATTGAATACAAAAAGGGGAATATTTTTTAGTACGAATAGTACAATAGTGCAAGATGGAGTCATCCTACGAATGATCTTAGCCATCCCTATGGTACCTAATAATAAAATTGACATTTCTAATTGTCAAAGCTCAATACTTGTAGTACCTGCTCGGATTACACATACTTGGATACAAATAGGGGTCTTTTAGTGCGAATAGTTTGCAAGATTGAGTTACTCTTTTAAGGCACACTAAGTTCTATCCTTGATACATTTCTGCGATGCCCTGTCTTTCGCATGATCCTAGCCATCGCTATGGTAATAAGCGGAGCCCAGTATTTTCAACCTAACGCGGTCACCATTCCCCGTTATCGCACCCTGAGGGGAGCTAACACTTTACGACTTGTAAAGTGCGTTCCCGTTTGCGGATTACAGTAGTTATGTTAATTATAGGCCACTAAATTGTTTTATAGTTCGCTGACTCAGTAAAGTCACTCGCAGTGCGATTTGGCGTGTTAATTGAACAATTAACTGTTTTGCCTGGTAACTGGCAACCGTTCTGGCAACGCACCAAAGGATTTGTTGGTTTTTGGGCATAACTAGTGCGAGTGTTAGCGCTTAGCCGTGTAATAACTTTATAGTGGCGGATAACGCTAGAACTGGCTCGAAAGGGCGCAGTTCCCAGAGCCGTAAAAAGATTACAAATAAAGGTTAATCGCAGCGCGCTTTAGCCTTTAACTCGAAGCATTAGAAATAAAACTACTAACATTTTAGTTATAATCTAAAAAAAGGGTATAATTTTAATCTAACTTACTACATTGGCGCAGTGACCCAAAGTCTTTGTCTTGGTAATAAGAGACCGTCTAGGTCTGTCCTGCGCAACCTCCTGCCAGTCTATAATTTTAATCAGTGTCATAAATAGGGGAGAGAATGCGAGGAAGCCAGCAGTGGACTGCAATAGGCTGATGATGATGAATGCGAGGAAATCAACGAGCTTAGAAAAAAGAAGACAATAGGCAATGTCCGACAAATAGAGAAGAATATTACCTACCTTGAATTGCCCCACCTTAACTTTATCACCTAGGTGATTTTACCTCACTAAAAGTAATTAATATTATTATGTATGTAGATGATTTAGGTCGACTCTAAATAAAATTTGTTTCCTAATATACCTTCAATCACCTGCGATGTAATATAAAGTAATAAACAACTAACAAACTCGAGAACGAAGATCAAAAGTGTTCAAACGTTTTAATTATAAATGTGCTTAGTGTAAGTAAATACAATTTTTTTTTGTTAAATTTTTAATTAAATTTACAATTTCATTTAAATTTTTAATAAATTTTTAAATTCAAATTTAAAAATTTTCACTTTTAATTTCATTTTCTTAAATTAAAACCTAGTTTTACAATTATTACTTATATAATATTTTTGTAGTATTTTGATCACATTGGCTTGTTGGTCCGAGATAATGTGCGCTGAAGAGTTCGCGAAATAAAAAGTTAAGCACTCGGGTCGGGACGCTTTTGAAGTATTCATGTTATAAAACATAACTTGCTTCAAACCAGAACCTTTTCCTTTATTTCGAATGACCCTAACTCAATACCTACCCCTGAACATAAGTTTAAAAGGTGTTAAGATAAAGTTTTAAGAGTGTTGCCCGTTGCGTAAACAAACTTCCTTCGTCCAGATTCACCTCAATCATTTTTATATTCAGTTAGAGTGTAGCCAAGTTGGTTCCGTATAAATAAAACAGTTGAGCCGCTCAGTACGTGGGTCATTGTAACTTTGCGGTGCAAATTCCTACTAAATCACGTTGTTATGTAAGTAAGTTTAGTAAATATGAGTATTTATTTGTTCTGATAGTTTTATGTTAGGGTTGTATGTATAGGTTACTCAATAAGTATACAGAGTGTCACTATTTTATGAAAGAAGTAGGTATATTAATATATTACTACTTACTTATCGCTTTCAGAGATTTCTTCCAGACCTTATAGTTTGATGAGCTACTACAAGACTACCTGAATTTCGCTCGGGGGTGGATCGCCGCTAATTTTCTTACTCCAAGGCTAAGGTATGAAAATTTTAAAGTAACAATTTTAGAACTTAAGCTCTAACGTCCCTTTTGTTAAAAAAATTACATCTGGTAATTATATATAAAAAAAAACAAATACATGCAGCAAGACGCAATCATTGTGATGGGCTAATACAAAAGACTTCCCGAATTTCTGCGTCCTGGGCCTAAGCTTCGTTTCCGTCCTTATAATTGTTCATAGCACACTTAACCGTCTCAATTGTAGTAGGTCTCGTTCGGAAACCCTGCGTGTACAGTAACGACGACAGTTGGCTAAATAGGCTCGACGTGTGCGCCCAATGGAGCCGCATAATGCGTCTGTTGCGGGAAAAGTTCGGATGGCTGCGAATGTATGAATTACGTGGCACTATTTAGCACAAAAATGGCGAACATAAATATTTTTATTCTTTGTTTGAATTAGAAAACGAATGTTTGGTATTTATTTTCATTTAAATTCTGTACATTTGCGTTATTATTTGTAAAACGTTAATAACCTCGCAAAACTGGGGCCCTACTGCCAAAAACGAAAACGATCGTTCGTTGAACGGATCGCGTAATTTTGCAAAATAAATCTCTCCCATTTGTCCCTCCCGTGTTCGAATATTCGAACTAAAATTCGTCAACGTCGATTTTCAACAATTTAATTGATATATTATAAGACGGGAGGGACAAATGAGAGGTATTCATGGGGCTAAAATACGCGATCCGTTCAACGAACGATCGTTTTCGTTTTTTGTAGTAGGGCCCCTGGCACTATTTAGCACAAAAATGGCGAACATAAACATTTTTATGCTTTGTTTGAATTAGAAAACGAGTGTATGATATTTATTTTCATTTATAAATTTAAATGCTGTTCATCTGCAATATTATTTGTAAATCGTTAGGTAATAACCTCGCATGACTACTTAATTACAAAAATAAATATGAATTTAATTTGATATCAGGCGACCAACATGAACATTTAGATGCACAGGGGTGTATCATTGCCAACTTCTTGACTCCAAGGCTAATAAAGGCTCCACGGGCAATTTTATCATTAGGTTGTCCTTACGTACCATACCACTCATACATATACAATACACTTATACAAATAGACTTTCGCGTTCATAACATTTTATTGCTTGAAAAGCCATCAAGGCGCACCACGACTAGTTAATATCAAAACTTACTCATTCCTAGCTTTGCCAGCGCCTCTCAGGAAGGTACGAGTACCACAATGTACAAATACGTATAACGTACATTATTATTATTCAGATTGCTTAAAAACTAATGTAGAACTCCACAACTAGTTAATATCAAAACTTACTCATTCCCAGCTTTGCCAGTGTCTCCCAGGAAGGTACGAGTACGCACAATGTACAAATACGTATCACGTACATTATTATTATTCAGATCGGGCGCTGTTCGGAACTTTTTCCTTTCATCGCGCACACATTCGCCCCACCAAATTACTTTGGACGTCCCGCCCGTTCCAAGTTCGCATTTTTTTTGGCGTATCGAAAAAGTTTTGAACCATTAAGCTGGGCTTAAAAGTCGCCGATACTATTGTGGGCCGAAAGTGAGACGTCATTCGGCTTTGATGGCGCGATTTGGCCGAATCATCCTGTAGACAAAGGATGCGTGTTTAATTTGTGGCCGAAAGTTGGGCCGGCTGATGTCGCTTCGGTATTCGCGATTTAAATTGTTTGTGCTTTGATATCGGGCTGCTGAAAAAACCGGCCAAGTGCGGGTCGGACTCTCGCACAAAGGGACCATTGACTAGATTTCAAGCGTATCAAGGTGCTGATTTTAATATCGAGTAAAAAGCTGCAATTAATTTTTGTATAGAGCTCTCCGAAAATACTGTTTTTATTTTAAATTTATGAGTATCGAGTAAAAACGGGAACCAAATCACGTTTTTTGTATGACCATATGTTCATTAATCTTTAATTTTTCTTGTTATAACAGCGTCAACAATCATAAATTGGAAAAATGTCAACTGTTTAGCTATCGTAGTTTTTGAGATGCAGCCTGTTGACAGCCAGAAGGACGTCCGTCCTTCGGGCAGACCGACAGGAAAGTCTTAGTTATATATAAAAAACAAACATTATCACAATTCCTGTTTGAAAAATATTCCTTTGCATAACAAAATGTTTGGTGAATCCAAGCTGCGCGATGCTGTTAAAAAGTTAAACTCGTTGCCGATACATGTGTCCCTTCCTTCCTGCAATACGGGACTCTTTAAGCGAAGCGTGAAGAAACATGTTTCTAACGGTGGCAACGGACTGGAAAGTAAGTTTACTTGTCCGCACGGAGATTTGGTTTTCTCTTTACGCTTATTGTCTGTATGAAATGGTAGTATATAATGTTATGGACCAAGTGAAGCGCCCCTGCCCCTTCGCCCCACCGCTTAGGCGTGGCCAACTATGTAGTTCCGCGCGCTCTATAAAGTCTGTCATTTTTCACGACAACAAAACGAAAAAGTTTTACACTATTCCCGAATTCTGTTAAGCGATACCATAAAATACACCCATATAGGTGCCCATTTGGCGACTTGACGATAGCATTTGAATGTCTGGCTTACAAGGGGGTTGCGTTATGACGTGTCAATATGAACATTTATGCGGGTGCAGGAAATTCAATCAGCAAGTGGTGCGTTGACTCTGTGCCAAATGCATTATGGTATTGTCGTAGAATATGGAATAGATGTCATGTTCCGTTGGACATTGTTTTTAGTACGGTAACCAATGGAGCGTGACGTATATTAATATTGCACTCAACGCACTTACTGCACTTAACAAATATTGTACATAGATAGATATTACTTATTTGCACACCAAAGAGATGACTTAAAACTGGCACTTAGGTACTATGACAAGTCGACGTATAATACAAATAAGAAATAAGAAATGTTTATTATTTTTGGACATCACAACACGATATACAGAACACACAAATTACACTTAAGCACAAACAAAGATAAACATACAAACATAATACACATAACAATCAATTATAACGGACACGGCCGTTGCGACGTCCAAAATAAAAGGGCCTCACTCAGCATTAGGCCGTGGCCCCCGTAGAAGCCACGGCGCTGGTTTTCAGTGAGTCCTGCTGAGTGAAAAGGCGAAATGGGCCTGCAAATAAGGCGGCCTTATCGCTTTCAGCAATCTCTTCCAGACAACCTTTGGGAAGAGCGTATTAATGTAAGACATCAAAATACGTAAATACATTTCAATTACCGTTTGCTATATTCCGAAAGGTAATTAACTGCCTAGGAAATTGATTAACTTACGACTGACTGGTTTCACTATGCCAGTCAGTCGTAAGTTAATCAATCAATATAGGTCACTATCTATCAAAGCCCAGCCCTGACTACTGAACAAACCGGGCTAGAATTTGGCATGCAAGTAGATGTTATGCTGTAGGAGTCCCCTAAGTGTAAACCCTTTGTTTTTATAAAATTCTACCCCAAGTATAAAATAGAGAATGAAAGTCTACTCCACGCGGACGAAGTCGCGAGCACAGCTAGTCCTTGAATAAAATAGGTTGTAGTGTAAAAATATTATGTTAGGTAGTTGATTTCCATAATATGTACTACGAGTACAACTTCAATATTGCAATTTAATTAAATACATCAAACGAACCTCTCCCAATTATCAAAGTTTCCAGACCAACCTACTTCAAATAATGAACACAAAAACACAATTTGTGTTCATTAACCAATCAAAGTTAACACATACACGAGCATATCAGCAAGCACCTACTTGCTTCCACTTAATTATTTATTAATTGAAATATTTATTAGCTCGCTTCAATTACGTTGCGTTTATTAAAGTAACTAATTATGTGCACGTTAAAATTTAACAAATTTATTAAGCGTAGCCTATCCCCATTTTTACCTTTGATCTTGATGAAATTTATAAATTAATAAAAGGTACTTAATGTTGTTAGACTTATGTCTGTTTCATGTGATGTTAATGCTATTAAATTTTATACAAGAGTACATGACTTATTTTCGATTAAATCTTGATAATTTGTACGTACATAATACCGTATGCATTTAGCTTGTCTAGTCGGATTTAGAATAGGATGTGGGTTTTTTTAATAGATGAGGGATTCAAGAGAAAGGTTTGTATGTATACATATAATGCATGCATATAGTATTGCACAATCATCACTAATATTATAAACGCGAAAGTTTGTTTGGATGGATAGATAGATGGATGGATGTTTGTTCCCTTTTCACGCAAAAACTACTGAACAGATGTTAGTGAAACTTTACACGAATATTGTTTATGCATCAGATTAACATATAGGCTATAAATTTCAACGATTCATCAATTTTTTCATTTAGAATTTCGGGAAAATATGTTACGGAATGATTAAAAACTTTTTGAATATACCCAAGATACTGTCATTTCTTGACTTTGTCAGCGAAATTATCAATTTGACATGACAGATACTGATATCGAGGTAGGAAAATACGGAAATTCGCCACCAATAAGTACAAATAATTGTGAATTAAAATTGTGCGGCTTATTTTCGGAATGAAATTCTTCGGAAGGGATAACCACCGGCGTTGTCTACTAGAATATTGCTCAGTTTCAGAGGCACCTCATTCAGCAACAAATTGGAACAAACTTTAGGAATAAAATTGTGTACAGTCAAAACAGATCTAGCATAACCAAGCAAGGCGGCCTGCATCTGATAATGAATCACAGTGACCAAGAACTAAAAACCTTACTGCAATCTCAGAAGGCTCACAACGGGCCACATGCCTAGCTCGGATGCGACGAAACTGCGATCAGTGTATGCTTAATAAATATTTTTCTAATCCAAATTGTAGTTTCTGTCCTCAATATACTTTCATTATAACATTTCAGCCTAATAAAATCGTTTTAATTACGCATGTCGGAAGAAAATAAAGCTTTGAAGTAAGTTAAGATTCATACACCGGCCAAGTGGTCGCTTTTTGGTCGGCGTGATACTTAAAAGCCTATGTACTAACATGTACAATTATTGTACATAGGTACCACCTATAATTAAAAAATCTTAATTTTATCGGTAAATAATTTTCACATTATATTCTTAGGGATGCTCAGTATGACATAAAGAAAAATCGAAATAAAAGATACTTAGTATTTTTAGCGTGGCTTCTCAAAATATGTTCATACACATGATATCCTCATAAACGCGTGATAGAGTCCATATACAAAAAAAAAAAAAAGGATATCCAGATTCTGTTTTAGTTGTATAGATATAAGATTATTATTAAACGCACTTATTTTCCAAAAAGTACAAAATAAGTATCCGTATTTCTATATTGTATGGGAGTGACCTATCACCTTTTCACTCCAAGCCTTCCTCACCTGCCCGTGGTGCATCCTGCCGACCAACAAACGAGGCTCTGGCAAACCGACTGGTGGTGGTAAAACCATAACGATGGAAGGCGTAGCTAGATATCACAGGCCTATGACGGGCAGCAGCGTGACCGGAACGAGAAGCTACGCCCTGCGATCGCCAACCCGCCTGCCCAGGTGGCGCTTATACCCATAATATCCTCCAGATATTTGCCCTAGGTGGCGAGCAAGTGAAGAGGCCTGTGTCCAGCAGGGGACTGTAATAGGCTGATGATGATGATGATTTCTATATTAATCAATCTTAAACGTATCGCGCCGACGCCAGCCCTGTCCTGGCCGAAAATCGGCCACAATGACCATTCTCCAAGCAGACCGGGCAAGTATGCACGAGATATTGAAGTGTACATGTTTATGCCCATACACAAGTGCATTACGTGCGGTTGCTCTGTTTGAAATAATGAGAATTCATAGTAGTATACTAGGTACGTAGGTAAGCACCATTTTTGATACCGTAAAAAGACTAATTGACTGAAAAAAAGTGCGGACGCGACATAACAATCTGATGACTGCTGACCCCAGTGGCGCATTATATCGGTTCCCGGTAGGATTCAATGTAGAAAACGAACCTTTTTTAGATAACTCGAATAATTCATGAAGACGTCGCTCTGGATAAGTCATAACCGGAACTTACAGTAAAGATAACCATAGCTTAAGACCAGGTGATTCCTGAACAATGGGCCGCGGCTTTCAATGGCCAACCAGTGGCCAACATGATGTACCTACATTGTGTTTGTCCTTTTTTTTAGAGGGGAATGCATTACGCACCTTTATGCCACCTCCGGGGGGAGGTGACATGGTGTGTGGGACTCACACCTCCCGAAATGGGAGGGTACACCCACTAAACCCCCCTGTGTCGCCAGTGGGCAGCAAGTTGCAGGGACACGGGCAACGCCGAAGCATACCGCCGCATCCCTGCATGCCCTGGCCAGCCGTAGATGACAAGCGGCCGGCACTTCTGGTCCGGGGAGGGCAAATACCCCTACCCCCGGCTTCCGGGGAGCAATAGAGTGCTCCCCGGGCGGACCTCGGGCAACGGTGTGGCTGCACCCACCACACCGTTACGCCCCTATGAGTGGAACATTGTGTTTGTCCTGTGTCAACCTATGTTCAGATTTCTCAGCACTCAAATCGAATACCTATTATCTTCATCATCTTTTGAGCATCCATTCGTAAGCGCGTGTGATAAAATAAGAGACAAAGACGCGTACGTACATGATATACAGAGTAAGCTCTTCATGACAAACCGATGTTCACGCAGGCAAAGCCGCGGGCAGCAGCTAGTATTAATATATTTTAAGTTTTCACGTTGCATCATATAATATATATAAATAGCGGGATTTAACACGCATATCTTTTTGAACCCGACGTTTCGGCAGTGGTCACGGGGAGAACTGGATGGATGGGGAGTACGTCGAATTCAAAAAGGTATGCGCGTTAAATGCCGTTTTTTATACATAACAATCATAAATCTCTGTGCATACACATTGGTTGGCATACTCGTAAAGATGTTTATAGATTCTTACAGATCCATAGTTCAACACTAATACAAACAGAGAGTTCAGATGCAGGAAAGACGCCCCACCGAGCGTGAAACGGGGAAGCACTAGGATAAAAGATGGGACTCTACTATATACTGAAAATACAATATATTCTCTTTACTTGCATGCTATATGAATAGATAGATAGGTATTCATTATTGCGCTCCAAACAGTTGACCTTCTTTTAGAAGAAAGCTTAGTTTATCTGCAAATCACCTGTTAGCACTGTCAGCCTCGTAGAAGTAACGAGTTTAGGTCTAGACTAGACCAAGCAATATTGAACGTCTAATCGCACTCCTCCAAGATGGATGCCCATTGAAGAACTGAAATTAACGCTTGTCTTTCCCTTGGGGCTTTAATTGAATTTACCCGACTGCAACATGTACAGTTGGGCTATAAAATAAGCGATTTAATTGGGATTCCATGGTTTTTTACAGTAAGGAGGATTGTTATTATGTAGTCTGGTATATCTAGCTCCTATGTCATATATTTTATGTGGCGAGAGGTTCGAATCTGACTCAAAGTTAGGGCGATAAAACCTTATTTTTTGCCGGGAACTTCTTTACGCATACACCAGTATAAGCATTGAATAAATGAACATGTTATTGAACCCCGCTAACTTCTCCTCCCTTTGGTTAAGGACTTCCAATCGCCCTGAAGGGGCCTGCGTCTAGCAGTGGACTGTGATAGGCTGATGATTATGTGTGTCCTATATATAGACTTACTCGTATAGGGCACAAACATAATAACACCTTGAAAATTGACAAACTTTACCATACCTTTTTTTTCTTGCCGCGTACACTCAAGCTTTGGAATGAGCTCTCTGCCGAGGCTCTCCCCCGAGATTACAGAATGGGGTCTTTCAAAAAGGTTGTGAAGAGGTTTGTATAGGCTAGGCAACGCGCGTGTGATACCCCTGGTGTCGCAGGTGTCCATAGGCTGCGGTTACCGCTTACCATCAGGCGGGCCGATGACTTGTTTGCCAGCAAAGTGGTATTTAAAAAAATACCTACATTTTTATTTTATCTCTGTACCCATTCACCGTCAAATGAAAACGCGTTCTATTACTCTCATATTTTGCTAAAATGTTTCAGATTTCAGAGGCATAATATGCACCTTGTCTTTTCAGACACCTCAAATTATCTTGTAACTGTTTTCAGTTCTCGCGGCAATAAATCGTGGTGACATTTATGGGGCGTTATCTTATTATTACTTGCAATTTGTTAAGATTGTACTTTAAGTAATGTTGCTACCTATATTTGCGTAACAAAGGTTGCTTATGCGTGCTTAATTAAAGTTAAAATTATATTATACTAGCAGTGCTCGCGACTTCGTCCGCGTGGAATAGTTATTTATTTCCCTTTTTTTTTACATTTTCCATTATTTCTTCGCTCCTAATAGTTACAGCGTGATGTTATATAGCCTATAGCCTTCCTCGATAAATGGTCTATTCAACACAAACATATTTTTTTAATTCGGACCAGTAGTTCCTGAGATTAGCGCGTTCAAACAAACAAACAAACTCTTCAGCTTTATAATATTAGTTAAGATTGATAAGGCGGAAATGCCATTCCAGCTAAACGGCAGATGGCCGTCGTAGATCTTGTAGTTGCGGAAACGCAGATTATTCGAGGTCGTGCTGGCGTCCGCTGAAGTATGGATGTGACCAGTGTTCTCGGTGCTAACCCGAGCTCTCGCGCAGATTATATATAGCGAGCTGCTGGACAGCGCATGGCACTACTGGCAGGGCCGTGTCTAGTCGGGCTGTGTATCCCGACTCCTTCTTTTTTTTCATAGTAACTCGACATAATGGCTTCCCTACGCCTGATGGAAAGCCAAAGAGAAGCCCAAGTCGCTATGACAACTGGCAAGCAACTGGTTAGTTTTAGTTACCCGTCAGTTGCCACTGCCATGCCGGCCTAACCCTAACCCCCCACGAGCTCCGGAGACCCTACTCACCAGCAGAAACACGACCCGGAGGTCATTTGGCTGCGGTATTCTATAGGGTGGAGGTCTTTCCACGGACGGGCAGCTCAATACGAGCGAAGACTCGCTATGCCCTACCTCTCTTCTTCTTCCTTCAGAATCACGACGTTGGCGACGTCCATCGGGAAGTTTAGCTGATAAAATTTACAACACACCACCATCTGCCTCTCCATGGCAGATAGTGAAGGTCCGAAGGGATCCTTAAATATAAAAAAGTAAAGGATTAGGTGTAGGAGTATGTAAGTAGGTACTTAAGCTATTCAAATAGACCGCTAAAGCTATTTACATACAATTAAAGCAAAATATGCACACACAAAAGGTTTAAAAAATATTTTTCTACTTCGATTAGATTGCTTGTTCTCATTGAAACGAGCGCTTGAAAATGCATTCAGAACGCGTAATCGATGTCATTATCTGTCTTTGTACTGTTTGGTGTGCAATAGTGAATATCTATCTATCAGCGATTCTATGTAATGAAAACGCGCTAAATATCTATCTTGTGTTGATGTACGAGCTGACCAAAGTAACATTTTATAAATCACTAGCTGTGCTCGCGACTTCGTCCGCGTGGAATAGTTATTTTTTTCCCCGTTTTTTTTTACATTTTCCATTATTTCTTCGCTCCTAATAGTTGCAGCGTGATATTATAGATATTATAGCCTAAAGCCTTCCTCGATAAATGGTCTATTTAACACAAAAATTAAACCGACTTCAAAAAAAACACAAACGACCAAAACTAAAAAGCAATAAATAACGTAAGTAATTCTATCCTTAATACATAATTATTTAAATATTACAATCATCACTTATTTTTGAAGTCGGTGCCAGCCTCTAGGTACCTAACGTAGACTGTTGTTGTATGACGCGCGCGGCCGGCAAATCCCCACGACAATATAGATACATTTATTTGTTTGGCTGGCACCGACTTCAAAAATAAGTGATGATTGTAATATTTAAATAATTATGTATTAAGGATAGAATTACTTACGTTATTTATTGCTTTTTAGTTTTGGTCGTTTGTGTTTTTTTTGAAGTCGGTTTAATTTTTTTTTTTAAATAATTTTATTTCTCTATTTTTAGTTGCGTTAATGTGCTGTGACCTTGAATAAGGGGTAATTAATGTCCTCAGAGAGTCTAAGAGTTTTACTTATTAATGAAAAATTTTGCTTTAAGTCAAGTGAAGACTTTGCGATCTAGAATCAAGCAAATCACTTACCAAATACCTGCCCTATTAGCCCTGCATAAGTACATACTACTACCTAGTAGTATCTATCGACCAATGTCAGTACTGTTCCCTAACTCCTAACCGTTAAGGAGTTCTGTGGCTTTATCATCAGCACCAGATGTTGACGCCCGGAAGCATATACCTGAGTAGAATATGATAACGTAACAAAAACACCATATGAGCATACAATTTTCGGTTGTTGCCCTCAATTTCTCCAGGATCCCATCATCAGATCCTGACTTGGTGATAATGGGACCACCTCGGAAGTGTCCTCTATCGAACAGAAAAAAAAATTTTGAAATCCATCCATAATTGACGGAATAATCGGTGAACATACATAAAAAAAAAAATATTATACATGCAGACGAATTGAGAACCTCCTCCTTTTTTCGAAGTCGGTTAAAAAGAATTTTTAAATTCGGCCCAGTAGTTCCTGAGATTAGCGCGTTCAAACAAAAAAAACAAACAATCTCTTCAGCTTTATAATATTAGTATAGATGCACAAATAGTGCAAGATTTAAATCGCGTTTTGACGTTCTTAATTAAAGTCTGTGGTAAAACTCCAACTGAAAACAAAAGCCTACAAATCGCGAAGCAAACTTCATTCAACTATAATTCGTGTGAGCCTAAGTGAGTTCCTAACTTACCCCGCGAGCCTACGAGGTAGTAATACCTAACATAAAAACTTTTTTAATCTCATTTATATTCATAGGGGTGTATGAGACCATTCATGAATATAATACGGCTAATTCACATGAACCTCGCAAGGAATCAAAATTTATTGGAAGATCATTTTCGTGGAAACAGTTTCGAATAGGGTCAGTCAAGTGGGTGGTAAGAAGGCGCTTACGAGGTATCAATTTTAATAGGGATGAACAAATGGTAGGAATATTAGATAGGTACGTGTATGCATGGCATCTATAGATAGATAGATTCATATAAATATAAAAATACAGGAAAAATAGACATGCCCAAGACATGCCACGCTGGGCCACACATTGCCATCTATCCCCAAACTAAGCCGAAGCTTACACTATGGGTACTAGACAACTGATCAACAATCCCAATATAACAACAATTGGAGATAAAAATAAACAAGGTTTAAATCTGGAAGCTTATAAAAGCATAAGCATAAAGATAAAATGGAATGAATAAGTCGACGGCAACTTCACTTTCATAAAGGTATACGTACAACCTTTTGACGGATGAATGTTCAATGTTTTTCTGCCCGAGTGTGAATTGCTGTTCAAAGAGGCGTTATTTGTTACTCTAACGCGTTCTAAACACTCTCGTATTAATATGAATTATTATTAATGGAAAATATTTTGAGGAATCTTGCTTTCCTGTGAAGATATTCTATGACTGTGTGATGTCGATCAATCCGTATTTGGGCAGCGCGGTTGACTAACACCCGTATTCACAAACGTTGCAATGCGTCGCGCGGACGCTCAGGTACCCAAAACATATTCATAGACAATGCTTGAGTGCGGGTCGCCATAGTAAATACTTTACTACGCATAGTGTTGTCAGTTTTCATAAATAAGTATTGTCGTGAACACGGGTGTAAGGTCCCTCCGGGCATCCCGACCCCCCCGACAGAGCGCTCGTAGCGGAACACTATCGGGTTTAGTGGGTATTCCACTAAATAGGTGAGCCCCACTTACCTGGGTTATTCCAGGTGTCCCATCTTCTATACTTATAATAAATTTGTAGAGAGGTCAATTCTGTACATGAAATATTTTTTCAAAATAACTATCTGGGGGTGATTAGTGATCGATACTGATGCCAAAAATGCAATCAGTAAAATTTTTGTCTGTATGTTCGTTATAGAAAAAAAAACTACTGGACGGATTTTAACGAAACTTTGTAAAATTATTATTCAAACTCCTGGGCAGGTTATAGTATACTTTTCAACACGCTACAATCAATAGGAGCAGAGCAGTGACAGGAAGTGTTGGGAAAACGGAAGAAATTTTTAACCGCATGTTTGAGCGCGCATCACGCGAGAACTACTTCATGGAATTAAATGCGGTTTTCACCAATGTATTGCTAGAGGTCTAACTTAGGCACTAGGTATAGGTATAGATAGGTATTTTATGAAAGTTCGTTATTTTTGAAACCCGAAATACACGCGTGCGACGCGCCGGCACAGCTAGTACCCCATATATTTAAAAACATATGGTAAGTATACATCCAGGAGTATTCACTGGGTACAAATAAAACCTACTGCGGTCACCAACCCGCCTACCAAGCGTGGTGACTAAGGCAAATTCCCCCAAATTACTATTGTCATTGCGTGATGCCTATGTCCAGCAGTGGACGTTTACAGGCTGTGACTCAACTTTTATTTAGCATTGTTTAACTTTAAAATATTTAAAAATGTTGTATTACTAAAACATGTAACAATTGGCGATTTAAAAAGAGTAACTACCGAGTTTCTTGCCGTTTCTTCTCGGTAGGAATCTACTTTCCGAACACGGCGGTAGCTTCTTTTAAATTGCTTTCATTCACATTTTTACATTACTTTTTACATTTGTACACAATTTTTTTACTTGAAGATTCATAAGTGATTATTTTAATTCTATGTGAATAAAGGTATTTTTGATTTGATTTGATTTGTGCATCCATCGTTCCGTACACTAGATACACATTGATCTTAATTTATCATGGCAGTATTATTTATACCTCACGTTATTACACTCGTTTGCATTCGAAACGTTACTCCAACAACATAAAAATATCTTCCAATATTTTATATTCATTCACTGATCTGATTCAATATTATTCCAGCGTGCGTTGCTTATGAAGCGTTAATGTAAAGAAAACTCATTCACTTCCAACGAGTTTTATCCGTAGGAAATAATCCTTTGCATTGAAGAACATAAGAATCAAATTGATTCGTATCTTCGAGCTGGATCGAGTTTATTTTTGCTTAATAAATACTTGAGATAAGTCTACTGGAACGCTGATTCTATGGCCTTTACTATTGTGAGAACAAAACGATTGCCTTTGTAGACTTACAAATGTAATGTTGCTGAAAAGCCCTATATACGGCTCTAGATGTCAAAGAAATAGTACATGATATGTCCGTTTTATGTACGATGAACATGTAACTAGATTAAATGGAATAATTGTAGGTATCCATAAGTGAAGATATGTATCTACACCGTATTTTGGTTGAAATTTAGATTAAATTATCTACTAAAGGCTTTTAGAAGGGTTACGAATGATATAGAATAACAAGATTTTCTTAGAAGGAAGCGTTTCATACCTAGTGTCTTTCATAGTACATGAAAAAGCTTTGATGCTAGAAGTTGGGTCATACAAAGTGTAAAAGTTTAAAATTTATAACTCAATCTGCTTTATGATTTAGAGAACTTAAATTCCGAGAACTAAAAAAATATTTTTCTTAGTTTCGCTCCTGACATAAAAACCGCTGGTTTGATCCCCGTTCAAACATTTGTGTGCGTGAACATGACTATTTGTATTGGAATGGCTATTTGCTATGTAAGTATAAAACATATTTATTTACAAAAAAAAGTAACTTAAGTACATAGTTAAGTAAGTACATCACTTGTCCAGTACCCATAGTACCTTCGGCTTAGTTTAAGACTAGATGGCGCGGTGTGATCCAGTGTGGTAAGCCCTTGGATTATTTATTTATAATTTCACGGGCGAATTTAGCCGTTGAGAACACATGTCAGAACAAATTAAACAAAACAACTTAATACATTCGTGAACCATTAAAACGCGAACAAATAACAGTCATCAAATGTGTTTCCACATTTTGCAAGCGACCGTCCGCGCCGCTTACAGTCACCGCAATGTGTACCTCAAAAATGCAGAAATATATTTTTTGCACCGAAAACTTGTGTAATTTTCGAAACAGTTGAGCTAAATTTGGGGAGCGCAGTGTCTGTACAGTCAGCAGCAAAGGTCGATTGGTTGCATTGAAAATTAGACTTTACAGCGAGCAGGGAAATAGCAATTTACAGTGCAGGTGCAAACAAAGCGCTTTGTCTCTACATTTATGTATAGTGCGGACGGCTAAGTTATGGAATTCTTCGCCAGACCTCACGTGGCTCATTCATCAATATCATCATCATCAGCTGATCATAGGCCTCTCCAGTTGTTCAACACTTTATGCAAACACCTGGAAGATTTACCCATAATCGCCACGCTGGGCAGGCGGGTTGGCGATCGCAGGGTGGTGACGCTGATGACCTGTCTGTCCTGTGCTGACCTGTCGTTCCTAGCTACGCCTTCAATCGTGATGATATATATTTTCATCACGATTGAAGATCATTACATCCCATTACGTTGCTCATTAGATGTACCTATGTAATCTTCAGATTTTCAACGCTAGGGTGAATCGGTTTTTGTTGTCTCCACCGTAGGCTCTAACGTTGCTTAACATTAAGAAAATATCACTTTGTACTGCCCAAATCATTATCATTTCTGAGAATGTATAATAAAATAAAATAAATAACCCAAGACATGCCACGCTGGGCCACACATCGCCATCTAGCCCCAAACTAAGCCGAAGCTTGTACTATGGGTACTAGACAACTGATAAACTTACTTAGATACTTTTTTTAAAAATAAATACATAAATATTATTGTTTCTTTTCGCTAGAAATCGATTCTACCAATACTAAAATAGAATTCAAACGAATAGTTTATAAAAAATCGCGAGAAACAGAAATTCTCATTCAAAATATTTGCCGATCCATTAAAACGAATCTCAAGTCAGGCTTTTCTCGGATTTTCTTACAAAAATATCAAATAGTACTCTTGATACACCCAGGAAATCCCGGATTAGAGGAACAGATTTCAGTATAGGTACTATGCAAATTTCCTCTTCGAGGCGTTATCTTGGTAAGCACGAGGATATAATTTATACTAGCTTTCGTCTCTAGCTCCGCTGGGGAACAATCGTCTGGCTGAATTTCGTGGGTATACCTACATGGCATGAGAAGTTACAAGGTCTCTCTTAGATTAGGTTGATATTCTAAGTTAAAATGGTACGTTACTCTGCCATGTAAGGATTTTGTTGTTATAATTCATTCATCGGCTTTTTGTGTTTAACGGCTTTTGAATCCATTCGTTTATTTGCAATAGAATTTTAAATTGAAAATTTTAAATGCATCGAAATATTTTTCGTTTAAATATGAGTTTATTGGTATTTTCTATTGAACTACACGTGAGTTAAAACGAAATGTATTTTTTATTTAAACATAGGTACGGCGTACGGTACATACATACGGCGTGTTTATATGGAAATCCCATAACATTGGGATTTTAACGAGACCACTTATAAGAATCGAAATGCAATGCATTTACACTTTTAATAAAAAAAATGATATTTAAATTTGATATTTATTTATTCTTACCCAAAGTTATAGCAGTTTCTGCAATTTTCTTTTTATAAAAATGTATGAATAACTCATGAAATCCGTTATTCCTAACATGAATTGTTAAAATTTGTATTAAGTAAACTAACATTTTACTCTACAAACCTTTAGTCTAAAATGAAAGGTAGCATAGTAACTATTTGTTAACCCATTTTCTTTTATTAAATTAATAGAAGTTAGAAGACAATACTGCCTGTAAGTTAAAGTTGAAGTATTAAATAAACAAAGATGGTCTAAATTCAAATAACTTAAATTGGAATTAAGCGCTTAACGAGAAAGCGTATTTATTACTCAATACGACCGCAACATTTACATCAAATTTACGGATCTCGTCTAATTCAAAGCGGGCAAATCCGTTTGCCATAACTTAGTCTAAATAATCAAAGCGAATGAATATTAAAGGGACCTTAGAATAGAAAATGATTTATTGACAACGCAGAGACACGTAGAAAACATTACAGTGTGCCTAGCACGAACACTTTCGAAAAAGTATGCGTAACGTACCTAACCGTAAACAGGGCGATAATTTTCACTACGTTAACGTACGCAAACGTAGCACCTCTTACGCACGATAGGGGCGCTGTACCATCTTTCATAAAAATGTTTACGGTAACGTTACGCATACTTTTTCGAAAATGTTTGTGCTAGGCACACAGATAGGTGCATACAATACAGTTATACGTTCACATCAACAGAAGCTAAACAAAGAAAAAATAAAATAAAATGCTTGTAAATCAGAATAGGTATGTGTAGCCAATCAGGTCCCTCCTCTGTGCAGTTATGGCATCGAGGACACCATAACAGCGCTGGTATTTTGATGGGACCTGTTAAACTTAACAAGTTTTGGATGACGAAGAAAAATATGGCGAAGAAATCTTCATCGCCGGCCTACAAGCGTTTTTCTATCCCGGCCTTCAGTCATCCAGCCAATGCCTGCAGTTTTTCTAAGGTCATTAGCCCAACGGGCCACGGGCCATCCTACAATGTGTCTACTTAAAAGCGGTGTCCACTCCAACTCGTCTACTCCATCGATAGTAGGTTCTAAGGCAGACATGACCCATTGCCACTAATCCTTTAGAGTACTAATCTTATATCATCATCATCATCAGCCTATTACAGTCCACTGCTGGACATAGGCCTCTCCAGTTGTTCGCCACTTAGAGCAAACATCTGGAGGATATACCCATAATCGCCACGCTGGGCAGGCGGGTTGGCGATCGCAGAGCTTAGCTTCTTGCTCCGGTGACGCTGCTGCCCGTCACCGGTCTTTAGTATTTATTTTCAGCAGGATGCACCACGGGCAGGTGAGGTTGGCTTGGAGGGAAAGGATAATAGGCCGCTCCCTTACATCCCCATTTATCTCTTAACCATCTCTTACTAAACGCACACCGCACCGCTAGAACACGCAGTAGGGCGGTACGCAACGATTTAAATGTTTCCCTTGTACATTAGCCATTTACACGGAATCTACATAATCCAAATCTAAATAAAATAAGCATAACTCGAAAACAAAGGCCCTAATTGACAGTCGGGCTCGTTCACCGTCAAAGGTTAAGTGTATGCAAATATACGAGCCTTATTCCGGTCTTCATTTGTCGCCTGATTGCGGGCGGAGGGAAATACGCCGTCTGTTGGTCTCGGATAAAGCGGTGTGTCCACTAGCTTAGTACGTGATGTGCAACATGTAGTCGGGTGATTGGGTGAATGTGGCCGCGCATCGAGTTACCCAAATCTCGATGGATAATGGACTAGTAGGTATGCCTTGAACTGGAGAGGTGCCCAGCTGTAGACAGGAGACGGATGATGACGATGTACTTCTCAATAACTATAGCGACATAATTGATATTCACGCCAACTCATTTGCCAAGCTTGGGTAGGAATATTTTGTGCCAGACCTGGCTTTAAAATACTTGTTAAGAATTGAAGAGAAAAGGAAAGGAAAACCAGTCTCAAAGAAAATTAATAAAGATATATTTTAAAAGTAAAAAATAATAACATAAAATAACCGCAGCACGCACAAAGTCAACACAACAACAACAGATTTTTCACCATAAAACAAAAGAAGATAAAAGAACAGAAACAGAAAGATTTATACTAAAGAGGCCGGCCATGCGGCCAGTCCGAAACAATACTAGTTATGGTAAACACAATTATTTTTGCTTTTTTTTGTTTTGTGTACATACCTATTTTTTTATATGACTTTCTGTCTTTATATGCATGCGGTGTTTACCTTAAAAGATTGTTACACTTAGTTGGTAAGATAACATATTATTACAAGTATAGGTATCATAGTTTTAAAGTATACAAACACTGGTAAATCTACTAAATATATAAAAAAAAATCAATTTACGCAGTTGAAATCAGCTGAAGCTACGCTAACCGTATGTTTTCAAACTCAACGCTGCATTCATGTATTGTACAACATGTTGAATTAAAAATTGTTGCATGTGGATACGTAGCTTAAGGAATAAAGGCTGAGTGATAGTAGGTCAGCAAAAACGGATAATCATTTTAGCTGAAGAAGAATATATACCAAGCTGATTAGGTATTTCGTGAGAGTTTGTTAGGCTCTGGATTTTCAATGGAGCTATCAAAGGTTTATCGCTCTTGAAAAAAAGGAGTTCAGGTATTTGCTAGGACAAAAATAAAAGAGCGAATACTCGTGTGTACACTTTGACGGTATTTTATATTTACTTAAAAGGTATTTGCTTAGTAAAAGAACAAGTCTGCCGAAAATCTGCGAATTGTATGTAAATAATGTTTGGTACCCGAAAGTGGTAAAAATAAAAAGGCTACTGTAGTTACTATATGAATAAAAGTGACATAAATAGATTGTTGAAAATTTTTATAAAATAATTATGAGACAATATTATCTCCGACCGATTTCGGCCATCGGCGCTCGAGCGCTCGAAAATGGCTTTTGAGGCCTATAATAGGGCACTTTGATGGCATTTAATCAGTAACTCTACCATCAGAAGCCTGTGGCAAACTGTTTGATGAGGTACCTATGAGAGAAAATTTCTTGGTCATCTTACTTGGCTGGATCCTCTAGGGTTTTTGTTTGGTTTTTTATACCACTAGGGTGGTAAACAAGCCTACGGCCCACCTGATGTTAAGCGGTTACCGCAGCCTCTGGACACCTGTGTAGGGTCGGGAGTCCGTGGCATATTGCCGGTTAATCACCCTGTAGGTAGATAGTTAAGCCACTAAGTAGGTACATTATTTAATTCCGATAGATAAATCTGTCAGTCTATCTATAATTTAACATTGTTCCGAACCTAAACCAAAATAGTTTAAGCGCTTGTGTTACCCAAATAGAATTCAACGAAGGTACTACAAAATAAATATTTTACAATAGAAGGCTTCTAAGGCCAAGAAAAATAAAAGGTCGATGCTTCAGGTAACTTCTGACAAAGCCAAATATTTGTAGCGTGTCAGTCCCCTTTTCTTGTAGGACATCATATACGGATTCACATTTTTCCCGTTTTGAATAGTTTACGTTAACCAAACAGGAATTTTTCAACAGCAGAACCCTACCCTTGTTTGTTGTCGAATCAGTGTAGTGTGCAAAATAAAAAGATAGCACTGAAAAGCAGTCTAGACGAATCCCAAACTTAAGGTCTGTTCACGATTTTAAGGGGAACGCACTTTCCCTTGATAGTAAGTATCTAAATTGCGGCTCAACACTCCACGAGGGAATTACACCAAAATAGGTGGGTAACTATGATTACCCCAATGAAATTCGTTGTGATCTGTTCAATCAAGGACTATGGATCCCCCGCGAGTGCTCTGCAGACCACCTGCGGCCCACTCTCATTTATTTTATATCTACGCTTCCTTAATAAAATACACATAGAGATCAACTGCAAAAACGGCGTGAGGCTCAGGCCATTTTCGATGTACGGGCGAGCGTGAACAAAGGCATTCTTTGAAAAATGTTGCTCCATATTTCAGTGGAATTAGTTTTGGAAACGGCGAATGAAAAGGAGCAGATGTGGAATTTTTTCATAGGTCGCGATATAAATTTACACGCAAATATTAAACAAGAAAAGTGGGCAATAATTTTGCGGCAAATGAGATTGCGTTAAGTAGAAAGGTTTTTTTTTTCGGTGTTTAATGGCCAATGTCCAATGTCGGGTGATTTGGGTGAAGAAATCGTATTGTTATAATTTATCTTTCCTCAGTTGAGATGCTTGTTTCTTCTTGTGTAACTCAACATTTAGAGCTCTTTATTTCATTTAACCACAAAATAGTCGGCTTTTATCGCGCACACGGTCGGCTTTAAAGTTGTCCTGCCCAAACTTCTAGACATAATAGATAAAACAATGGGATTTGGATTTTAAAAGGACTTTGGGCATTACGAGGTTAAAAAGCTTTTGAAGCGTCGTCATTAGATAAATAAATAAGAATAAATAAATAACCTAAGACATGCCACGCTGGGCGATACAGTAGCCCATTTAATAAATAAATAACATAACATAATAACCATAAATAGCCCATATCTAGCCCTTAACTAAGCCTAAGCGTGTACTATGGGTACTAGACAACAGATAAACTAAACAACTCTTTATGAAGACGCCAAAAAAAATACTTTAATAAGAAATAACATATGATAAAAAAGTAGTATTCCACTGATAATAACAACAGAATGGTTTGTAACTATAATGATACAATGGGTATTACTACAACTACAAAAGTAGACAAAAGCATTGTTGTTGTACCATTTAGGCGATCTTATCGCTTTGAACGGTATCTCCCAAACAACATTCATTATCACTTATAAGTCGTTGTATCTAAGATAAGATAAGATATTCTTTATTGCACCAAAATACAAACATTTAAAGACAAGGTATAACAACTAGTAGTACAATTTAGGCGGTCTTATCGCTACTAAGCGATCTCTTCCAGACAACCTTCAGGTAGAGGATCTAAGTATTTCGAAATAGATAATATTTAAATTAAATAATAGTTTACATTGTAAGTTCCCTTATTTACAACAAAACTTATATTTTTCTACTATATTGTTATAAGAAAACCAACGTAAAGTAATGTAGGTAACGTTACCTACGTTACTACTTGTATTTACTCTGTACCCGCTATAAAAATACGGTTCCGTACAAGCGTGTTATTTTAATATTCTCTATCTCAGCCGGTGCGCAAGATGGATTCAGGCCCGGGAAAGCTCTCGGGAAAAGATTGCAGGAATTAAAGTAGGGTTTCTTTTAGACTTTCGCCGCCTAAATGAGCATGTGTAATATGGAAGGATAAAAAAAACCTTATTGGATTTTTTTTTGGTTTCGAGTGAATTCCTTGTGGGACGAAACGACTAGAGACCCGTTAATGTTGGCCTGACTGTCTAGTCAGGATGACTATCACTTAACCAGTCTTGGTTAAGTGGTAGTCATCCTTTTGAGGCGATATTTTCATAGGTTTGATCACTGGATCAGGGACGAACGTTCATGTGGAGATCACTTGTGTTTATTCTGTGTCTAATGCCGGCTATACACGCTACGGTCTACCGGAGAGGTCCACCTGTGCAGGTATGCCTGCGCAGATCGACCGGAGCGTGTGGGAATAGACCTGGGCAGCATAGCAATCATAAATAATTTATGATTGCTATGCTGCTTTTTTTGTGTTTTAATTATTAAAACACAAGAAGAAAAAAGCTTGAGTGTAACTCGAATGCACGATCCTTGGTTCAGAAGGCAGGAGTCACTACCAAACGAGCTACTGTGCCAGGCAAACCAGTCCCAATGTGTCGTCCGGATTGTTAAGGTTTACTAGAGTTCGTGACTTCTAGATTATACATTGGTTTAAGTGTCGTCTCGTTCACCTTAGAACGCCTGTTTTATTATTCAAGGACAGGTCTGTAACTTTGCTTCAGGTATCAGGTTGTCTCCTAGGGATACGTTGCACAAATTAAAGTGAAACGCTGTATAAACAGGGTCGCTTCAATTTTGTTTCGACTAGAAGTATGCTCCTGGAGTATAAAGAGTTAATGTCTGCATTGAGTATGGTAATTTGCTTTACGTCACAGTGTTGTTAATATTTAATATTTATAGATAAGTAATGTTTTTGAATACGGGTGTTAGTCTATCAAATTTGATATAAACATTCCACTTTACAGACTAAATATTTCCTGTATTTTTATTGCAAATCATCGTTATAAATATTTACCTTATGCACTCAGTGCTACTGAACTGAACGCTACGAGCGGATGATTTATTCATCAGAACTGGCGGCATCCAATAACATGGCTCGTTTTAAATTAGCATTCATATTCTATTAAAAATGCACATGTGAAAAGATTTGAATTTAATGGATATAGCCCTGCTAATGGTTGGAATACCAGATACGAGTTACATTTTGTATCACGTAACCGTATAGAACGAGCACATTTTATTAACGTTTTGACTGTTTCCTGAATTACATGTTATAATAAAACATTATAAATTTTTAATGTACGAGTTTAATGTCTGCTTTGCTCACACCATAAACATTAACAGTTCACTATGTAATATGTCCCCACATGAGTTGTTCAAATGTGCTCGAGATTACCTTAATCTAGGGTTATAATACGTCTGTCAATCACGACATTACATTATATTACACTCTTATAGTATGGGATCGTTTAAACGGAGTTTAAAGAAGCATGTTGCGTGGCGGGATAGCTGTGGTGACTGACTGGAAACTCTGTTTTTTTTTCCAGTCCAACCAGTCATGTTCATGCACACAAAATGTTTGTACTGTGCGGGGATCGAGCCAGAACCCTTTGCTCAGAAGGCAGAGGACACTACCAAATAAGACATCGGGCCGGTCAATTTCTTTTTTTCTGCGTAAGTATGTATATTTACAAATTGAAACTGCAGAAATAAAGCATTGAATTATGGTTTGAAAGATATCGTGGCTGGTTCCGAAATAAAATAGCCTTTGTTATCGCAATTTTTTACATGTTTAAAATAACAATCACATGTAATTCCCTGTCACTCGGCTTCAAAAGTAACATATTAATGGAGTGCAAATGTCCCCTTTGGGTCACATTTCCTCTTTATAAATCTGCGTTTCTAATAGCGGTTTTTTCCCAATAGCTCGGTAGCGGACCGGATTCCAGATGCAAATGATGACGCGTCGTTTGCAATTCAAAAGAGGATATTATAATAGTGTATATTACAGCCTTTGTACTAGAAGGATGCCAAATTTGGAATAGGAAAAATGAAGAAACCCTTGTAATACTCAAAAAGAACTTGACAATATGTACCTCTTACGGTGAGGCACATGTTAATTACTTTTGACATCCGTAATGACTGAATAACGTCATTGTCGCCGAATTACATGGACGTATAATAATATAGTACGTCCATGCCGAATTATATTAGAACTCGCGCACTTCGGGTATTTCAGATAAACATTTCATAGGGTTATAATATTATAGCGCCACTAGTGGAGCGAAAAGATGATGAGCCGCTACCTTACGTCTTTTTTATAGTAGCTCGACATAATGGCTTCCCTACCCCTGATGGAAAGCAAAAGAGAAGCCCAAGTCGCTGTGACAACGGGCAAATAACTGGTCAGTTACCTGTGCCATGCCGGCCCAACCCCAACCCCCCACGAGCTCCGAAAACCCAGTAGGGTTCATCATCAGCCTATTACAGTCCACTGCTGGACATAGGCCTCTCCAGTTGTTCGCCACTTAGAGCAAACATCTGGAGGATATACCCATAATCGCCACGCTGGGTAGGCGGGTTGGCGATCGCAGGGCGTAGCTTCTTGCTCCGGTGACGCTGCTGCCCGTCACCGGTCTTTAGTATTTAGCTACGCCTTCAATTGTGATGGTTATACCGCCACTAGTCGGTTGCCAGCGCCTCGTTTGTTATTCGGCAGGATGCACCACGGGCAGGTGAGGTTGGCTTGGAGCGAAAAGATGATAGGCCGCTCCCTTACATCCCAACCTCTTACTATATATAGGCAATAATATTTATTTCATTGATCTCGTCTGATTTCACGATTCACACGTGTGAGGATACGTACCTACATAAAAGTATGAATGTTAAATGATTTATCCCCTATTGCCCTATTGGTCCGCCCCACCTATAATGGCCGAATTCGAGATGTAAATGATGACGTGTCATTTGCAATTCAAAAGGGGATGTAACAGATATACTTTCGATAAGGGATGCCAGTTTTTCAAAGTGGCAAAAAAGTTATTAGTAGGTAATGTTATAATTCTGTGAAAGAAGATAAGTTGGATATGTGCCAAGCCCAAAACACATTTCCGATGTTTGGTAATAACTACTTATGTAGGTCTATGAGGTTTATACAATGCTAACTAATACCTGGGACTTTCTTGCTAATACTTTTTTATTTTTTTTTTATTTTTAATATATATCGGATAACATACCTATACATTGCCCCGATCCCAAAGTAAGTAGCTTAAGCATTTGTGTTATGGGTATCAGAATAACGAAGGTGCAACAAATAAATACTTAAATACAATTATAAACACCCAGACACGAAACAAACACAAGTGTTCATCACTCGAATTATGTACAGTAATCTTAACTTCTCGAATAAGTTGTTTAATACAACTTGACTGGCTCGATGACTCATTTGGTGACCTCTGCCTTCTGAGCCAAGGGTTGTGGATTCGATTCCCGCACAGTACAAACATTTGTGTGCATGAACATGTCTGTTTGTATTAGTATGGGTGTTTTCTTTGTATAATATTTATTTATTTACAAAAAAGTATATAAGTAAGTTTGTCAGTTGTCTAGTACCCATTACCCAGTACTCTTCGGCTTAGTTTAGGGCTATATGGCGATGTGTGACCCAGCGTGGCATGTCTTAGGTTATATTAACTAATTACAAGCTGCACCTTTTATTCGAGTGGGATGAGAAGGTTGCTATACAACTGTAGATACCTAAGTATTACTAAATGCAACTGATTTTTATATTTGTTAAATAAAACGGTAAAAAATTATAGGTATTATAAAAAAGCATAGTAGTGGCATCTAATTGTGAAGGTCTACATACCGAGCATTGAGTTCAATCAATCAACAGCCCTGGTTTGAGAACTGCTGATCATTGGCCTCCCTTAAATTTGCACTGTATGTACATATAACATTGAGTTAGCAGTTCTTCTAAAGTCGTCAGACCAACGGTTTCTGGGTTACCTTGAGTTAGTTATGAACAGGTTAGAAATGTTTCATCGGGTCTATCTGGCAGTTAAGACATTTTAGTTACATTTTGGTAGGTAGTTGTTATTTCTATCGGGTTAAAAGCCAACGTTAAAAAAATGTTTCAAATTCAAAATACTCTTGAAAACTGTACAGCTCGCCAACCCTACCGTTGTTTGACTAAAACGAATCACTTGTCCCGTAATCCTATTCTAATTTGAACTAAGGAGGAGATACTTACTTTGCCTTTTTTGCGGTCCGCCATGTTTTGGGAACGTACCATTTAGAATTTAGTAGGTACAGTGGTTTTAAAAGTTGCCTTTTCTCTAGTTCAGCTTAAGTAAGAATATGTTGTTTTCTTTACCCTTTTTGTGGAAAGGTTTATGTGAACGCTTGAGAATCTTTGAATTTAGATACAAACTTGGTAGACTTAACAAAGATACGAAACGGAAATAGGATTGAAAAAAGCGGGGGAGTCGTTTGCAGAATCTGTAATGGTTTTTAAAGGTTTTGATGCGGCGACCTTGAGCTGACGAAGAGCTTACTGTACTATATCTTACACATTCTCACGGTCTGACGGTTTTAGATCTTATCGTGGTCGATTCTTGGGTGTAGAGAGCTGTACACTGTCAAATTGAATGGAGGTTACAATAGAACCACCCTGGTATGATCATGAAATTATAGAAACATTCGTGTCCTCATAAAAAGTGGAAGTATTTCCTAGGTACTAGGTTCTGGATCAAGATCCAAGGATCTTGACTGTTTAAAATGGGTAATGCGTCTAGTCTTCTTGCTTGTATCTCCATCTGAACCTATTCTCCTAGCTTCAGTCATCTTGAGTACGTAGTATATTTAGAACCAGGTCAGCTATGGCAACTCATGTCTATGGATGTCGCTTAGATCTTAACGCCATCTGTTATTAGTAGTCAGAACTAGTGAAGTTGGCACCACAAATGCTTCACACCAATTTTCGCCGTTCTCCAGTGAAATGTAAGACAATAGAAATAAGAAACCCCCTTAGTTTCTTTCTAATCTCTATCAAATACTGTGTGCTGCTATCAAAACGTCAAGACAAAACGATGTCGACGTGTAATAACTTCTATTCTTTACTATTTTCCCACTCGGATGTTGGAATTCCTTGCAACAGAGCGTGACTGAAACAATAAGTTGCTTTTCATTTTCTCTCCGTTCGTGTTGAAATTATTGACGGGATTAATAAAGCTTTTTTAGGGCTCGCTTTTAGCTTTTAGTTGCAGATATTGTTTCCAGTTTTTTTTTATTATATCCTTATTGTTGATATTAAAAATTAATATTGTTTTAAAATGAATATGTCATTACACTTTGGATAAGTGTTTTAACATTCAATGCCTCTGCATTTTTGTTAAGTTTAGTACGTAACTCGGAACACCGTCGTAAAGTTGCCTGTCTGTCGGTATTCTATCGGTAGCATTTTGGAGAGTGTGCGACGGAATTATTTAATTTGATTCCTCCTGCTCCTTTCTATCACCGGACGAGCAGGGATACGGCGAATAGGCACCGTTATATGGTGCAAGTTCCTAAGACTCGCACAGCGCGTTTCGCCTCTACCTTCATAGTGCGAACGGCTAAACTATGGAACTTTTGCCGGGCTCCTTGTTTCCCGAGAGATATAATCTTCCGATGTTCAAGGAGAGAGTGAACTGGGTTTTGCTGGGTGAGAGCGTTCCATCGTAGACTACATCGCAAACTCATTTCGAATAAAAAAAAAAGTTTCTTGATTATGCTGGTATGTATTTCCTTGAAATGATTTTGGCGAGACGTGTCTTAAATTTCAAAATGGATTTGATAGACAGTACGATTGAGGTGTACCTAACTACACCGAAGTAAATCCTTATCTTTATTCTTTACTAGCTGCTGCCCGCGGCTCTTCCCGCATGAATATTCGTATAAAACATAGCATATGTGTTAATTAAACGTATAAGCTATATTACTGCAAAGTTTAATTAAAATCCGTTTAGTAATTAATGCGTGAAAAAGGAACAAACATACATCCATCCAAACAATCTTTCGCAATTTATATTATTAGTAGGAGTAGGAAGTAAGAAGTAGGGTAGGATAGGATAGTAGGATCATATTGGAGTTGATAAAATGAAAGGTAAAATCTGGTTTATGATTAAACCGCAACATTCTGTGCCCATAATCGCCAAGCCGAACAGTCGGGTTGGACATCAAGTTATCTTAAACTGTCACTATTATTAAAGTAAATTTAATATGAGAACATTGTAGAATATTCTTTTCTTTATTAAAAAGGCTTACTTTAATATCTTTCTTTTGTCTCCATTTGACAACAAGCTAGCCGGGCATAATACCAAGAATCTTATGAAATCCGAATCGCGACATTCCTTTGAATGAAACAGATACCAATAAATGCTCTTTCATCGAACTGTAAAATTGTTGTAGTGGATTAAAACTTTAAAACCGTTACAGATTTTCTTTTGAAACACTTTTTGGATCGAACTATTTCTGTAATCAATAAAATTGAAGCAAATGAACAATATAATCTAGAAAAAAAATATGTATAAGTATCTCTAGGATAGAACCATCGGGTTATTTCCAAAAAATCTTAACAGTGAACTAAGTAGTTTTTTGAGCGCTGAAAATTCGAACGCTCGAAACTACAACTATCAATTTCAAATACTCGTAGATTGTACAATGCTCTAGAAACGAACTTTGAAATGTTAATCTATTTTAAAATAAGTGGTATAATAACGTGTACGTTGTCTAAAATAGGTATTTTTGTGTATCTATAAGTTTGTAATGAATATATTTAAAAACTACTGTGCCGATATCAAAAATTCACTCACCATTGGAAAGCTACATTTACCCTGAGTAACAGCCTATACTCATAATTATTTATAGCTAGACTAGAAAAGATTAGAGATTCTTTCTAAAACGCCTACAACACAACTCAAATGAACTGTTTATCTGAAATACCTGAAGCGAAGCGAAAGCGGGACGTTAGTTATGTTTTTTTTTCTAAATGACTACGATGATGACCAGGGCGGCCTTGTCGTCATCACCGGACTCTCACCGCTAGCGCTAGTCATGTATAAAGGTGCAAGATGACGCCATCTATTTGGAGCACACAAGCCCGTTCTATCTTGCATACATTTCTAAGGAGTATAACTTGGAAACAATAACTCTTTTAAAACACTTTTAGGTCGAACTATTTCTATAAATAATTGAAGCGAATGAACTCTTAGCTTTAATAGGCGTCATTAATTACCATCTACAAGACAGCGTCCAAAACATTTGGCTTTCAGAGAAGGGTTGGCTGTGCCCCTGATACCTATTCAAATGTTTTACAGCGGGGGTCACAGTGACCGCTATTGTACGCCACAATGGAGTGTTAACAAATCAGTTGACCGTGGATTTGGTAAATGCTTAAATGGTTGATTGCGACCCTAACTTTGAGCACACTTAACCTTTGCCGCGAACTGTGAAATTGGTAGAGAGCAATGATTAATTAATCTTCAGATGATTGTCATAGCAAAGGGATTGTACAAACTACTGTAGATTATATTAACTGAATTAAACTATTAGGGGTCATGCAAAAAGTATAAGTTTTGTGCGAGTATTGGCAGTTTTCATAGGTTTTAAATTTAAAGATAATATGGCCATACATAATATAATAATAATATACTACAAACTAA
Source organism: Conogethes punctiferalis (assembly GCA_031163375.1). Classification (NCBI taxonomy): domain Eukaryota; kingdom Metazoa; phylum Arthropoda; class Insecta; order Lepidoptera; family Crambidae; genus Conogethes; species Conogethes punctiferalis. The sequence goes on along the minus strand of CM062087.1, from coordinate 13,530,767 downwards.
ACATTTTCACTGAAATGAAAATGAAAAATATATTTATTCAAGTAGGCTCATGACGAGCACTTATGAATCGTCAAATAATGCAAGTACAAACAATGAATCTACCACCGGATTCGGAAGGTCGTTTTCTACCGAGAAGAACCGGCAAGAAACTCGATAGTTACTCTTTTTCATCGTCAAAATTCTTACAATTTTTGTATTACAACGTTTATAAATAAGAAAATTTAAATGCAAAGCTATAGATTGAGTTTATACAATTCAATAGGAGTGTTGACTAAGAATCTGCAATCCAAGGAATGTTGTCGTTCAAAAAGTCATCTACTTTATAGTAAGCCCCTTTCACTGTTACATTATAGCGTTGATAGCCGAATTAGTCACAGTCTGTGTCGCATATACATATTTTAGTGATTCGTGGTACTTATTTTAGTGATCAATTAATTTTATTAGCCCGATGGCTCAATTGGTAGTGACCCCTGCTTTCTGAAGCAAGGGTTGTTGGTTCGATCCCCATACGGGACAAACATTCGTGCTTATTCTGTGTCTGGGTGGTTAATTTCGTAATTTACTTAATTACGAAATTAACCACCATTTCTGGTACTATTCGTTATTCTGATACCCATAATACAGGTGCTTAGGCTACTTTGTAATCGGACCAATATAAGTATTTAAATAAAATAAATATCCCAAGACGTGCCACGCTGGGCCCCACAGCGCCCGTCTAGCCCCAAACTAAGCCGAAGCTTGTACTACGGGTACTAGAGAAGTAATAAACTTACTTAAGATACTTTTTTTGTAAATAAATACATATTATTATACATAGAATACACCCAGACCAATACAAACAGACATATTCATTAACACAAATGTTTGAACTGTGTGTCGATCGATGTCGAAATCGAACCCACCACCCTTAGCGCAGGAGGCAGAGGTCACTCCCAAATTAGCCATCAAGCCAGTCAAATTTAACGTAATTGGATTAGATTTAATTTACTGTACTGTATTTTAGGCAATATTGTCATCCACTTGTCAATGTGGTCTTTCTGTCTTTATGATTAATTTGATGCACTCTAAATGATGTTGTACCTAATGAGAATTCACTGTTCAATAAATTTGATATCGTTAACGCTGAATGACGTTTGACTGGCCTTTTGAAAATTGGATATTGAAGGAAAATTAACTAAATCGCCACTTTGACATCCAAACAGGTCTCTATAAAATCTTGGCTATCCCAAAATTTTAGTCTTAATTAAGTTATTTTTAGTTTTTAATGTGGATAAATAAATTTAGGTTTCATAACTTCGTTTACTTTGCTACCTAATGATTAATTATTAGCATTCATCTTTTAAGTTCGCTATATCATTAATTTTATTCGAGAAGGATCTCTTATAATCTTTATATCAAGCATAAAATGGGGAAAATCTTGATAGCTTTTAAATCCTGTTTGCCTTGACTTAATGCTGAAACGTTAAAGATAATGACTTGTTTGTACTTTTTCTAAATATGTTGCAAACTTTGTAATGTTATACTTTTTCATTTCCGGGGAAGGACCCTATAGAATACCGCAGAAAAATTACCTCCGGGTCGTGTTTCTGACGGTGAGATGTGTTTCCGAAGCTCGTAGGGGGTTAGGGTTTAGCCGACATGGCGGTGGCAACTGACATATAACTGACCAGTTGTCACAGCGACTTGGGCTTCTCTTTCGCTTCCTATCGGGCGTAGGGCACCATTATGTCGAGCTAATATAAAAAATGTTCTTTTTTAATGGTGTTTGGTAATTTATCTCCTGAATTGAGAACCCGTTTCTTGCAATATCACGCAATCTGGCCCGCGTCCCAACGTTTCTTGATCCTATATCTAGATTCGCTACTACATCTACGTACATAGCATAAATTCGTGTCATACTGATAGCTGGTCTAAGGTTCCTTAACGTACAAAGCTTACCGTCTTAAACTATTTGTAAATGGCCCATTTGGCGTGAGTTAGTGTCAAGCCGGTCATAAATACAGACAGTTGGAGTATCTCAATGACTTTAAGATTGTTCAATCGGTTTGCGGTGCCAGGGAGTTGCCGAGCGATTGCCGGGTATCGAAGCAGAAATAATCGTTTAACGGCAATGTTAATTTCTTTAACGTTTAATGTTTTAAATTGGAGCGCCGAATTGGAATAGATAAATGTTCGCGTGTTGCCGTCAGCTTTTTGGTTCATTGTCTAAAATTAATGGAATCCGATAAGCAATTAAGCATAAAAAATTTGCGTGGGTTGTGGAATGTTTCTCGAAGTCTTTGTTTTACTGAAAAGACTGAGAAATTTAAATAAATTTTACTTAATACAATGAACGAAGACTGACAATTATTTCTGCATTCATGATATAATATAAGGCTATTATAGATAGATAAATACCTTTGTCTACTTATACTACAGGTTACATCACCACCAGACCAGTTGGTTGCCAGAGCCTCAGAGATTTTTTATAAGAAGAGCTTTCAGGATGACCTCGCTACACCTCATGGTAAGCGCTCGTTAAGTCCAAAAGTTAGGTCGACAGGCATAATAGAACAAACCTATTGCGCATTTGTTGTGAGACAGGATGCACCACGGGTAGGTTTGGTGCGAAAAGAAAATGGGTCGCTCCCTTACATCCCAGTCGCTCCTTGTAACGGAACCAACCCCACCCTATCACAAAATTATTTTTCGAATCTAATGAAATTCAATTTGTTTCTAATAACAAAGAAACCCATCACAGCGCCCTCTATGTTGGGGCCAAAACATTAACTAACCACATTCAGGATTTCTATTGATTTACTCACTGAGTTGTTAGTTCGCGAAGTTCACGATAGATGGCAGGTTCATTTGCTGTATAGTGCAACGGAAATGAGTAAGATGGCGCAATTTGGCAGAATGGCTGAGAGTTTTTTTATAAATAAGGAATCTTGGTCACGCCCCGTAGGCATCCCATACGTATGGAAACATTAAATGTAGGAGTGGGGAGATGACTATAAAAGGCAAAGTTCAGGAATATTCAGGATCGGAGCGAGGCGCGAGATATAAAATTAATATGGGGTCGGAGAGAGGCGCGAATTCATAAGATTAATAAGGGAGGGCGATTTTTAGCTAAGCGAACCGATTGAGGGAGGCGTGATTTAACTTAGTGTTTGATTCAGTTTTGAGAAAAGTTTAATTTAATAATTATTTTGTTTTGAATTTTAAGTAAATTGTAGAGTCAGTGAAGTGCGACGTAGGATTTAGGCCTGAAACTGCCGTTTCAGGTCCCAAGTAAGCCAATTAGGGCCACAGACTATTTATTTAGTTTGTGATTAGGTTTGCTAGGAAATAGGGAGTAGGTTTAGAAATTGTTATTTTGTGGTAATTATTGTAGGAATTAACAGTTAGAAATTTTAATAATATTATGTTCAGAAAGCCTTTTAAAGTGAAATCTAAATTTATCTATTTAGATCTTATACCTAAGTATTATGTATTAGCATAATATATTATTTATATTTTATAATTATTATTGTATATATTTTCACATTACACACACTACTTTTCATGCTCAGTTTAGGGTTTTAATAGGTACACTTTACAAAAAGGTAATTACTCTAGATTTTAATAATTTGCTAGTAATCATTTATATGACCATGTGGAGTCATTTCAGTCCAGGTAGGTGATTAAACTTGATGCGTTTTATTATAGGGTTCCCATCTTGGAAAACTCGTGTGGAACTGTCTGGCTCCTATCTCGGTAAAACGAGGTAGTGTATGCGTTTAGAGGGTATTTCTTAGAAATGCCCGCTTAAATGCTTTATGGTCAGCCATTCTAGTGTGTAATACGGTTGAATATTATTATCTCAGAGATTTTATTATTTAACTATGTATTGCCGACTAGACGGTAAAGCAGGTTCCGACCTCTCCCTCGGGACTTGGTTAGAGCAATCTTACGAGTGGTCCTAACTCATATCATGTATTTTGGGCACAAACATAATACATGGTATTGGTGAAATTGTCCTCTTGTGTTTATTAAATTATTATGATCCTCGCTGGATTGATTTATTTAAATTAACTTTTAACCAAATTAAAGTCTAGAATACAAGGTTTTAAGGTATAAATAAACATTTAAAAGGTGTTGTTTCATTTCACACTGCACAAAAATCTTAAAATATTTTATACATACATAGTTGCCTAAATCGATTGCACCGTAAACAAAAACAAAACTACTTAAATCTAACCAATTCTATAAAGAAGTAAATTTGAGACGTAATTTTATTCTTCTCTTAAATACATTTTACCTTATTTCATTGCCAGCAATGGTAACATTCTATTTACTTCAAGCTTGCCTGTTCCTATCTTGGACTGGCCTATAAACAAACTTTATTACTAGACGAAAGTCTTTCCTACCTACAACATACCTGACTCCTGAGTTTACCTGGCTTAATTGCATTGGTAATAAACAAATCATACAAACTATTGCAGCTATTATCCAATACTGCAAACTACATCCAATTTGACAGTTCATGTTTTGTGAATTATGTCATGGTGGCGTATATACGGCCTACCTATCATTACAAATTATGGCGGTGCCCCTGCTTATGCAACCACCATTATGCCATTAGGGACCAATTATCATACTAGTATTCTTGGTGTAGTGTCTCAGTGCTGAGCTGCTCCGTTGAACACCTTCATACACTAACGTATGTCGTTGGGAGGACCAGTGTTGACCCTGCCTGTTTCATTGCATCGGTTACTAACTTATGTATGAACCTTATTCGCTAAATTTTACCATGTGTCAGCTCTTTACCGCTACCCTGGTACCACAACACAACAAAGGTATTCCGTGTCTGCAAGACCGTGATATACTTCATACAACATGTTGTTAGATTGGATGTTATTCTATCTAACTTATACAACTTATTTGGATTTGGTGCTGGGTAAACTCCATCCCAATATATCCTACCTACATTGGCCTTTGAGGCTCAATCACAATCCTACTCCTATTCGGGAAGGAACTATAAATATGGTTGTGTTTCACCGCTTTTAGGCGTGTTTGGGGCCTTAAAGCATCCCTAATACCTACACTATTATACTAATCCTTATCCTAAAGGTAGGAACGATTTTGGTTATTAAGATTTTGATGTGCCTTGTTTCCGGTGAAATTATATTTAGGATTCTGTTAGCAACAAGTATTAAATATATTTAGGTAATAGAAAATAGACTAGAAATATAAACAACACTTACTTTTTTAACTATCTCTATTAATTATAAACATCTCGTATTGTATTTTAGATCTAGATTACTTAGGTACTAACTTCACAAGGCTTTCGACATACGCTTAATCTGAACTCAGCTACCTTCATAAAGAATTTGAGTTACTACATAATAAATTAATACACAACGTAATAGAGTCCTACCATCATACTAGACGATCACAAAGATATTTATCTGGCCAAAATAACAGTTTCTCTACTTATTTCATTACAGCTAAATAGCTATACATGTAGTGAATATTAATGTAGAGAAGTAACGAGTTTTAATTAAGGGTTTATAGTAGTGTTCCCTTATAATAATGTACAATAGAGAAAGGGGGGGTGCGTTACATCCTTTACATTATCTAAATGAAACATTATACCTTTAAACCTGTCAGAAATAAATTTGGTGTACCTCGGTCGATCCAATCAGCGCAGAAACACTGAACTTACTATATAACTATATATAACTTACATTTTGCGTTGGCCGGTGTTTCGACGTATTCGTGGTTTCCACTGAAAACCAGCGTTATGGCATATAAATATTAGCCATGACATTATAGCTGAGTGGACACCATTTTGGCCACATTGCACAAAGTAGCTAGAGTTTATTATTTTTTCTTTGATATTGTGTTTCTTTTATTATTTCATGTTATTGTGTTACTTTGTGTAATTGTGTGCCAAATTAAGTTTTCCTTTACAACAAATCAACCACCAATGAGGGTTTCTAAAAAAAAAATCCACCAGATACGCATCAGGCCCAACTGTTTTGTGATTGGTTAATTTTGACACTCCACTGATGTTTACATAGCACTTGACCAATCGCGTGATAGCTGAACCGCGGGCTACATAACGCCATCTATCGGGCATTTCATTTTGAAACACTCTCATTTATCAGCTGTGGTAGAGCCAGAGATAAGGCCGATTTAAGCGTCACCTCACCTCAAGTTAAATGGATCAAGAGCTGTGCATAATAAGGGCGGCCGTGTCCCGTTGTATCGGTGTGTTCAGTAGCCCCCTAATGACCGGTGATTATGTTGCCGAATCTAAACAGGTCGTCGGGTCAGACGCCGCTTTAGTTGGGCTGGATGTGATTGAACACTGATGGAAAGTTTTTATTTTTTGATAATGATTTGACGGCTCCGGACGTAGTCCATACCAGCCGGTTCTGTGATCCTTTACATTAATTTTACAGCATGAGCTATTCTCTTCTAATTTTATCAATAATTATTCAACATTTTAGTTTCTTATTACAATGTTTCTTCTGATGGAAAGTGATATTTGTACAAAAGTGACGTCAGATGTTATGGTTAAGGTTTGGATCAGGTGTAAAGCCAGAGTTTGTAAGGTCTTGTTTAAGAAGTCACGGAGCGTCGGGCGATGCGTTTGGTGACGCGTCGAGCGCTTTTCATTCATAGAACGTCTGCCGCTGCTGCCGCCACAGCTGCCCGTCATCGGCCTGTAGTATTTAGCTACGCCTTCAATAGGGATGTTTTGGGGGTCAAAATAATTAGGTACATTATACTTAGTCCGTATTCTAGATCATACAAATGTATTGGACACGTATTTTTCCTTTTTAGTACAGCCCTACTTAACTAGTAACTTGTACCTATTTTAAGATTCTTGATGATAACAAAATTTGTACTAATAAAGTTGATTATTGATTATCATTAGGTACTGTTAAGGTGTCACCACTATGTCGGGTTGAACTGGCTGATCCCGAAATATGACCAAAGTTTCTTCTCGAAGGTCTTGACGAATTAAAGGTTGAGAAGCAGACGACAGTGTCCCGTTTGGAGAAACGGGACTCTTACGATAGTTTTTGTACCTGACTCAAAATACTAAAACTTCCTATTCATTCTTTCCAGCAGATAATATTCCACAACAATCGGACTAATGACAGAGGTTGTTTTGTTGTTATCAACCTTTATTTTGGTACTTAATTTCTATTTTAACAATGCAAACTCCTGTTAAGCGTTTGTAATTTTTTTACCTTATCGGCACTGACTTTTTTATACTATGATTTACGACGCAAAAACGTAATGTATCGTCGAAATTGCTTATTTATACCGAGAATTATGTTGATGTAAATGTTACGTTGAATAAGCTGTTTTATTCTAGGAACGGTAATCGTGTAATTACAGAATTTTCCCAGAAGCGTCTAAAGCTGGAATTTCAGCTGGTTTTTTCTCGTTTAAAATCTTGCGATGGATCAAAATGTTTACCGTTTTTCCGCTCAAACCGGCAGAATTCTGGAATGAGGCAATAAAATTAATAGTTGTTTTTTTTATCCGCGCGTGCATCGGAAAGGCCGTCACAATTCTTGCTTGATCTAGGATCGCTAGGGTCGTGCCGATAATGTTCTACCATAGGATAATGGTAGGGGATATTTTTTCATCGGATTGAGACATTGAAATTAAGAATGCTTTTCTGTTATAGTTTCTAAAATGTCTTTGCTATTAAAATTAAATACTACATTATGAAGAAAGAAGAAGAAATTAATTTGTAGGCTATAATTATGTATGTTCCGTTTCCGTATAGGTATATAACCTTTTAGTACAAATAAAGCAAGCAGTGGTCAGTTATTTAAACACAAGTTTACATCTATAACAAATTACAGTAAAATTAGTTTAAGTTGTCAAAAAAGCCACTTGTATGTCATTGCAATTTCTGCTTCTTTAGGTCCTTTATAGTGCACACTTTTCTCGGTAATACGAGTATGTTTCGCTAGACATACATTTACCTACCGATCAATATGTAGATAAATATCTATATATCCCAAAATGTATACGACCTTTTACAACAAGTAACGACCTACATTATCCGGATTATTCGAAGAACCTCAACATTTAATTTCAAATTTAATAAAAGTTGAGTTAATATGTCTGAAGGTGACCCTTATATAATATTCAATGATCTTTGTTATATAAGCTTAAAGCTCGTTAATGGCAGTAGTACCTATTTTCCTTAGAGCCTCAAGTTTACCCAACCGTACCGAATGTATTAAAATGGCTTGTTTATAATGGTGGAGCTTAATACTGCTTCGTAAATTAACGTCTTAATTATCAGTTACCGGGGATTCCATTGATGTTGGGGATTTTAATGGTGTATTGGTATTGTCTTAGGCAGTGTGAGAATATTAAGATTGAGTCCGGTGATTTTTAAGGGTTATGTAATAGTATACCTATACATTTTTTATATTATTATGCGTTAATACAATCATGATAATTAACGGTTTTTTTCTACAGTTTCTAACACTATTACATAGGTGGGGAATTAGAGAAATCAAAAACAGAAGTTAAGAACCTGCAGTTAATGGAAAAAAAAATGTGTGTGTGTGTTTTTGTGGCAAAGTGGAGTGATGATAATAATATACGCAAGATGGCTGGCAAGTGCTCGATGTGAGAGGCCCAATAATGGCTTCCCTACGCCTGATGAAAAGCGAAACAGAAGCCCAAGTCGCTGTCACAACGGGAAAGTAACTGGTCAGTTACCTGTCAGTTTCCACCGTCATGCCGGCCTAACCCCCTACGAGCTCCGGAAACCCTAACGGCAAAAACATGACCTGAAGGTCATTTGGCTGCGGTATTGGGTGGACGTCCTTCCCCGGACGGGTGGCTCCATTCAAGCGAAGTTTCGCTATGCCCTACCTCTCTTTTAATGTCCAGCAGTGGACTGCGAAAGGCTGTTGATGATGATGATGATGATGATAGTGATATGATAATGATGATATGTGTGTGTGTGTATATTTGTAATGAACTCAAAAAGTACTCTGTCGATTCAAAAACCTATATAGCATTATTTCCTACCTATAACATTTAATATCAATTTGTAATCTAACAATTCAGATTTAAACATATATGTACAATATACAAATCGTTTGCCCATTTGAGCATTTCGTAATAACCAAATTGATATGAAAGGCTATCCATCGCCTTTATAAAATGGTTACTGCCGTAAATACGCGTTTTCATCGCATGAAAAGGGATGTTTCATCAATTTGCCTTTCGCAGTACCTACATTATGTACCTATATCGAAGAGCTTAATAGGTTATGTTTGGTTTATGACTGTTAGTATGAACGATAAGTGGAAGTACTTCTGCCGAGGTAGGTGGTCGTGCTCGGGGACCGCGGTCCGATGGACCATCTTGGTTTGTCCTATATACCTAGTCGTGATGAAAACTGTGAAAGGGATAGATGATAGGTCACTCCCTTATATCCCCTAATGCCGCGGCCACACATTGGAGATATTCGCACCAACTTAAAGTTTTGCGCCCAATGCACCAATGTGTGTATCGGTACTTTGACACAATGAATGGATGCAAAGTTGAATCCAATGTGTGGCCGCGGCATAAGTCTAGTGACTAAGGCAAATCCCCCCCCCCCCACAAATGATAATCGTCATTGGGGGAGGTCTGTGTCCAACTATGGACGTTTGTATGCTGATGATGACGATCATCGGGACGTACCTACTTATGGTAGATCTATTTTATTGCCATCTTTTTTACTATGGAATAAAGCGTGAGCTTTGTTCAGTATTTAGAATTTAAACAATGTTACGTGTTGTTTTACTTAACAAAATATTTGTTCTCTTTACTCCATCCCAACAATAAAGTAACAAGTATGTCACTTTTACACACATACATTCTACACGCGTTGTTTATTTGACTCTAGTACAAATAAGGAAAATAGTCCAATTTCATTATGTGTAAATCAAAAACCATATTTATCTTGTGTGACGTACGTTTTGCAAAAATTCTTGTACAGTTTTTGTATGATGTATATGAATTCGGATGTTATTCTTTTATTTTCAAAACTAATTTGCATTTGTCCTATTCCCACCGGGCCACCGCCACTGTTCGGAATTTGGTTGCAATTAATATGTTAAAAATAAGATAGTGCACATTGTAGACATAAGACAGTCTCAAACGATTATCCATTTCACTATGAGTTTAAAACGATGGTTATAGTCGTATCCAAGGTTTTTGAGACGCACGCCAATTCAGAAAATTTTATTTCTAACATTAACTTGACCGTAAGGCATTAATACTGTGAATCGTCCCTTTTACTGAATTTCATCATTGGCTTGGTTAGGATATATTTTTTTCATGACGAGTTATTCTATCTATCTTCTATCTAAATATGGATATGGATAAAACTCAAAGGTGACTGACTGACTGACTGATTGACTGACTGACTGACATATTGATCTATCAACGCACAGCCCAAACCACTGGACGGATCGAGCTGAAATTTGGTATGCAGGTAGATGTTATGACGTAGGCATCCGCTAAGAAAGGATTTTGAGAAATTCTACCCCCAACAGGATGAAACTTTATTCCACGCGAACGAAGTTGAGGGCACAGCTAGTTGTTGTAAAAATAAAATACTTTTTTTAAGTGTACTACGACACAAACAGCAATGACTTCTGTTTACGATCGGCATACGTACCGATGCCAAATGGGCTCATGAAAAAGAGATCCACGATTCGGGATATGTAAATGATTTTTTTTATTCATATAGGGACGGTGATGATTAAATGGGTATTGTAAGGGACGGTCTTGCTATGGGATTTGTCTTTCGGTTGTGTTATTAGAGAGATTTACGAAGCAAACGATTGTATTTTGTTTTACCTAAATGATAATAAATGGTGTAGTACCGTGGTAGTTTGTACAATATTTTTTAATGAAAATGTTTGGTTGCTTAGATAGCCACAAACGTTCGGATGTCATTGTTTTTGGTAAGGATTTGGTGACTTTTAAAAGGTCTGTTTCTGACAATGTCAAGTGGATATTGACAAAATTACCTTGTACCTGGTGTTTGAGACCAAACTCTATCCAATCAGGTGCACGATATAATATATATTAACATAGTTTTGATGGACACCGTATAATAATATTCTCGGCTACTTCTATTTATTATTAAACCCTTTTACTTAATCGTGTAGGTATAATGAGAATTCAAACATCACTCTCCTAACTTTAAATTTGAACCAAAAAAGGTTCAAAACCCTCCATGATTATAAATTAATCACATTGTTCATTTAACCCTCAACATAAGAAGGCTGTTGTATTAAATATTTGCTGTCATGCCAACATTTAAATTGCCGCCTAAACTTCCGACCTCGGGAACTTTCCCAATATGGCGGACAAAATGGTGAACAATTTTAATAATCTGTCAATGGCGCTGGGGACACGCGCGGGATTTTTTCATTGCTTTGTCGATAAAACTTGCTTGGCGAATGAAAATTTTTATTGTATTTTGTATTTTCGGTCATTAAAGTTGGTATTCGCTGAATATTGAAAGAGATTAATCTTTGTTAGGGATCAACAAGTTTTTTATACTTAATGTTGGTGTATTAATGCCCGTTGTAGTTTGTGGATTTAGATAGGACCACCCCATCTTATCTCGTGGGTGTCGTAGAAGACGACTAAGGGAATACCAGAATACGGGTAGCTGCGTTTATCTGGGTACAAATTAAACCTTCTCCGGTCATTAACCCGCCTGCCAAGCGTCGTGACTAAGGCAAATCTTTCCAAATGACAATTGCCATTGGGATGCCTATGTCCAACAGTGGAAGTTTGCTGATACAGTATTAGTGCTTAATAATATTTCCCTGATAAGTAGAGACTAATCAGTCTACCATAGTCTTCTATCACATATTCTTCTCCAATTGCTTACTATTGTGATCAATGACGCATCCATCTCTCGCTTGTCATTTCAAATCGTCTTTTCTCTGGGCCTGAGGGCGTCCCACTACATTTATCTAGAAGCGGTATGCACTCCAGACCTTGTTTACCTTACCTATCGGTAGGTTCGACATTTTTTTATATTCGAATGGGGTAGCGCTTGACCCCAACTGGCCTGATCTTAAGCGATGTTAAGAGTCTAAGGTGGAGCGCGCTCACCCAACAAAAACCGATTCACTGTCGCCTTGAAAATCTGAGGACTATATCTCTCAGGGAACACGGACTCCGGCAAAGAGTTACATAGCTTAGCTGTTCGCACTATGAATGTAGAGGCGAAGCGCTCTGTACGAGTTTTTGGAACCTGGACCATAAAGCGGTGTCTCCTCGACGTGTCTCTGCTCGTCCGATGGTAAAAAGGGGCAGGCGGAATTGAATCAAACAATCGACTGATACAATAAAGCAATCAATTATTATTTACATACACATTGTAAATGGCTCAAGTGCCCCTGCCTTCTGAACCAAGAGTCGCGTGTTCGATTCCCACTCGGGATGTTTGTCCCGTGATGATTCGTGTGTTACACGTTTGTGTTTGATCCGTGTTTGCGTGTTTATATTTGTATTTAAGTATATATTTGTGGTTCCTTCGTTGTTCTGATACCCATAACACAAGCGCTTAAGCTACTTACTTCGGGATCAGAGCAATGTATGTGATATTTATAAATATGATCGCAATAAAGTATCTTTCTGTGTATGTACCCGGATTTGAAGTTCTATGTAACATGAACTGCGTTGATTATCTCGTTATACTCAAATGCTAGAACTTCCTTATAATGTAAGTTAGATAAACTTGGCAAGCTCAAGGCATAAAGCGAAATCGGCCAAGAACAATCAGTCAGCATTATTTGGTATTTATAGGGCGGGCGTCGGAATGTCTGGTTACACACATATGCGCGCTCACTTGGAAAGGACCGGCGATAAAGTGGTCCGGGCTATAAATATTATGAGCGGCAATATGTATTGGATGCAAGCATTGTGTTACTACTGGACCAAATTATATTAGGGTAATTGAGCTATATAAGAAATTAATAAAAAGTTTTTTCACAAGATGACGAATTATGAAGGGCACGTAAATTGAGATTTAATTGATTCTTTATAAAGGTAGGTACTTTATAACGGCGATTCTAAAAGGAAAATACGAGTAATAGATAGATACCTTTATTGCACACCAGTTGACTTAAGTCTAAGTCTTGACATATTTATTGTATGATATAATATTAGGTCTTATCCCTATCTTTTCATACATTAATTTATGAAAGTACAGTATGTAATGTGACTACCTAAGCACAAATGGTTCTTATTAAATAATCATTTAACATTGATATGACTAGCTAATGACTAATAATGAAATATTTTTTACTGCCTTAATTGATTTAGCCTTTGGATTGTACAGTATATTAGTCATTTAAAATTACAAATGAAAAATATGCTGTTTCACAAAAGCAGCACACTTTTGAGGCGGGTTTAATCAAACCTCTCGGATATTGATATTTGATAGTGTATGTATAATCATACACTATCAAATAACGAATGTTTGCAAATTATGCTCTCAAATGCACACCTTTATGTGCGATAAATCATTCAAAATAATCGAAATAATAATTAGAATATTCAATTAAGTCTTTCATAATGATACTTGTTAGTGTATATCGTAATATGTGGGCAATTAAAAGGGAATAAACCTGAATGTAAAGGGGATTAAGTTACAATTTTCGATAATTTTGTCGCAGATAAATCGTCGCAGATAATATGTGGTGATATTGACAGGCTCGGTGGCTCATTTGATAGTGACCTCTGCCCTCTGAGCCAAGGGTCGTGGGTTCGATTCCCGCACAGTACAAACATTTGTGTTCATGAACATGTCTGTTTGTATTGGTCTGGGTGTTTTCTATGTATAATATGTATTTATTTACAAAAAAAAAGTATCTAAGTAAGTTTATCAGTTGTCTAGTACCCATAGTACAAGCATCGGCTTAGTTTGGGGCTAGGTGGCGCTGTGTGGCCCAGCGTGGCATGTCTTGGGTTATTTATTTATTATTTATTTATATCAATCTCACTATATCATCATACGATGTCAGTTCAAGAGTTAATAAAGTACTTTGAAGTGGAATTCCGATCGATCAATACAGTTTGGCAAGGTAAATGCCCTTTACCATATTATGATATTAAGGCTTTGACTGCCAAGAAACTAGACACAATAGGAAAACTAATATTTGTCGGTCACCAGTGACCGTCATGATTGTTAACGTGTTAATAATGTTTTGCGCAATTATGAATACATCGTTTCTAAAATAGGCTTGTGAAATAGGCTTAAAAAGCCTATCTAACAAAAGGGCTTATGTGGTTATGAAAAAAACCGATGAGTGATAAAAAAGCTTTATAAAACTTAAGGATTTGTAAGCTTGAAGCTTTATAACTTAAAGGTTACAAAGCTTAGTCACCTACTCGTGGTGCATTCTGCCAAATAACAAACAAGGCGCTGGCAACCGACTAGTGGCGGTTTAACCACAGCTATTGAAGGCGTAGCTAGTGACCACAGACCGATGACGGGCAGCAGCGTCACCGGAGCTAGAAGCTACGCCCTGCGATCGCCAACCGTGGCGATTACGGGTATATCCTTCACATGTTTGCCCTAAGTGGCGAACAACTGGAGAGACCTATGTCCAGCAGTGCAATAGGCTGATAATGAAGGTAGCTCGTACATAATTTTCTTGTCTTCCTGGAGATGGACCGTGTGGTCGTAATTCGGTCAAGAGTCAAGACAGTTATTATTAGTATGTGCTAATATCGATCATGTGACCGAACCAAGTATTCTGATATATAACAATCAGTACTAACTTCTGGTACAGTAGTCTGATCACTATCATTACCGCTTTCATATTTGATTACGAATTGATTCGCTGAAATTATTGTTGTGCATAAATTAATCTTCCTACTAATTAAACAACAGAACTCGCTACACATCCCCACTGATTGAGGACTTAGTGTTAATTACCAAGTTCAGTGCACATTTCAATTATTAACTGTAAGATGTGTTCACATTTGTGTTTTGTTTTGAGCGTTACATTTTGTGTTTAGTGAAAATAACTGGTAATAGTAAAAGATGACTTTACCGAAATGGTTAATGGATGAAAGGTATTTTGTATGATTCAAAATGCAGTAAGTTAATATTTTAGCAGAATGCACCACAAGCAAGTGAGAGTGGCTTGGAGCGACTGCCTGCCTTACATCCCTGTTATAGTATGGGTCTCTTTAGAATAATAGACGAGGCGCTAAGGCATAATTCAAGGGTCAAAATAAAGAAATTATATTTAGTCCGTATTCTAGATTATAAAAATATATTGGTCACGTATTTTTCTTTTTTTCATTTAAACAAAAAATAACAAAGATACAAGGCATCAAAATGTAGGAATTGGGGTCTTTGACGTCACTCATTTGCGAAAAAGCTTTCAACATTCAGATGTTAAAATTAAAATTACGCGTGACGTCAGCGTCACGCGTAATTTTAATGGGCTATATCTTTGTCATTTTTGGTCTAATTTACAAATGAAAAAATACGTGTCTTTTATTGTTTAACAATCTAAAAGACGGACTAATTACTTTTTTTTCGGCACCATGCCCATTGAAGGCGTAGCCAAATACTCGTATCTCCGGCCGATTCGGGCAGCAGTACCGGAACGAGCAATCGCCAATACGCCTGCCCAGCATGACGATCGTGGGTAAATCCTCCAGGTGTTTGAACAAGGTGGCGGACAACTGGAGAGGTCTATGTCCAGCAGTGGACTGGGATAGGCTGATGATATCATCATTATCATCGATGTCATCGATTGTCAATAAATATAAATAAATAAATATCAGACAACATCACATACATTGCTTTGATCCCAAAGTAGGTAAGTAGCTTAAGCACTTGTGTTATGGGTATCAGAACAACGAAGGTACCACAAATAAATACTTAATAGTAAGTGTGGTTCCCGGATTTAGAATAGGATCACCCTATCTCATCCCATGGGTTATTATGGGTATCGTAGAAGATGACTTAGGAATATCTGGAAATGTCAAGACTGAATGACCGTGAAGAAGAATTTATCCCTACCTACGGTTTAAATGATAAAAACTGGCAACAAACGGAAAAATACACAAGTGTGCATACACCTTATTCTACAGAGCATAGCATAATATAATTCACCGACATGGGATACAACCGGAAGCCTTAAGTAATTCGCTGAAATCACAGTTATCTAAGGAACTTATTAACCACGGCATATTTGAGTAATTAATCTTTGAATTTTAATTATTAATGCTAAATGCATAGTGATTTTATCCTCTCCGTCAAGGGTCGTGGGTTAAGTGCCATTATTTGAAGAATTTGGCAAGCAGTTTTAGTTATTACAATAGAGATATAATTTAGAACCAGGCCCCAGATTAAGCAAATGGATATAGGAAATATACGCGATTTTGTCATATTTGATTTGCAGAACATTTTAGCTTTCATTGCCTAATTTTTATATAGGTATAGGTTTTCTATATTATATTTTGTTAGCAACATGAACATGTATACATACACATATCTATAACTAAGTATAGCTATAGTATATAATAACGAGTTATTGTTATAATTATTTTTATTGTGAGAACCTTGGATAGATGAGTAATTAGGCTAATCGAAATTTTTTGAAAACTCTCATGCTTTACAATTACGAAATAATGGAAGATAAGTCACATTTATCAACTTTAGCCTGAAGAATTAAAAAAAAAACATTTCTTATTCTGAACTTTTTTTCCGAAAAGCGACATTACTGAAGTATCTGTCCCTAACTCCCTATCATATCCTCTGATAGCTGCCAAGTAATGCCTCATGTCCAAAAATATAAGAAAAATAACGGCAAGTTTACGAAAGTTAACAGAATAAGTTTGTGTCCCCTAACGGGATGTTGTCATAACTTCACACAATTTCCTTGTTTTCGCTCCTCTTCGGCCGTAACATTAGCTGTATTTAAGCTGTTTATTATTATTATGTCAGAATTTTCGATGTTAGATACTGAAAGGGAATTAATTAGTATTCAATTTCTGGGTAATAATGGTAATTTCAAATGGAAGTGAAGTGTAGCGTTTGCGAATGGGCATATTAAGTAGTTTAAATTTAGTAATACACAATAGTGTTTAGACTAGTCAACCTTTCGGGCATTTTATTATTATTTATATCAAAATGACTTCAACCTGCCTGATTTCAAACAGAGTAATGCAGATAAATTATAACATTTGGAGCAGTTAGATGAAAATTGAATAGTCGAAACACGAAATTTAGAAAGCTTATATCATATTTTTGATTCATCGGCTACACTATGTCTATATTGACATACGGGGACGAAATATCAACACTCGCCGGAAAGCCGATCCGCAAACTTCAGCTCACTCAACGTATATAGAATTCGCAACTAGGCCATCGGTCAGAGAACTAAGGTAACATAATGCTTCGAAACAGTGCATTGAAGTGGAACAGTTAGGTCATGTCTCCAGAC
Organism: Conogethes punctiferalis; assembly: GCA_031163375.1. Taxonomy (NCBI): domain Eukaryota; kingdom Metazoa; phylum Arthropoda; class Insecta; order Lepidoptera; family Crambidae; genus Conogethes; species Conogethes punctiferalis. Next base: position 13,513,266 of record CM062087.1, on the reverse strand, counting down.
GCACGGATGGAAGATGAAGTAGGAAAGTGTTCTAGTGAATACTTCGCTTACCTCTCAAAATATACGATTTCAATTGAAAAAAGATTCATTCACATATACACGGTACACGAAACTAAAAGTTGCAACACTGATGCGATTTGCGCAGGACGGCTGATAAGTGCTGGATGCGAGAAGCCCAGAATCGATCAAAGTGGCGAACATTGGGAGAGGCCTTTGTCCAGCAACGAACCGATACGGGCTTATGATGATGATAATGACTGTAAAAAAGACGAGTACAGATCTACAATGCTACAGTAATCATATTTTATCCTCATTACAATAAATTTGTTTTCGTATTCCTAATCGGTCGTATCGTAATCTGCGCCGTTATGCTCTGTTATCGCGGAACGATCTTTGTTAATCACTTAACAATATAGCTGGTCGCTGGATACTGCTTGATAATAAAAAGGGGAACAGTGAAGTGATTACAGCAAGCCCTCTAATAGTAGTATTGGATAAATCGTGAGCTCAATAAAATAAAAATAAATAATATTAATGAAAAATAAAATAATTTACTTTTGCAAATAGGTAGATTTACTAGTAGGTACAGGCCAGTTAACTAGACATAGTGACTTCCCTACGCCTGATGAAAAGCGAAAGAGAAGCATAAGTCGCTGTGACAACGGGTAAGTAACTGGTAAATTGCCTGTCAGTTGCCACCATCATGCCGGCTCAACCCGAACCCCCCATGAGCTCTAGAAACCCTACTTACCGGCAGAAACACGACGGAGGTCATTTGGTTGCGGTATTCTATAGGGTGCAGGTCCTTCCCCGGACGGGCGGTTCAATTCAAGCGAATATTCGCTATGCCCTACCGCAGTTAACTGTAATACTACTGCACGTCAAACATTTTTTCCTACCAACACTTCCACGTGAAGCCTATATTGGAATATAGACTTATCTCCCTACTTACGTGGATTGTAGAAAAGTGGAATGTCTTTTAAAAGGAATGAAACGGCATCTTTTCAATTTTAAAAAAATATACTCGTAGTAATATAGTACAATATGTATGTACTTATAGTATATAATTTTCTTTTTCGTTTCTCTTGGCCAAATATGCAGGAACTAAGTAAGCATAAGTTATAAATCTTTAAATATCACGAGTTTTTGACCAAACGTGCACAGGGCTAAAATGTTTTAAAATAAAAGGTAGTTTAAACATACAATTTTAGTAAGTTGCTAGCAACGAGTACACCGGTAGTGAGCGCTTATGAAAGCATAATTTTGTATTCCTTATTTTTTGACATAATTATGTATATGTCACCGGAAAATAGCAAGAATCGTAAGTTGATCAATTTCCTAGGTAGTTGATTAACTTCCGGAAAATAATAAACGTCAGTTGAAATGTATTATTTAACGTATGTATTTTAGTAAATTGATCATTTTACGGGGTCTTGCCGTAAAATCATCCGACGAAGGTAAGGTGAACGATGATTGGTTCAATGGCTCACGTGGTGTTATCCCGGCAACCAATCAGGGAACAGTGTATTAAGTTACGGGTAATAGTGCACCATTAAATAGTACATTGAGCAACGATTGGCCCATTTTAGGACGATTTTACTTGTGTCAAAATCGTAAATTATTAAATGACTGTCAGGCTACCGTAAATTGATCAACTAACTGAAATCCATTGCGTAAAATAATACATTTCAACTACCGTTTGTTATATTCCGAAAGTTAATCAACTACCTAGGAAATTGATCAACTTACGATTCTTGCTATTTTCCGGTGACATATACAATAAGCGAAGAATTTCATTGTACAACAATGTCTGTTATTTGTAAAGGATTTAAATCATACTGAACTGCTTAATCTCGACTAAAAGACGTCGAACAACAAATATTTGGGTTGGCGATCACAGGGCGTAGCGAGAGCTCCGATGACGCTGCTGCCCGTCATCGACCTCTGGTACTTAGCTACGCCTTCAATTGTAATGGTTATATCGGTACCAGTCGATTGCAATAAACAGCAGGATGAGGGCAGGTGATTGTGGCTTGAAGTGAAAAGATAATCGTAGGCTCCCTTACGTACCGATCATGTCTCTTATATAACGCGATTGTCTCAAACGCGGAAGTATCCCACTGTTGTTCATTCCATTAGGTTCTCATAGTAATTAGTATCGCGTCGGGTGTGCAATAAAGGGGCAATCTGCGGAATAGTCCCCTCGATATCGGCGTATACGTGACCGCCCGCGGTGTCCGACCGAATAACGTTGCGTTTCAACTAACGTTTCGTATAAATTGGCACGGAGCTGAATAGAAACAGTGCTGAATATTGACTAGGAAAGCGGAATGTGTGGATATAACTTCGGCGACGGGTAACATGTGAGCGATATTGGTGTAATAATTACTTCGATGGCGTTGTATCGCACCGTGGTACCTGAATACTTAGAAATCATCATCATCATCGCTTCCCAGTCCATTGATAGACATAGGCCTTTCTAATAGTACGCCAATTTCATCGATCTCGGGCTGCGCAGAAGCAAACTAGGAACAAGCGAAAATATCATCGCGTATAGTTTTGTACTACTACTAGCGACTCGCCCTCGCTTCTCTTCGGTAGGTAGGTATTACACACATAAACCTTCCTCTTGAATCACTCTAACTTTTTAACAGATAAGAGAGGTAGGGCATAGCAAACCTTCGCTTGTGTTGAGCTGCCCGTTCGGGGAAGGACCTCCACCCTATAGAATACCGCAGCCAAATGACCTCCGGGTCGTGTTTCTGCTGGTGAGTAGCTCAATTTCTCCAGGGCCAGTAACGCTCATGTGACTCCTTTCGTGTTCCAGTGTATATGATATGAAGCGTTTGCCCCCTTTGTCATAAAAAAAACTCATTCATCCGTTCAGAAAATTATCGAATAGAAAAGAAAATATTCCCTAAATTCCTTTTCGTGTAGATTCAACGTAACAAAGTATATATTTAACACGTGACATGACTCACTGAACTTAATACGTGGGACGTGAGTTAGCACCGAAGTTTCAGGGTCAGCTAGTATCGAATTCATTTAATTTTGATGCCAACTGGCCGCTTCGAAAAGTTTCGTAGTGATTGGCAGCTTACAAGAGTGGTGACTCGTCTAATAAAATAACGTTCGTTTTTCTAAACTATAATATTATAAAGAGAAAGATTTAAGAGAGGTAGTAGAGCATAGCGAATATTCGCTCAAATTGAGTCACCCGTCCGGGGGAGGACCTCTTAATAGAATACCGCAGCCAAATGACCTCCAGGTCGTGAGCCGGTGAGTAGGGTTTCCTTAGCTCGTGGGGGGCTAGGTTTAGGCCGGCACGGCGGTGGCGACTAGTTACTTACCCGTTGTCACAGCGACTTGGGCTTTTCTTTCGTCTTCCATCAGGCGTAGGGTAGACATTATGTCGAGCTACTATAAAAAAAACTACTAAACCGTTTTGAATAATTCTTTTACTTTTGGAAAGCTCAACTATTTCCGGTAGGAACCCATACTAAAACTCCAATAATGTAACCCAAGGTGTGAAAAAATTTACAAAAATCTTTTTGCGCTGCGAAAACAATTGATTCTAAAACAGTAATTTACTACGAATTTGCAAAACATACAATTTATGGACAAAAATTTTACCAGTTTAGTCGAATTAATTTTAAATACCCAAAGCGAAGCGAGAACGGGTCGTTACCTATTAGTTTTATAATTTGCTTCTTTTTGTTTGAATATTCTAAGACCTTTTTTTCTTTTCGGTTACCACAGTCGTACTGGCCAGCATGGGGCATTTTTACGATAGCTTGGAGTACACAATTATAATGCCACAAATAATGAGAAAAGGTTAAATGTACATCGTTCACATATTCCCTGGCAGTTCTAATTGAGTGTTTCTGTAACTGTTATGTAGTTCGATACATCACAAAGTTTGCCAGCAAAGAGTTAACATGAACTGAGTAAGGAAGTTGATTATATTTTGTTTAGGTAAATCTTATGTAATATTACTTTCATGAGTGCGATTCATACAGTGGTTTTAAGAGACTATGAAATACGTCTTGGTCTATCTCTTGAGTAGGTATCTATCTTTTAACACCAGACAACATTGCATACATGGCTCTAATCTCAAAGTAATTAGCTTAGGCACTTGTGTTATGAGTATCAGAACATCGAAGGTACCACAAATAAATACTTAAATGCAAATATATTATAACACGAATGTTTGTCCCGGGTGGGAATCGAACCCACGACCCTTAGTTCAGAAGGCCAGGGGTGACCCCTGTCACTACCAATTGAACCACCTGGAGAGAGAGACCACGTCATTTTGCTACGATCCTGGCACACAACTTTTATTTCGTCCACATTCATCAATCTCTTCATACATGCTCGTCGTCAAACAATAAAAGTGTAATTACTCGTAAATCATTCTTTTATCAAATTCAAATATATTTTATTAACAGATTCAACAAAATATGGGTTATTACAGCAAAAAGTCTCTGTTATTTCCGTACCAGCTTTAGCAGTAGTTTTAAAAATTAGTCTGTTCTTGCAGAACAGTCGCAAATCCATTTAAAATCGCTAGTTAGTTAGAATAAATCCCAATCTCTGTATTCCCGGTGACTATTCTTTTTGTCGCGCTAACGAGTGCCTTGTTCGACCGGGCCAAAGCGGTTTATCCGTCTGCTATAATAACCTTAATGGACTTACCCTTTGTACAAGTTTGTTAAAAAGAACTGTATTGTATTTTCGTATTTGCTGAATAATTGACTAAAACAAATAGTAATAAATAACCCAAGACATGGCACACAGCGCCATCTACTCTCAAACTAAGCTGAAGCTTGTACTATGAGTACTAGACAACTGATAAACTTCATCATCATCAGCCTATTGCAGTCCACTGCTGGATATAGGCCTGCCCCTCCAGTTGTTCGCCACGCTGGGCAGGCGGGTTGGCGTAGCTTCTCGCTCCGGTGATCCTGCTGCCCGTCATCGATCTGTGCTATTTAGCTACGCCTTCAATCGTGTTGGTTATACCGCCACCAGTCGGTTGCCATCGCTTCGTTTGTTTTTCAGCAGGATGCGCCACTGGCAGGTGAGGTTGACTTGGATAGAAAAGATGATAGGCCCTTACATCCCTATAGGCACTAACATACTAATATTTAGCTACGCTTTTTATCGTGATGGTCTTACCACTAACAGTTGATAGGCGGAGCCTCGTTTGTTAAATAATCGGCAGGATGCACGGTCAGGTGAGGGTTGCTCCCTTACCTTTGGAGATCTTATGTTATGGCATTAATACACCTTTGTATTGAATCTAGCTAATATTACTATTGAAACGCGGTAAGTGTTACGTCACAGACGCGGTTGCCAATTAATTACTACGTCACGAGGTATACTTACCGCGGTTGCCGGTTAGACGATTCATCAGTGTTTATCCAACTGTTCATACAACTTAGTAGATTAATTAGGTACTTGTAAACGTTGTATCGTATGCTTAATAATAACTTGGGCTGAGTTCGGGTTTAGATCACAAGATGCGGAAGGAGTATAAAGGTAAATGCTGAGATAAAAATCATAGATATATACTTATTGATTATTGCACAAAAAGTAAAATTTACAGGATATATAGGGCACGTTTTCTTTGTAGAAGTGAATAGCACTAAGTAAATTGTTACGCTAAAGCTTGTTTTACTTTGTTTCTTTTTTTTAATTAGCCCTTGTTGTCCCCCTGTCTTGTACTTTATAATAACCTTTATTTTAAAGTACAAGATTTCATGAATGACAATAACACATGGACATGATACTTAGTATACTCACTTGCGCTATTAAAATGATTTTTTATATTTTAAGGATTTAAAAAATGGCTACCTGTTGAGTTTGGTACGGCACTTCTTCTAAGCAGCTACACGTACAAAAACCGGCCAAGTGCGAGTCGGACTCGCGCACGTAGGGTTCCGTACCACTGATTGAATGAAAAAAATTAGGTAATTTGATTTATGATGTTTAAAAAAAAACTACTGTCTAGATTTGCCTTTTTGGCTACGGAACCCCTTTACTTTATAAAAAAAATCTAATAATTACAAATAAGTACTAATTACACAACTTTGATAGCTGGACTGCAGAGCTACATAACGCCATCTATCGGATATTTCATTTTGTATATTGACATCGCTCAGAGTACGCAATTTGGATTAGACGTATGCAAAACAATGTTTGTTCCAACCCTGATTCGCAGTCCGTTGTTACGATACCCGAGAGACACTTTGCCGAAGTTTACCTAATATTCCTCCGGTTGATGACACCGTATTCGGTGTATGATAATACCTATACCTACTGTAAATGCAAAAAAAGCAACACACTTATATTTTAAACAATTGTATCACTACCGAAATGTAATGATTATCCAACGCTTGATGTGCTATTTAAATTCTGACAAATAAAACAACGGTATGTTCGCAAGCGCATCTATTCGTGAACTGGCATGGCAACAATATTCAAATCCAAATTTTTTGTTTCTCATTGTTGGTAGTTTACAAACGTCAGTTTGAGACGCAAATCATTTACGTCGGGAATGTCTTGACACCTTCACCATAGATACGGGATTGGGTTATATGGGACTCACTCTTAAAACGTTGGATACCCTCATAAATTGACAGAGACCGCTCGTAGCGGACGAGCCCTCATCTAAAGAGGTTTGAGTGTTCGGCATGGCAGTTGCAATTGACAGGTAACTGACCAGTTACATGCCCGTTGTCGCAGCGACTTAGGCTTCTCTTAAAAAAAAACAAGGTAAACAATTACGCCAGAGTTCTTTGTATTTAAACAAATTCTTACTGGACTATGGACACAAGAGACTTGCGACAATCACGCGACCTGGAAATCAGCTTTGTATAGAATAGTTTAATGTTTACAAATTATACTCTCGTAATAAAATGCATTGTATTTATTTGTATATATATTTTTGTTTTTCATATCTCTAAATATATAAAACTCAAAGGTGACTGACTGACTGACTGACTGACTGACTGACTGACATAGTGATCTATCAACGCACAGCCCAAACTACTAGACCGATCCGGCTGAAATTCGGCATACAGGTAGATATAATGACGTAGGCGTCCGCTAAGAAAGGATTTTGATCAATTCCACCCCCAAGGGGATAAAATAGGGGATGAAAGTTTGTATAGATTTTGTCAATTTTAAGCCGATTGGGCTAAAACTTTGCATGTGTAAAGCTACTACGACGTAGGCATCCGCTAAAAAAGGGTTTTGATCATTTCTACCCCAAAGGGGATAAAATAGGGGATGAAAGTTTGTATAAAATTTTGTCAATTTTCAGCCAATTACTAAGACGTTGCATGTATAAAGCTACTATGGCGTAAGCATCCGCTAAAAAAGGGGTTTGATCATTTCTACCCCCAAGGGGATAAAATAGGGGATAAAAGTTTGTATAAAACTTTGTCAATTTTAAGCCAATTGGGGTAAGACTTGGCATGTATAAAGCTACTATGATGTTTAAGCATCGGCTTAAAAGGCTTTTGATCATTTCGAGCCCCAAGTGGAGAAAATAGGGGATGAAAGTTTGTATGAAACTTTGTCAATTTTAAACCGTTCGGGCTGAGACTTCGCATTCATAAAGTTACTATAACGTAGAAAGGGTTTTGATAATTTCTGCTCCCAAGGGGATATAATAGGGGATGAAAGTTTGATGAAACTTTGTCAATTTTAAACCGTTCGGGCTAAGACTTTGCATTCACAAAGCTATACGATGACGTGGTAGATATTGCCAAGAAAGGGTTTCGATAAATTCCACTCCGAAAAGGATAAAATTTCAAATTTTTAATTCAACCCTTTACGTGATAAAATAGGGAAAGAAAGGCCGAGAAATAAACTCTCTCACGAAAACAGATTTTTCTATGGAGTTTGTATGGCGCGCACGGTACGTGACGTCATCCGCCACGTCGGATCTCTCTGTCTAAGCCATAACTTTAACGCTTTTTATCACGCTTAATAGAAAAGATAGTTTAAAAATCGTTCGATATTTATGTATCTAAAAGATAAAAATGAGATCTTTTAAATTCATAAAAAAAGTTATCCATATTCCCTATTAGCGGTAAAATCCTTTTGTATGAAAAATCTAAACCGCTTAAGTTAGACGCTTGAAATTAGGCATGCAGGTACCTTAGTGAACTTCAGTTGCAATAGAATATTGCAAACTTCCCACGGGAACAGGAGTTAGCAGGAAAACCTTTTGTATGAAAAAATCTAAATCGCGTAAGATAAATGATTGAAATTTGGCATGCAAGGTACTTTAATGAACGTAAAGCTTACTTGCAACGCGATATTGCAAAATTCCAACGGGACCGGGAGTTATTGGGAAAAAACTTTTGAATGTAAAAATATAAACACGCGGACGAAGTCGCGGGCAAAAGCTAGTGTACATATATTTTTGTTTTTTTTTGTTTACTTTATAAAGCACTGCAACCAGATGTTTTTGCCTTCCATGCTGTGTACACATCTTTGTGGAAGTGCAGCTTAACTGTTACCCTTCATTTACACTTATTAAGCATAATATCATGTATTGTTGTACTCTGTTTTGTGTACCAATAAATAAATAAATAAATTAGACTGAAATAGAAGTCTGAAACTGAACTAGTATCAAAACGATCCGACATCAACAGGAATGCCGGTCATACCAAAACCCGGGAGTGGGTAGTTCTATTGACCTCGCATCCTACCGCTTACATAAACAATGAGATCCCATTTATCAAATGCTGTACCTACCCTGCCTTTGACAAGCTATTTTTAATGGCCCGATATTGTGCTATTGTTCACATAGTATCTTTATCGCGTGGCGTATTATGGGAAATAGATTTTCGTTGTTGGTAATTTTAGGAAGATTTACTTCCGTATGGCATTGTTATTGAAGTGAAGTTGTTGCAATAAGTTATACGAGTAGAAATGGGGAATGGTGTTATTAATGTGAGACACTCGTAATATATTGGAACAACAGACAGATATTTCATACTATAGTTCATTCGCGTTAAGAAAATAGTGACTCATCACCGACTGCCGGCCAAGCCACACCCCCTAGCCAATTAAAACGCTAGAAATTATAATTTCTAGCGTTAGCCACACCCCCTAGCCAATTAAAACGAAATTATAATTTCTAGCGTTTTAATTGGCTAGGGGGTGTGGCTTGGCCGGCAGTCGGTGATGAGTCACTATTTTCTTAACGCGAATGAACTATAGTTGACCAAGCGTATGTAGTATCCCCATGTTTTTTTAACTAAATATATTTGGAGATTCATCCAATTAATCGTTCGAAAGTTTTGGACGTACAAACATTTCGAAGATCAATTTTTATTTATAGATTTTTAACCGACTTCGAAAAAAGGAGGAGGTTCTCAATTCGTCTGTATGTATATTTTTTTGTATTATCTAAGTATTGTTTAATCGCATCCATAGGTCCATCCCATCTCATCCCGTGGGTTTCGTAGAAGACGATTAAGGGAATATCAGGAAACGGGCAGCAACGTTTACCTGGGTACGAATAAAACCAACTGCGGTCACCAACCCCCCCTGCCAAGCTTGGGGACTCAGACAAATCCCCCCAAATGACATGACCCCCTCTACGTTTTATTGTTGGAAGCATTTCTGACTAATAATAAAAGGTTTTGTGACTATCCTGTTCATCAGTCATGCATAAAAAATGTTAGTTCATTCCAGTATAATTTGGTGCCAGCAATTTACTCGTATATCGGTAAACGAGGCGTAAAGAAGCATCTTACAAGCCGGCATGGCGGTGGCAACACAAGAAACTAAGGTTTACTGGCTCGTTGCCACAGAATCGCACTCGGCTCTTTCGTTAAGCATCAGTTGAAACAAAACTACAAATTGACTAGGAAAACTAAGTAACCGAGATTCTATTTTGTGAAGAACCCTTTGAAATGGCTGAATAGGTGTGTATTCGGTAAAATAAAACAGGTGGTTCTTTTTCAGGACTTGTTAACGATTCGAATATTTTTGATACTTTTTTTTTCAATACTTATACTGGATTTTGGGAGAGCCATTTATTTGGATATTTTTATTTTGACTGGCTTGGTGGCTCAATTGGTAGTAACCCCTGCCTACTGAACCAAGGGTCGTGGGTCGATTCCCACCCGGGACAAACATTCGTGTGATGAACACTTGTGTTTGTTCCGTGTCTGGGTGTTTATTATTTGTATTTAAGTATTTATTTGTGGTACCTTCATTGTTCCGATACCCATAACACAAGTGCTTAAGCTACTTAATTTGGGATTAGAGAGTATGTGATGTTGTCTGATATTTATTTTTTATTTATTTATTTGTTTATTATTATTTTGTATTTTTTTTAGTCTTTTAGCGTGTGCGACAACGTGAGCATACGGCGACCCATCCACACATTCTGGTTGAAGCTATAATATGTGAGGTATTAATTGACTTGTTAGGCAAAAACATTTTTTTTATATAATCTTATTGCTCTGGAAGCGTGGCATGTCTTGGTTTATTTATTTCTTTATCTTTTCGCTTCAAACCATCCTCTCTTGCCCTTGGCGCTACCTGCTGAATAACAAACGACGCTCTAAGCTAAATACTACAGGCCGGTATGATGGGCAACAGCGTCCCCGAAGCGAGAAGCTATGACCTGCGATCGCCAACCCGCCTGCCCAGGGTGGTCATTATGGGCAAAGCGTAAAGATGTTTGCCCAAAGTGGCAAACAATTGGAAAGCCCTATGTCCTTTTATTATGTTTTTATAGTAGCTCGACATAATGACTTCCCTACGCCTGATGGAAAGCGAAAGAGAAGCCCAAGTCGCTGTGACAACTGGCAAGTAACTAGCAAGTAACTTACCTGTCAGTTGCCACTGCCATGCCAGCCCAACCCTAACCTACGAGCTCCGGAAACGGACCCGGAGGTCATTTGGCTGCGGTATTCTATAGGGTGGAGGTCCTTCCCCGGACGGGCAGCTCAATTCGAGCGCAGATTCGCTATCCCCTACCTCTCTTACCTGCCCTGCGATTGTATAGCCTGATAATGATGATTGCAAAATAATATTAATTCCTAATTGTTTATTATGTTGGAAAATCTAATTAGACATTCAGTACACAAAACGTTAACAGTATTTCCACTGTGTGACCAACTAATGCGGTAGCCTACAGGCAAACAATAATTAATTTTGTAAAACCTTAGCAACAACACTAATAGGTAGTTTGGTGGTAAATTGTTTACCCATGCACCATGTACGAGTAGCATAGGAAATAAGCTGTATGTGTGTTGACTGTTTTGCGGAACTCTTGTGGGCCCTGACCGGATTACGATAAGGCACGACGCCTATCATCGTATGTAGAATGCTGTGGTGTTTACACCATACAATGTATTTGTAGCATAGCAATCTGTAGTTATACATGGTAACCAGAGCCACCTTACAGGCTAGCAAGGCAGTGGACACTGAGTAAACCCTTTCACCAGTTGAGAAGCTGAAATTTGAAGAAGGGAAGAAATGAATACTCCCTATACTAGGTAATATCACTTTGGCTAAGTAAATGGTTTAGCGGTACGTGTTGTACCGTTGTGAAAGAGAATGTTTCACTGGGTACTGGGTAGGTACATATTAAAAATTTTGTCGACGCTGTAATAATTGCTTTAGAAAGAAGACGGCTTTTCTATAATGGTATATTTTTATGGTACAGATATATACCTTCTGGTACAGTCAGCATCAGAATATCATAATAATATGAACACTGAAAGTTCCAAAATTATATCAACATTGCTTATAGTCAAAAATACCCAGACATATTGTGTGTACATTTATAGCTATTTCTCATTATGTAGTTATATTTGAGTAGCTTTCAAATGCTCACATATATTCCGTAAACTTGATATCGGGCGGAACACAATAGATTTTCTTCTATACTTATGTCTTGAGAGGACATCTAATGCTGACTTTACAATATTAGTCTGTTGGTAAAGAGCGAATATGAGTACAAAGTTCGAACTAAAATGCATTGATTTATTCCAAATCGAATCATTTAGTAACGCACAAGTTAATTAATTGGTCCGTATTGCATGATTGCAATTAATTTAGATTAAATTACGCGGCTCGTTTCGAGTGAAAATTCATTATGTGTGCTATTGGAAAACAGCTTGAACATTGTTATAACGGGCAACGTGTGATAATGACGTTGATTGGTATTAAACGGTGTTTAATTTAGTTAAAAAGTCATGTCTGCATGTGAGGGACGTAAGGGAGCGTCCTCTCATCTTTTCGCTCCAAGCCAACCTCACCTGCCCATGGTGCATCCTGCCGAAGAACAAAGGGGACGCGTGCAACCGACTGGTGGCAGTATAACCATCACAATAATTGTAATACCACAGACCGATGATGGACAGCAACGTCACCGGGGCGAGAAGCTACACACTGCGATCGCCAACCCGAATGCCCAGCGTGGCGATTATGGGTATAATTAGCCTCCAGATGTTTGCCATAAGTGACGAACAACTGGAGAGGCCTATGTCCAGCAGTGGGCTGCAATAGGTTGATGATAATAATGAAGATGCATAGAGCACTAGGTGCAGTCCGCAGCTTTGCCCGCGTGTATATCGGTGATATGTGAAATTATATACTTATAAGTATACCTGTTTGGTTCCTCATCAGCGTATCGCAATCCACTGATGGACATAGACCACTCCAGTTGTTGGCTACTTTAGGCAAATACTGAAGGCTATACCAATAATTTATTTATTTAATCTTTATTGCACATAACAATTTGTACATTATTTTTTAAAAAAAATTAAACCGACTTCAAAAAAAACACAAACGACTAAAACTAAAAAGCGATAAATAACTTAAGTAATTCTATCCTTAATACATAATTATTTAAATATTACAATTATCACTTATTTTTGAAGTCGGTGCCAGCTCTTGGTACCTAACGTAGACTGTTGTTGTATGACGCGCGCGGCCGGCAAATCCACACGACAATATACATTTATTTGTTTGGCTGGCACCGACTTCAAAAATAAGTGATAATTGTAATATTTAAATAATTATGTATTAAGGATAGAATTACTTAAGTTATTTATCGCTTTTTAGTTTTAGTCGTTTGTGTTTTTTTTGAAGTCGGTTTAATTTTTTTTAAAAAATAATTTTATTTCACTATTTTTAGTTGCGTTGATGTACTGTGACCTTGAGTAAAGGCTAATTAATGAATAAGGGAATCCTTAAGAGTTTTACTTAGGAATGAAAAATTTTGCTTCAAGTCAAGTGAAGACTATGCGATCTAGAATCAAGCATAACACTTACCAAATCACCTGCCCTATTAGCCCTGCATAAGTACATACTACTACCTAGTTTAATATCGACCAATGTTAGTACTGTCCCTTAACTCCTAACCGTTAAGGAGTTCTGTGGCTTCATCATCAGCAACAGATGTTGACGCCCGGAAGCATATACCTGAGTAAAATATGATTACGTAACAAAAACACCATATGAGCATACAATTTTAAGAAATAAGAAACTTTTATCATCGACAAAACATAACATTTTCGGTTGTTGCCCTCAATTTCTCCAGGATCCCATCATCAGATCCTGACTTGGTGATAATGGGACCACCTCGGAAGTGTCCTCTGTCGAACTGTCGAAAAATTTTTGAAATCCATCCATAATTGACGGAAATATCGGTGAACATACATAAAAAAAAAAAAAAAAAAAAAAAATATTATACATACAGACGAATTGAGAACCTCCTCCTTTTTTGAAGTCGGTTAAAAAGGCGGACTTAATGCCGCGTAGGCATTCTCTACCAGTCAACCATTGGGCTAAGCAGAAACAGTAAGAAGGTAGTGTGCTACAAACTAATAGGTACATAATTATGAGACTTATAGGAAGACCCAAAACAAAAAAAAAAGAACTAATAAAGAATAAAAATGTTATATGTTGATTCATAGCTTACGTAATTACACGTACATAATAACTATTACTATGCTGATACAAATAATAGTATAAAAGTATACTCACCACGCTATGCAGGCGGGTTGGCGATCGCAGGGCGTAGCTCCTCGATATGGTGATGCTACTGCCCGTTATCGACCTGGGGCATTTAGTTAAGTACGGCTTCAATTGTAATGGTTATACCGCCACCGGTCGTTTGCCAGAGCCTCGTTAGCTATTCAGCAGGATGCACCACGGGCAGGTGAGTGTGGCTTGGAGCGAATAGATGATGGGTCGCTCCCTTACATTTTTTTTTTTTTATAGTAGCACGGCATAATGGCTTCTCCGCGCCTGATGGAAAGCGAAAGAGAAGCCCAAGTCACTGCGACAGCGGGCAAGCAACCGATTGGTCACCTGTCAGCTGCCGCCGCCATGCCGGCCCATAAGGTGCTTCTTCACGCCCCGCTTAAAGGATCCCATATCAAAGGAGGGAGGAAACACATGTCCTGGCAATGAGTTCCACATTTTAACGACGCGGCAAAGATAGGAATTGCCGAACTTTTTCGTACGCGAAGGTATGTTTTCCACGGTGAAACTATGACAACGTAGGCCAGCACGTGTGGTTCTGTTTCGGAAGAGGGAAGGTGGGACAAGGGAAAACAACTCTTCAGAGCACTCACCATGGTACAGGCGATAAAAAACACTCAAGGACGCAACATCTCTTCGTAATTGAAGAGGTTCTAAGGACTCGGTAATCTTTTTATCGCCTATAATACGAATAGCCCTTCGCTGCATTCTGTCGAGAGCGTCAAGAAGGTATTTGGCAGACCCATCCCAGAGATGCGAGCAATATTCCACGCAGGAACGAACTTGCGTCTTATATAAAAGACACAACTCGTCCGGCGAAAAGAACCTACGCACTCTGTTCAGGATACCCAGCTTCTTAGACGCAGTAGTGATCAAGCTCTCGATGTAGTTACATTGATTGAACAAAGGTTGTTTGTTGAATATACAAGTGTACCATAATACCAGCAATTGTTTGTCGACAAAATTCGAAACCACACGCGCTCCAATTTGGGCTTACAACTAATTGAATTACCGGCTCTAGATCAGAATCCGATAATTAAACATGGGCTATTCTTGTCATGTAGATTGTGAGGGAATGGATTAGACGAGTACCGTCTAGCTACTGTTTTATGTTAACGAACGTGTTGCGTAGCAATAGATTGGATATTCATAGTACAGTATATGATCTAATTCTCCTCTGCCACACTTTAACTTTTGATAGGTAATGCTTATGCAGCCAGATTTTAACGATACCTTTTGACGCTTTATTTATTTAAAAATATATGTATGTATATTCTGCCTCTTCTCTAAAAAGTATGTATCTGAGATCTCACTTGCTAAGTAGCTAAGTAATGTACTACTTGAGTGGGAATAAGTGATTTTTAAACTAGAGGTTTATAATGTTACCCCCTCTCTTCCGAAAATTACAGTTTCCCTGAACTTAAAAATTGTCTGGAAAACATTGCTTACTCCTATACCGCGATAAGTCTGCCACTATCGTAAATGTTTGTATTATGTAGTACAAATAATATCTATCTATTCTCTGCTGCAAACATAACAATCCTTTGCTTCTCGGTCGACAAATCCTTCACGCATATAAAATAGAGTAAAGGGCCCAAAAAATTTTAATTGTGTAAAGTTTATTTTTGACTTGCTTCCTTCTATAGCAAAATAGAATGCAGTGCAGAATTTCCGCAGTGATGCAAGTTCCAAGTCGCAAAGTTGTTTAAGACTGTAGCGGACACGTTCGCTGTTTGTCTGATAACTAAAAGTTTTAATGATAAACAAGTAAGCCGAAATGGAAAAGTCATTAAAAGTGGAAAATGGGATGAGTCGGCTGTATCGGCAGGAGTGTAATGGAGCGTAACGTTTTATGTTTAAGGAAATAGAACGTGTGGAATAAGTGTTGGTACATTGTTATTCAAACTCTTTGTGAGAATAATTGTCGATAAACATGGGTAAAGTCATTTCTTTCACGGCGTTGTGAACTTTGGGGCGACCTCCCAGCAGCCGTGTTTCCTGATCGCTACTGCATGTTCTTCTTTAAACGTTATTAATGGCCTTTTCTCACGGTATGTGCCTAGTATTTCTGATAGGCATGAGCGTTGGTTACTGTTTAGCTTCAGACAGGCTGTTTGGTCGTCTGACATCAACAGCAATAAAAAAAGGGCAGTGCAATAAGTACTTATTAAAGCAGTTGACTTCTAGGCAAGGCCGTCTTATACTATGCTAGAACCTTCGGGCATACAATAATTTCGGGCCTTTTTAGGTGATAGGTAAACATTTTGAGGGGTTCCGTATCCAAAAGCACAAAACGGAACCCTTTTAGATCCGTTACGTTTGTCCGTCCGTATATCACAGTCTGTTTTTTCCGAAACTATAAGAATTACGAGTACCTACCTATAGGTACTGTTTAAATTTGGTTAGTAGATAATATATTCTAAGAAGCACATAAAGATTTTCACAAAAACATAGAAAAAAACAACAAAGGGTTCCTCTTACTTAGAACTGAAACTAAAAATTATTGGTCGTCCCACACTGAATAAATAGGTCTTTGTTGAAAGTGTTGCGGTGTCTAATATCTATTTTCTAAACTGAATAGTTTGCGCGAGAGACAATGCCAGTGGTTAAATGAGTCTATCAGTATTACTATAATAAGATTTCAATGTAAGCAGCGCACTTGTATGCCCCTCATATACTATCAGATGATCCTCAAGTACCCTTACAGCATCTAATTAAAACATGGAACGAATAGCCTTATCACATTAACGTTTGAAAGCGGTTTCAAAGCGAATCCCCCGTATATTTGCCGAGGAAACTCTTTGAAAGTGATAATTAAGGCTTACTTACAAAATTGAAAATTTTAAATTAATTTGTTTTCTTTAAATGAATAAACAAGTATGTTTTTCGTATCAACCGTATTTTCTTCATACTAGGAAAATCATTTTGGATGTATTTTAACTTAAGTAAATGTAAATAAATAACCTAATACATGCCACTCTGGGACTAAAGAAAAGCCCAAGCTTCTTTTTCGATGAATTAATAATCTAATGTGGAATAAATATTATCTATCAAATGCTTCATTCCAATTTCTGGTATCTTAACCACCAACCTCTCGACAATCGCTGAAGGCAGGCAATCCAAGGCGGTCGTTAAGCTTCAGTTAGGGCAGTGTTCACGTAGATATCACATTAATTTGATCCGTACTACATTACAAATAGGGTTCAAAATCAATCAACATTTCCACTTCACTGTATTAAGGGTTAATTGTTCCTGAATCGTCACAGTTAAAACTAATTGCTCTCCCGTTTACTAAGTATCTGCACCAATTTCTTCAGAATTGAACATTTTTATTGCTTAACTGAAGACGTTTTTTTTTTTAATTTCCTTAATATAAATGGAAATTGGCTTAATTAGGGGGTCTTATTTACTAGTGGTCAGGGAATATACACCATGTCTGTTCAGTTACATAGAGATCATCATCAGCCTGTAAAAGTCCACTGGTGAACATAGGCCCAAATGACAATGTGCATGGTGCCGAAAAAAAATATATTTTAGATTGTTGAAAAATAAAAGACACGTATTATTTCATTTGTAAATTAGACCAAACATTACAAAGCTAAAGCCCATTAAAATTACGCGTGACGTCAGATTTTGGGAGCTTTTTCGTAAATGAGTGACGTCAAAGACCCCCACTCCTACATTTTGCTGCCTTGTATCTTTGTTATTTTTTGTTTAAATGAAAAAAGGAAAAATACGTGCCCAATATATTTTTATAATCTTAAATACGGACTAATTATTGGGGGGATTTACTTTAGTCACCACGCCTGGCAGGCGGGTTGGTAAACGCAGTAGGTTTTATTTGTATCCAGCTAAACGCTATTACCCGTTTCCTGATATTCTCTTAGTCATCTTCTACGACACCCATGGAATGAGACGGGGTGTCCTTATCCTAAATCCGGAAAACATACGAAGGACAACATATACAAAAAGATCTTAGCCCATAAAGTTCGTACTGGCCTCCGTTGTCACAGTTCACAGTAGAAAACATTTTTTCGCGTACAAAATAATTCAGCACTTCATGTTTGCCGCTTCGTTTAAATATGGAGCTCATTGCCAGTACATGTGTTTTCTCCTTCCTATGGAGTTCTTTTCCTTCCTAGATCCTTTATACGCGACGTAAAGATGCATGGGCGCTGATATGGCCTTGGCAACTGACACATGGCCAGTTTCCTGTGCGTTATCGCAGGGACTTGGACTTCTCCTTCCCTAGTTTCTCTTTCCATCAGGCATAGGAAGCCATTTATGCCATGCTACTATATAAGGCACCATTAAAACATCTTCTAAGTATGGACATGGGTCTATTAATTGAACCTAAGTTTAGACTAACAGTTATTATGTACACGAATTCAATAAAATCAATACCTTTGCTTCCTTATAAACATTGAAATTACTCTTCTTGTACGAAATTTTAATAAGACTTCTGTAACAAGATGGCTTCTCTGTTAATATTATGGTTGGCATAATATTTGTTGATTGGCTCGACGTTATTGTAATAATAAGTTATCGATTGGGGGAGGTTTAGGCTTCCTTATATTATGTCTTATATGATAATATCACAGTCCGTGTGTATGTTGAAACTGTTTTTCTCAAGAATACTTGGAAGTAAGGGATGTAAGAGAGCGACCTATCATCTTTACGCTCCAAGCCATCCTCACCTGCCCGTAGTGCATCCTGCCAAACAACAAACGAGGCTCTGGCAAACCGACTGGTGGCGGTAAAACCATCTCGATAGAAGGCGTAGCTAAATATCATAGGCCGATGACGGGCAGCAGGGTCACCGGAGCAAGAAGCTACGCCCTGCGATCGCCAACCCTCCTGCCCAGCGTGGCGATTATGGGTATATCCTCCGGAAGTTTGCCCTAGGTGGCGAACAGCTGGAGAGGCCTATGTCCAGCAGTGGACTGCAATAGGTTGATGATGATGATGATGTTGAATTTGGAAGTGAAAATCTAATTCTCTTAGTTTTTAGACTTTACCTAGAATTAGTATCAGGCTATGTGTATACATTTTTGGATTGCAATCTGGCCCTTTATCTTTTATTAAACTCTATCAATTTGATTGTGTGTCGGCCTTAAAAATGATAAATGAATCAAATCAGCCCACCAAATTCACTATTGGTATAACAACACTCTTCTTTTTTAACCTATGTTGTCCTACTGTTGGGAAAAGGTTCCTCCTAACCACACGCTTTTTGAAACGTTAAACGTCGTTGAGGTCACCGGTGATCAGCTAACAATAACTTTTCTATTGTGTCTAGTTTCGCGGCAGTCAAAGGCTTAAAAGGGAAATCGGTTTCTGTTTTCGGTTTAAAAGGGAATTCGGTCGAATGGGAAACCATTATGCAGTTTCAATATGTAATGTTTATTAGAAGACTTTTGTTCTTAGGTTTTGTGTCTTTCATGTGTCTTTCATCAATCAATCAACAGCCCTGGTACGTCCACTGCTAAACGTAGGCCTCGTTTAATTTGCGCCACATTTCTCCCAACCTTCCCCCAAACAGCCAATTAGATATTAATTGAAACTAAATACGCGGAAATGTAATAAATGTTTCCTCTACATGAAGGTTGTTTTGTGGAGATCTGTTACTAGCGAAAAAACCGTCTAATTATATCTTACATTCACAGTAAAAGGTAATATTTTGCTTTATTGTAAATGTTTGTATTTTGAGCAATAAAGAATGTCTTTTTTATGACATACATATCAAGAGGTATCATACATATCGACTGTCTCGGTGGCTCAATTGGTAGTGACCCCTGCCTTCTGAACCAAGGGTCGTGGGTTCGATTCCCACCCGAGACAAACATTCGTGTGATGAACACTTCTGTTTGTTCCGGGTCTGGGTGTTTATATTTGTATTTAAGTATTTATTTGTAGTGCCTTCGTTGTTCTGATACCCATAACACAAGTGCTTAAGGTACTTACTTTGGGATCGGAGCAATGTATGTGATGTTGTCTGATATTTATTTATATTTATTTAAGAGGTGACTAAGATCCTAGAACCACGTCAGCTACGTAGAGACATTCCCAGTCTACCTAAGTATCGTCTCTATAGTGGGAAATGCTACGAAGAGTTACCTATTCCAACTACTTAATCCCATTTTCACCTTTCTTCTCTAGAACAACACGTGCTGGACAGTGTTGCCATCCGCATACCATTCAGACGATAGTGGCGTGCACCGAGAGGTTTAGTTCCTCATTCCTGCCCCGTGCCATTTAGTCATGGAATGCCCTTCCAGCTCATGTCTTACCTTCCTCTTATAATCCTGGGTTCTTTAGGATGTGAAACGGCATCTCTACTGCTTCGGCAACGGTTTGCTCTATTATGCCCGTCGACCTAACATTTGGACCTCAGGACCGCTTATCATCAGGTGAAGTGAGGTCATCCTGAATACTCTCTTTATATAAAAAAAAGTAACAAGTTGAAAACCACCCATGTAAAACTGCGGCTTAAAACTAGTCTTTAGACGAGATGGCAGGCTAGTAATTGTATAAAACGACCGGTCTTATATAGGTCTTTATATATTTTATTCGCCAGCTAGAGCCCACAAATTAGGCAGAGGAAAAATTACAAGGAAAGCGGATAAAGAAATAAGTTTACATTACCTACGCCGTTTACGATAATGGAAATCTAAAGAGGTTCGGTATAGTCGCTAGCAAAAGTCTTTTCTGAGAAAGGATAAATGTTTTATGTGCTTCCTTGAAAACTAAAAACAATATTAATCCGTCAAAATAGCTGTAGTCTACTTGAAATTAAGGAAAAACGATGAAGTTTAATGAGTTGTTAGTTATTTAGATCTAAATAGTAGTACAACAAAGATCTAAAAAATACAGATTATATCGCCATAATTGGCGACCTGTTTTTTAATAGAGACACGCGGCTGTTTTAATTTTTACCTGCAGATATTTTAGGATTGTAGCCAGAAATAAATAAAAATTTAACAATAAATTTTTAGAATTCACATGTAATAAATAATTATTTATTTTGCGAGCCCTATAGTTCATTCGCGTTAAGAAAATAGTGACTGACAGGTCACTGACACTGAGAAATTAAATTTCTAGCGTTTTGATTGGCTAGTGGCCTGTCAGTGACCTGTCAGTCACTATTTTCTTAACGCGAATGAACTATAGAGATGCACAGTAGGTATCTGTGCGTACCTACTATTTCAAATCAAATTAAGAAATGTTCTACTAATTTATAAACAGAGGCCTTCAAAAGTAGGAAATAATGTTTTGCTAATTAAGAAGCTTAATTTTAACGAATTTGAGTGCGGCCAATTCGCGACGCCGTATTTTGAATCTTGTGCCATTTTATTTATTGTAACTTTTTAACACAATATAGAAGAATAAATAATAATAATTAACGGAATTCGTCACGAACAATGCCAATGTAAGTAGCTTATGTACTTATGGGTATAAGAACAAAGAAGGTACCACAAATACATTAATGTTCATCACACGGACGTATGTCCCGGGTTTGGAATCCGCGACCCTTCGTTTAGAAGGCAGGGTCACCAATTGAGCCCTGTGGCCAGTCAATTGTTGCCTTTGTAACTTAACACTTTAAACGAGAATTTAATGGTAGTGACTCACCGCGGAATAAGTTTGATGAAGAACCGACCGGTGTCGGTATGTTGAGTAGGTGTTTTTAAGGGTGTTGGTAATAAGGTACGAGGGTGTACTTAACACCCCTTTTGTAGGGCCCCATAATCATAGAAAAAGTGCTTACCTTAATTCTTAATATCCATAAGACAAATGCTAAAATTATTTTATTTAGAAAATGTCTAACCATTTTGTGATCACTAGTACTTGCCTACCAACATTATAGTTGAACGAAAAAAGAGCGCCATAATATAGCATATATGAGATCACTCTTTTAGGGGTAGCGGTCAGTAGTACATACAAAATATATATAGGTAATTTCCTGACCGAAAGGCGGCCAATTTCCAAGGAGCTAGATAAATGCACTGGTGGGTGCGCAAACACATATGCCTTCTCTGTTTCTTCACTCTAATAATCATCATCATTATTAGTCTATTGCAGGCCACTGCTACACATTGGCCTCTCCAGTTGTTTGCCAGGGCTGTTCGCTTAGAGCAAGCATCTGGAGGATATTCCCATAATTGTCACGCTGGGCAGGCGGGTTGGCGATCGTAGCTTCTTGCTCCGGTGACGCTGCTGCCCGTCACCGGTCTTTAGTATTTAGCTACGCCTTCAATTGTGATGGTTATACCGCCACCAGTCGGTTGCCAGCGCCTCGTTTGTTATTCGGCAGGATGCACCACGGGCAGGTGAGGTCGGCTTGGAGCGAAAAGATGATAGGCCGCTTCCTTACATCCCGAAAAACCTTAAAAATGATATTTAAATATACGACGAATATTCCGGAAACGCAATTTCGCAAAATGATGTACCTACCTAATATTTTTCAAAGTTGTCCCTGATTTTGACCAAAAATAAAAGGTAGCAAAGTAAAATATGTCGTTATTCATCGAGTGCGCCTGAACCCACCCTCGTTTCTTATTCATTACGGTAAATAAAATTATACACCATGTAATTTCATTAAGGCATACCGTCACATTTCTCGACGGTAAATATTATCTGGGCGGGGTAATAGATGAACCTTCCTAAATTTTCCTTTGTAATGGGGTTCGAAGGTTGTTTAATTAATTTTTTAAGCAATTTTTTTCGAAGGAGTAAATTAGCAACAATGTAAAACATTGAACAGCAGCCAGATTCAAAATATTATGATTTTCTTTATAAATAGATATGTCACCGGAAAATAACAAAACTCGTAATTTAATCAATTTCCTGGGTAGTTGATCAATGATATACCCGGAAAATGATAAACGGCACTTGAAATGCATTATTTAACGTATGTATTTTAGTAAATTGATCAATTTACGGCGTCTTTCTGTTAAATCATCCAACGATGGCGAGATATATGTACGCTGATTGGTTCAATGACTCACGTGTTGTTATCACACTTTCCGCACCCGTAAAGTATCTTACTAAGTTTATCAGTTGTCTAGTACCAATAATACATGCTTCGGCTTAGTTTGGGACTAGGTGGCGCTGTGTGGTTCAGCGTGGCATGTCTTGGGTTATTTAATTGATATTTTAGTATTTTATAACTTTATCAACCTCAATTCGGCCGGAAGAGTATTAAGTTTAAGTATATCGATTAGAGTATTTAAAAGTAGATGTACCTATAGAAGCTAGCTATAAAATCGATTAAGTGCAATGCAATCCGAATTGAATTTCCAACAAACTCTTGTAACACTACTTGTAGTAGATCGATGTCAACAAGCAAACAAGTTTCGTTTTAAATCACCCGGATCGTTTCCCGCTGTTGGCTGAGATCAGTGCAATTCACTAATTGACAGGAGACTTAATTACCAACGCTCAACGTGAACATTTTACCAGTTCAATTATTGGCGATTAACTGAAAACCTTGTATGACTATCAAGTAAGTGAGTATTGACGTTTAAATTAATTTAAATGTCAATAGTCGATGATTTTGTGTAGCGATAGTATTGAACACGGTGTTGATTTGTGGTAATCTTAACTAATAAGTATTATAAAGCTGAAGAGTTTGTTTGTTTGAACGCGCTAATCTCAGGAACTACTGGTCCGAATTGAAAAATTCTTATTGTGTTGAATAGACCATTTATCGCGGAAGGCTTTAGGCTATATAACATCACGCTGCAACTATTAGGAGCGAAGAAATAATGGAAAATGTAAAAAAAAACGGGGAAATAAATAACTATTCCACGCGGAAGAAGTCGCGAGCACAGCTAGTATTTGATAAAACGTATGTGAGTAGACGTTAATTTGATTTGGTTGACCACTATGCGTGTTTTTCGTCTAATGTATTTACTACATTGTAGGTGATGTAATAAATATTTTACTGGTTGGAACTTGGCTGATTCGCTCCCGTATGTCTAGTTATTTGCAAATATTGCAAGAAAAGGCATTAATCATCAACCTATTGCAGTCAGAAGCCTACTGCTTCTGTATCGTTTCGTAGCACGATTCTCTCGTATTCTATCAAAGTAGAAGAACTAGCAAAGTCTGTGAGATTTTATTTCCTTACTAACTATATAACGATATATAAATTCCGGCTGCTCGTACTTTTTTATAAAGCAAACGTGCTAAAAGCAAACAGAACAAGAGACAATCACGACTTATTTTACTCGAAACACGCGTAAAACACTACATTTTCTACAACGAAATTAAGCTTTTTTTCTTCTGTATGTACACCAACTCGTTGTTCTCATAACTCGGTGTCTTATTTGCATATTTAAAATCTGAGAGAATTTATAATACGGCACGTAAAAAGTTGGTTTTTGAACGATAAAGTCAAGATATTTCGTTTGACGTTATTGTTGTAAATAATAACCTGTTTGCCTTGTTGAAAGGTGATGTATAATTTAGACTTTTTAGATACAGCTAAGTGAGCTCTAGTTAGGATGAGCCAATAAAAAAATTAAAACACATAAAAAACGAAAATATCGTTTCGTTCGATCTCTGAACGTTCAAAAATGCTTAGGTCTCTTTAAACGTATATAGTCGACGTGTACCTACGACAGACGGTACGTACAGATACGATGGGTCTTTGTTACCATAAACTTTTGACTTTCAAACGCTTCTGATGTGTTTTTTTAAAATGAGATTTGATTGTCGTTCTATCGAATATATTTCTGTGCCTTCTCTATTCTTTTTATAATATACACATTTTTAAGTATTGGTATGACCTAAGGTAGCAGAAGTTGCAAACATGAAATTGTTTGAACACTCAAAATCACTCTTTTATTGTAATTTGTACCTATACAAAAATGGTTCTCTGTTTACACAATATCTAATGCTAACAAAAAACCCAGCTTTATCTGACTATTCAGATAGTCCATAAAAGCAAAATGTCGTCTAAATATTTATTTAGTTTCGAAAAATTCTAAATGTTTTCGCAGTTGCGCAAAAGGATTTCAGATTTTTACCGGAATACCTACTAGTTTGATAAACGCATGCTCTTTTACGCAGGCTATATATTTCTCATATGTCTAGTGGACGTTTCGGGTTCGCCCTATGCATGTATTTTGTTACTTTAAACATTTTGAACAATGCAAAATGTTACTGGACATTTTGAAAATGCCTGGATTGGGAGTTAGTATTTCTGCATAAGCTACTACGTAGGTACCTACTGTTTTAATTAACTATATTTTTGCCTAATATTACTTTTATTTACATTTTTGATGTCACATGACATGAGATGTGTATCTAGTAACATCATGGAAGTATTAAGTACTACGTACGTTACTTAGTACTTCCATGACTAACAGACAGTCAGCATCGGAACATGGTGTTGAGTTTGTGATATACGAAGGATTTAAGTATAGCAAGAGTGTGAATGGACCTGTTGGAAGGGGAAGACCTAGAAGGACATTCCCTGACCTATGAAACATAATGGTGTCCTAAAAAGGTGAAATACTAAGTACCATAAACCGATGAGCATGTATGAAGAGATTGATGAATGTGGACGAAGCAAAAATTGTGTGCCAGGATCGTAGCAAATAGAAGGACGTTGTCCCTGCCTACCTCTCTGGGAGAAAGGTGTGACATTATGTACGTGCGTATGTATTGGGAAACACGTTAAAGCCTAGATTAAAGACAGGCGTCGCATCAAACTGCTTTTTTTTTCCTAAATGACTACGATAATAGCTAAGGCGGGCCTTCTCTTCATCCCTGGAGCGGATCGCTATCATTTCTAGCGTTACGCACTGCATTTGAACTGTGGAACCACTCCCGAAAAGTCAACAGGCCAGTTCACGTGCCTTCAGTATATAAAAAAAAAACTATCTCGCTACGTTGAAAACCTTGGAATGCGAACAATTTAAACAGTAGACAGAGAGGCTAGCTTCGCCAGACCGTTGTAAAATAGAAAAATAAAATAAATTCTTAATTTAAACAAGCGCGCGTTCGCAAAAGAATTAAAAACTTCAACTTAAAATACTGGGGATGTTTTAAGAAATTTAAATACACTCACCTGCGATATTTTTGCAGACTTTAAACACCAGTGAGATTCTTGTACGAGTACGGTTTAGGCATAAATAAAGTATGCGAACTAGGTTGGTGCCCTGTGGAATTCCCTGGAGGCTTCCGCCGAGCCAGAGCGTTTGCGAACGGGCTAGACTTACTACCAGCTTCTAGTTACTTTTTGTTTGTCGTTGAACTTTGTATTATACAAAAGGATACTATATTACTGTGTACGTGAAATATTGTTGATAGACCGCCTAAATTGTACAATGGATGTATACTTTCTCTAGTTTTAAGTTAACTTTGTGGTGCAGTAAAGAGTGTCTATCTACCTATCAGGTTTTTTTTTATATGTGCATAACACCGCTCCCAGCTTCCTTTCTCCACGAAGTATCTCTGACGGAAAGCTAAGTTTAGTCATTGACCAGTCAGTTGCCGCAACCAGTGCAGTTACAGAAAGTGCAATAATTTCGGATTCATGAAACAAATAGCAAAAACCGCAGTTACGGGGCTTATCACCAACAAATTAACATCAAATTTTTCTTTCCGATCAGCTACGACTTGGGAGCCTTCAAGAGACGAGCGTACTCCTATTTAAAAGGCCGGCAGCGACCCCAGGACTCGATTTGAGTTGCGGGTGTCCATGGGCGGTGTCGACTGCTTACCATCAGTCATATTATAACATTCGCATGTCAGCCACCTCTTGCATAAATAAATAAAAAAAAACAGGTTTTCGAGGTCCACTGCTGGACATAGGCCTCTCCAATAGTTACGGGGCTCATTCACTAGACAATTTTCAGTCAGAGTTTGTATAAATAATTAAGCAATTATTTATACAAATCCATCAGCACAAGCGTGCTGATGGTCGGAAACGACTCGATCGTTCATTCAAACATTCGATAGAATTGCTAGACTAAGTAAGATTTGTCGGAAAAGTTTTCGATAAGAATTGTACTCACAGTACGAGTACTGCACACAATTTATACTCTCTGCATAAGTCAAAGGTTAACTGGTAGAGAATGCTCCTATCATTTAGTTTGCATTTTGGACCATTTTGTGCAATAAAGTTAAACTTTATATATATATAATCCGAGATCGCGTTTCCGAGAAAGATCTTTCCTGCTTATAAACTATCTTAGAAGCATTAGGTACTAAATATAAAAAAAATCACAACTCGTCGTTTCCTTTACTAGGCCACAAACATACAGACATGTTAAAATATTTGTGTCGAGGGTTAAAAGCAATAATCTAGAACTGATAGGTACCTATTGTACCAATAACTTGCCTTATCCCGGAGAGTTTATGCACTAAGGCTCAAAGCACCATTCACTGACTGAATTACGTCTGAAGACAATTTGGGTAGACAATCGACTCGCTGAGAGATGTTACAGGGCATTTCAGCATTTGTGTAACGTAGAGTGAGCTATAAATTAGTCTGGGAGTTAGTTACTTGCGCTGTGCTTGCTCAACACGAATTGATTCAAAGGTATGACTTAATTTTGAATTCAAACGGACGTAATAGACGTGACAAGATTTCAATTGATTTCAAGTCTGACGGATCAGTTCAAACAGTACGGGAGATTGTCACATGTTATCGTATTACTCGTATTTACGTTCTTGGTTAGTTGTTGAGTTTATGTAGCTACGAGTATTATGGCATCTGTAATAGTCTTCGTCGAATAGATTCGAGTCAAGTTTAACACTGAGAAATGTGTTATTCCAGGTGAATTTAATTGGCACTTATTATTAAACGATATTAATGACATTAAAGGTAGTAGGTAACACACTGTTAGGAATAAATTAATCTCTCTCTCTCTCATTTCTATATGTAGTCAGTGTCAAACGATCTTTATTTGACTAGCTTCTAAAAAAACTTACCTAAATGTTTTTTCGGATTGTGAATATTTATTTTATCGAGAAAAAACAAGCAAGAAACTCGTGTTTCGCACTTTATAATAAAACAATAATAATAGACCTTATATTTTTACTTTACAAAAGGACCTAGGTATCCACAATTTCTTGTCTCTTGAATATAAAATGCCTATGCGCGAATTCCAAACATAACATTTCTCTCAAATTCTCTGACTCTTAGGCCGTAAAAATAACTGTGAAATGGTCTATGTTTACGTTTTAAGGTAAGGAGGTATCCCACAAATATATTAGCGAAACAGACAACATGTTCGGCTGCCTATTTTGTTAATGTCATTGAATAATAATTATTTTTCGCTTCTTTCAATGGGGATGTGTACTGTCAAATCAATCAATCAATATGATGCATTTGAGTAGCTGTCAAAACGTGGTTACTTCATAGAATTTATAAGGCTTTGCAAAGATGTGACGTCACGAATTTTGCTAGCCAATTGACTGAAATATTAATCGGTTTCTCTTTCGGTTATTAGGCTACTAAGGCGTTCTAATATTATACGATGTCCTCGTTTGGCAGAATGGTTTACATTGCTAATAAAGCAATATAATTTAGGATTCTATTGCGTCTATGGCTACATCCCAATTAAGGCACAAAACAAGGGAAATAAATAGTGCCAACCATTCGTACATGTCAAATGCTAAAATTCACCCGAAATATCTATAGATACATGTGAATGTTTATCGTCCCAATTTATTAGCAATAAAATGGGTTAATTTGTTTGCGGTGGCCCGTAAAACGTTTTACGGTCGGTAACGTGATTACAGCACGGCTTAACGATACCTCCGGGATAAGGAAGTGATACAGATATAGGGTTTGTTTACGTCTGACCTAACTGCCTCTTTATAGCTCTTTGCGCGGACAAAAAGTTGATGAAGCAACCGTGGAAATTTGGATTTGTTTCGATCTAGCCTTATCGGATTTAAGAGAGGTAGGCCATAGCCGATCCGATTAAATCCGATAAGGCTAGATCCTAGGCTAGGCTTGGGTCCCCGTCTATGTCGGATGGGAGTGGGCTGACCCTTCCAGCCGCTTCCCTTGCGAGGGAGCAGTTGGGCCTGCGTAGGCGGGCAGCGCTGGTAGTGTTGCGGTAGTTCTAGACATTCTAGCACGAATTGAGCCACCCGTCCGGGGAAGGACCTATAGAATGCCGCACCAAAATGACCACAGGGTCATGTTTCTGCCGGTGAGTAGGGTTTCCGGAGCTCGTGGGGGGTTAGCCGTTATGGTTGGGCCGACATTGCGGTGGCAACTGACCAGTTACTTGCCCGTTGTCACAGCGACTTGGGCTCTCTTTCGCTTTCCACCAGGCGTAGGGAAGCCTATATGTCGAGCTACTATAAAAAAAAATCGGCGAGCTTAGTATTGAAACAGATTTTTTTATAGTAACACAGGATAGTGGCTTCTTGTTAGCTTATAGGAAATCGAAAGAGAGATTTACGTCGCCGTAAATAAGTGGTGGTTTATATTCTTTTCCGTTACGGCACGTTTCCATGAATTTTTTCAATAAAAGCTTTATTTCCTTGGCTGACACGCTACCGTGTGTCTAACGTTCTTAAGAAAACTATCAATTACGTATGACTAACAAGTTAGAAGTTATTTCAAAGTTTTAACATGAACTAAGTTTTCTCTACGTGTTTTATCTGGTACTACAGTGACAGGCAAGTACTGTACCAGTAGATGCTTTAAATAGGGATGGCAATAATGTGTTTGACCACATTAATAAATTCATTGGCCTAGAGGCTTATGTCCCGCAGTGGGCGTTCACAGGCTGATGTTCATTCATGTAAATAATAAATAATAATAAATAAATATCAGACAATATCACATACATTGCTCCGCTCCCAAAGTAAGTAGCCTAAGCAAGTGCTTATGGGTGTCAGAACAACGAAGGTATGTTTACACTACGTTTGCCGAGACACGGTCTCCACACCAGAACTTGTAAATAATTTATTTAAATATCAGCAATAAAATATATTTACCAATTTGATTCATTCTATAGATGGATGAATATTTCTCTTTAACGCAAAAACTACTAAACGGATTTTAATGAAACTTTACAGTAATAGGTTTAAGTCATAAATAAGATTAACACATAGGCATTTATAATTTCAATTTGATTGTGTTTTTCTATGTAATTTTTCTTTTCGTATTTTTTTTTATCAAATAAAAATATTAAAAAGGGAAGGTTCAGGTACCTAAGCAAATCGCATTGCAATTTTATTATGCGTATAGACGTTCAAATAATTGACTACCTATAACTACAAATAATGAGCTAACGTAGCATGAGGACGAGAAATTAGTCGAAGTAGCATCGAAAACAATAGTCAAATGACGTTGCGCCTCCATTATTGAGATAGCTTAGCTTAGCCAAAGAGCAATCAGATGTATTGCAATGACTGCATTGTGACGTGTTCGGTACTGTAACTGTACCTATTTTGAATGGGAAATTCATTATCATCATCTCCCCCAATATCAATGGTCTTAAATGCGGTTTATCTACATTTCAAACTAATTCACATGTCAAACTAATCTGGAGTTTGGGCGGAAGCTCTATATTTGTAAAAAAAATCTACATCGGGGGTCAGTCAATCAGACAAGTGCATGGAAGTATTAAGTACTATTACTTCCATGGACAAGTGTCAACAGTGTCGCCATCTGTTCGCGAGAAACGGAACTAAAATTAACAATAAATTAATTTCAAAATGAAATATCCGATAGGCGGAGTTATGCAGTCCTGCGGTTCAGCAATCATGTGATTGGTCAGTGCTTTGTCAAAATTAACCAATTACGTTACAGTTGCAGTGCTGCTTATGTGGTAGCATCTGGTGGATTTCTTTTTTCAGTAAAATCTCACCACATTTTGTCAACCCTACAAGAAACACCGCGAAGTTATCTTCAATGGCGTTTCTTGTTCGTCTCCGGGAAAGTTTTAGCATCATGGCGTTCTCTCCTCACTCCCAATGTATTCTACTATCAGAATTCACCAAATCTACATAATATTTTGAGCTAGTGTTGTTTTACTTACAGTTGTTTTGAACTGTCGATGGCAGTGGGAAGTTTTTGGCAACGAATGTTTCATTATTGACATAGTATTGATATTTGGCGCAGTGGGCGTGCGGGCAAAACGCCATAAAATGTAGTATTTGGATGTTGAAATTGCTGTTGAGTATAATAATGTCGGATATTAATGTAATGATGTGGGATATCAATGGGGCTCGGATGCGGAATGGGTATATACGACCACACATCAAGTTATCAAAATCTATTTTTTTTTCATGGATTATGGACTTTAAGCATTAGACACTTGGTTTGGAGTTTGACATAAGGGTAGGTTGATGTTTACATTACTAGATAGATAGATAGATATTCTTTATCGCACAAAATACAAACATTTATAGACAAGGTATTACAGACAACAAGTGGTACAATTTAGGCGGTCTTATCGCTAGTAAGCGATCTCTTCCAGACAACCTTCAGGTAGAGGGAGTGTGCTATTCTGAAGAGGGGCAAAGTCGTGCAAACTGTACTAGTTTACTTTTTAGTTAATTTAGAGTCACAGATGCGTAGTTGGCCCATGAGAAATTAGTAAGCCCGCAAGGTTTTTTTTTAATAGCTCAACATAATGGCTTTCCTACACCTGATGGAAAGTGAAAGAGAAGCCTAAGTCGCTGTGACAACTGGCAAGTAACTGGTCAGTTACCTGTCATTTGCCACTGCCATGCCGGCCCAACCCTAACTCCCACTAGTTCCGGAAACCCTACTCACCGGCCGAAACCCGACTCGAAGGTCATTTCGCTGCGGTATTCTATAGGGTGGAGGTCCTGTGTGTGAAAACGGTATCTAAGTCCATTCATTAGGGAAATTCGCCGCTGGAAGCTGATTCCAAAGAATAAGATCGTTTAAGGAGTCGCGTAGAGCCAGGCGTTTTCCGATACCTAAGACAAGGCAACAACTTATTTTTTTAAATGATTCACGGGTATCGATGAGCAAACTCAACCATCCCTAATCTATAAAGGTAATCAAAGTCGGAATAGTTGAGAGGTTTTCCAGTCATCAAACAATATATCATATAGCAACCCAATAATTACTGTTTAATCGCTTTATTGCCAGCTCAGATACCGACCGTAGGTAGATACTTGCGATAGTTTGGGTACAAGATTATCAAGTTACAGGAGCGTTGGTATGTCCCCCCCGAAATGTAAATGAGGGTCATCTATTTCGGTATAACAAAGATTCAATACCCTCTTATGACGCCAGCGATTTGGTAACAAGGGGAGAATATTCTAGTTTTTACTGTGCTGAAAAGAGGGTTATGTTTTTCAAGAGAGATGAGAGATGATTTATCTAAAATGAACTTCTGTCGTGTTTTGAGATCAGTCGGCATTTTATAGCAAGAACAATGGCTGACTAGTGATTGTGTTGGTTACTTGTCAGTTACCTTAGCGACATGGGCCCTTCTTTTGCGTTTCGTCAGGCGACGAGAGGCCACTATGCTTTGCGGCCACAATTAATGCATTAATTTAAAATTCTATAAACGCCTTTTGCAGTGGGGAATGAAAAACCCATCCCCCAATAATCAGTCGCCTAGT
Organism: Conogethes punctiferalis; assembly: GCA_031163375.1. Taxonomy (NCBI): domain Eukaryota; kingdom Metazoa; phylum Arthropoda; class Insecta; order Lepidoptera; family Crambidae; genus Conogethes; species Conogethes punctiferalis. The sequence continues at coordinate 13,480,650 of CM062087.1, read as the reverse complement.
CTGCAGTGGAGTAATCTCGAATGTAATAAAAATGTACTCTTAATTCTACAAGCCCTGTTTTCTAGGTAAGAACAAGTCTTCCCCTTTCCCCGGGCCAAAATATCGGGCTTGAAAAAGGTATGTGGGCGTCAAGCCTATAATACTTTGTCTTATCTTGCTCTTAATCATGAATTAAGAGAGCCTCCACCCTAAAGAATACCGCAGCCAATTGACCTTCGAGTCGTGTTTCTGCCGGTGGGTAGGGTTTCCGGAGCTCGTGGGGGGTTAGGGTTAGGCCGGCATGGTGGTGGCAACTGACAGGTAGCTGACCAGTTACTTGCCCATAGTCACAGTGACTTGGGCTTCTCTTTCAATCTCCATCAGGCGCAGGGAAGCCATTATATCGAGCTACTATAAAAAAAGGAAACAATTTAAGCTTGAAATCATACCTTAGTAAAAGAAGTAAAATTCCTTTTTAACCCTTGGGGAGCCTGGTAGGTAAAAATCACACGGCATGCCTGGTGGGTCTGACGGACCCATAAACATAATTGGTAATTTTTATTTATTTTGATGTGTTACAAACTAAAATACTAAGTTTTAATTAATATTCAACATTGTTTCTAAATGAAAAAAAGGGAAAAATAAGACAAATTATTTTATAAAGTTTTATTGAGCATTTAAAAACCTCTCATATTTGGGTAACAGAAATAGCACTTATCTTTCCTTTTTTCCTTACGTTCCATAATTATATTCAACAAGTCTTCAGTTACACACAGATAAAAGCAATCAAGTTCTTCCTGCACATGTTTGGCATGAGGTTCCACTCCAGGTCATCATCATCATCATCAGCCAATTGCAGTCCACTAGGCAGGACATAGGCCTCTTCAATTGTTAGCCACTTAGAGCAAACATCTGGAGGATATACCCATATAATCGCCACGTTTGGCAAGCAGGTTGGTGATAGCAGGGCGTAGCTTCTCGCTACAGTGACACTGGTGTCCATCATCAGTCTGTAGTTTAGCTACGCCTATACAACCGTGTTGGTTATACCGCCAGCAGTCGGTTGCCTACGCATCGTCTGTTATTCAGTAGAATGCACTACGGACAGGTGAGATTGGCTTGGAGCGAAAATATTATAGACTTCTCCCTTACATCATTCCAGGTGTTCCGGTAAAAAATGTTTTCTGCTCTAGTACAAACGCGAGCACTCAGGGGATTACGGAGCCATCATGTATTTTCTATTCCTTTATAAATTAATCTCTGAGCAAAGGTGCTCAAAAGCTGAGTCATCTCATCATCACTGTAACTACTTGGTTCATTATGAACTTGTACTTTTCCTCAGTCTCATCTGAATCATGTTGAACACTCGCGTGATCGGATTCGGCTCCACTTTCATCAAAATACACGTCATCCTCAATTTCATTCAATTCTTGATCTAAAATTTGGTTTATTTCGGTATTAGTTAATCACCTGGATATATTTAACTACAAAAATATTTTTAGCACAAATAATTGACACCAAAAAGTAACATAAATAATGCACAACAAACATAATTACTCACCAGCTAAAAGTTATGCCGCGTGCCTGGTCGGGTCTCTCGGACCCGAGCGCACATAAAACACGTGTTACTCGAACATGTGCGTGTTGCAGACTGCGAGAGGGGCAGCAATCTACCCACTAGTCTATATCACGAAGCTACTCAGGCACACAGGGGCGGTAGTTGTGAATTTACGAAAATATTGTCGATTCCTTGAAGTGACGGGTCTGTCAGACCCACCAGGCACCCCAAGGGTTAAGTTTATTGCCTAGTGTTAAAAACTGATAATCTTTTAACTTATCAACTCAAATCCATGCCAAAACCCTTTTTTATTGAAATTACATTGTAACCAGTGAATAAAATCGAACAACGCAAGTTTCGCTAACGCAGCGTTTTATTAGGGCCTGTGTACAAACGGGACGTGCCCAAACTTTGGATGTACTCTGTATATTTACACTGTGTGGACGTGTAACATATACAAATTTCAGCAAAAACCCGAAGCCCAAATGTTACGAGGTAATAGAATAGTGGACCTTAGATTACAACGTCAGTTTTGGGACACACTGTTGTGTAGAGCTGACAATATATTGGTAATATTTCGATATATCTATAAAATAAGTTTAGCACTGGATTAGAAAGAAGAAAGAAAGAAAATCAGTTTATGGCACCAAGCCACACATCACAGATTATGGAACATACATAATAAATTACAGTAATTTACAAAAATGAAAAAACATAAACACAACAAAAGCAATAAAAAGGAGACCACAACATAATGACACGGAAAATTAAAGTGGCGTAATAAACGAAACATTTTATCAATCACAGACAATAAAAATACAGAAAAGAGAAAAAAAATAGCCCTCGAGCTAATAGGACTGAAGCCTAGGGAATAAGGAGTCTGAAACGGTTCGCCAACAGTCGATTGTTCCATGAACGTTTGACCAACAGAATCTTTCGCCCATTAACTTTTCGCCCAAAAGACATTTGGCAAGGGCCCTCAGGCCAGGTGGAGTGACGAATTGTGCAGGACGACTGGCAAGTGCTGGATGTGAGATTAGGAGAGGTCTATGTCCAGCAGTGGACTGACACGGGCTGATGATGATGATGAATAAGGGTCATGGGGCGGCAGGTGCGGCGTATATACGGATACATTTGGTAATTTTGAGAAAATAGGTGCATTGTAATAAAATATCTATATCTCTGTTGGACTTGTTATAACACAAAAGATAGAATAGTAAAGAAAAGGAGACCTATTGTCTCCGTAACGCCTGAATCAAATTAGAAGGAAGAGCGTTCGGTGGCATAAGGCCGTTATACGTGAGATAGCGGCTTCAAACCCACCACGTATAAATGTGGTTTCGAATATAAATTGATTTGATTAAGGTCAACCTATCACTGGATAGTAATGAACTGATAGGTTGATGATGATTCTCCAATTCTTAGAATATCCCAAGATATCCCTTTCGTTCCTTTTCGTTTTTTTTTTTTTTTTTTCTGCTTCCTCGGACATGGGGGGTCCGAGACCTTACGCATCTAATTCTAGGCTCAAGACAGTAATATTCGTACCTAGGTTATGTTGTACATACTAAGAGGTCGTGTGCACCGATTCTCGCAAGTAGTCACCGCGGCTAACCCACAATCCTAAGCAGTGCTATTAAGATAACAACGGTCTATCCCCTACACGATGCCCCAAATAATGTGGCCCTAAGTGATTGTGGGGAACGCGCGTGTGGCTAAACGGACATCGGTTAACTAAAGCAGTTTGGTGCAACTGATCCAGGGAAGCTTTAAACTGTTTACGACAAATGGGGAACACGAAAATGTAGTGTATGTATGGGCACTGGAGAATCTAGAGGAAACTATGTAAATGTAGCTAAATGTAGTTGGGCGCAACTGATCTAAAACTGTTTACAACAAATTATTAGCACGAAAATGCAGTGTAAGCTTTTTTTTTTTAGGTTCGATTAAATATGAATATTAAAAAATAAATCCTTCAGATCGCGTTAGGCAGAGGAAAAGGGTTCCGTGTTTTCTAAAAACTCTGTTATTTTTGCACAAAGCTTTCCAAGCAAGAGTATTTTACAAATTAGGCCCCTTCAAATCATGAACTAACAAAATCGAATATAAAAATTAAATTGGATATATTATTTCTTTTTCTCTTCAAAAGAGGGATTGTTGCTAAGCGACCATTTTGTGACGTATATACTTTTACCCAAATGTTATTTAAATGGACCCGATTTTTTTTATAGTAGCTCGACATAATGGTAATCTCTACGCCCGATAAAAAGCGAAAGTTAAGCCCAAGTCGCTGTGACAACGGGCAAATAACTGGTCAGTTACCTGTCAGTTGCCACATGCCACCGCCATGCCGGCCCAACCCTAACTCCCCATGAGCTCCGGAAACCCTACTCACCAGCGGAAACACGACCCAGAGTTCATTTGGCTGCGGCACTTTATAGGGTGGAGGTCCTTCCCCGGACGGGCTGCTCAATTCGAGCGAAGATTCGCTATGCCCTAGATCTTTCAAATTTATTAGGAATTTATTAGGATTAGGAATTCAATCTGAAATCTTTCGAAATATAAGTGTACGCCTTACACCATGCACCACAAGACTGTCATCTGAACCTGGGATGTTGCGTTTTATTACTCACTTATCTATCATTCCATCGAAACCTCCAATGTTCATTAATTTTAATTCGAGACAAAGATCAAACTGAAACTGTTTTCACTAATTACTTTGCTTATTCAAGACTCTAATAAAATATTCAAGTACAATAATAAAATACGTGCAATATTCTTGTAGCGAACTTTAATTAAAGCATATTTATCAAATGTTGCAGTGAGAATAATGCTCAAAGTACCTAAGCTAAATTTATGAAGCAATGACTTTTGTACTAGCCAGTCTAAGCTGTATTGTAATTATTCATTTTGAAACGTTGACCTTTAACCTTTGTGTGTACCTGTTTTACTTAATTGCATGCATTATAATATTATAATCAAAAGAATCATTATTATTTTCAATTTGCAGACGTCTTCCGCTGGAAGTAGACTGTCCCAATTGTTTCCAGGGTCAAAAGAATTACATTATATTTAGTCTGTATTTTAGATTATAAAAATATATTGGATTCGTATGTTTCCTTTATTAATTTGTTTTCATGACTGGTTCGATAGCTCATTTGGTAGTGACCTCTGCCTTCTGAGCCAAGGGTCGTGGGTTCGATCCCCACACATTACAATTTGTGTGCATGAACATGTCTGTTTGTATTGGTCTGGGTGTTTTCTATGTATGATATGTATTTATTTACAAAAAAAAATGTATCTAAGTAAATTTACCAGTTGTCTAATACCCATAGTACAAGCTTCGGCTTTGTTTGGGGCTAGATGGCGCTGTGTGGCCCAGCGTGGCATGTCTTGGGTTATTTATTTTATTTTATTTATAAATCCGTAAGCCACATGGACCTACGAATAAGTAGAACCCTGATGGTATTTTCTGTCTATATGTCCGTACAAGTCAGTATATTTGAAAATACGTTAGGCCGTTGACCCTATGTCTGACCTCTCTCCGATCTTATCAAACTATCGGTCTATCGGATCGTGATAACAGAGGAACAGACACTGTATTGTCGACTGGCTTAATGGTCCATTTGATAATGACCTCTATTTTCTGAAATAAGGGTGGGTTCGATCCCAGTACAGTACAAACATTTGTGTGAATTAACATGTCTCTATCTATTGGTCTGGGTGTTTATTATGTGTATAATATGTATGTATTAAAAAAAGTCTATGCAAGTTCATCACTTGTCTCGTGCTCTTAGTTCTGTGCCATTGTTAAAAGAAAAAATCACTTGTACGTATTCTGCATAATCATCATCAGCCTATTGCAGTCCACTGCTGGACATAGGCCTCTCCAGTTGAACATCTGGAGGATATACCCATAATCGCCACGCTGGGCAGGCGGGTTGGCGATCGCAGGGCGCAGCTCCTCGCTCCGATGACGTTGCTGCCCGTCATGGGTTTGTGGTAATTAGCTACGCTTTTAACATTGTGATGGCTATACCGCTACCAGTCGGTCGCCAGCGCCTCATTGGTTATTCGGCAGGATGCCCCATGGGCAGGTGGGGTTGGCTTGGAGCGAAAAGATGGTAGGCTCTCTTACATCCCCATCTCTGAATAATATGGTCTAGTATTTATTAAAATCAGCCGTTGTGGCCGAAAAATATTATGAAAACCCGTAATTACGATATAATAAATATTCAATCCAACTGGCCACAGCTTCTCGTAAAATATTTCTTTCAAGTATATGAAGGCAATAGATATTGCAACTTATGTGCTGGCTTAAAATCGCATTTTCTTTGGTTATTTCCCCAAAATTTTCTTTGTACAGTCAGCATCAGATGTATGTGAACAAGAGGTATTTGAGAACACATAATAAACAGCCAAAAATATTTCACCAATATAATATCAACATCCGAAGCATAAAAATTGTCTAAACACAGAGTTGTCAAACTAGGTAAATGTATCTTAGCAACCAAACCAATAAGAAGAATCCACTTTCTGCAATTGTGAAAAAGCTGTTATGTTTATAGACTTTTAAGCACCTTCTTTGTTGATAGTGTCTGATGAGATGCATAGTTGTTTCTTTGCTACAATTATCTCTTTGTCGCTTTGTACAATTATATTGTCATTTTTCTTTTTCTTGAGTCAATGTCAATGTAAACCTCAAACATAATTATAATCAAACCAAAAACCTAACGACTTGGATGCCGCTGTAGGTCGCCTTGCAAATGTACAAGTAGTGGGACACAGCTGGCATTTATAATTTCTACATTAGATGAATTAGATACATTATATTATGTACATTAGGTGTTGTAGAACTTTCGGTGTCGAAATAGTATTTGGCCGTTTATCATAATGTTCTATCACCATCAATTTTTATCTTTTGACGTAGCTTACGTGCTCACATATTATTATATACTAGCTGTGCCAGCGGCGTCGCACGCTTGGATATCGGGTTTCAAAAATAACGGACTTCCATAAAATACTTATAGGTACCTATACCCCTTTGACGTAAATGGGACATCAGTGTCCCTGAAATTAAATTTGTGTTTATTGTTAAACAAAGCATTATTTTAAACTAAATTCAACGTATATCAATTGTATACGAATATATTTTGATTTTTTTCCTAGGGTGGGAAATAGGCGCGATAATAAAAATAAACATAAACTTCATATTAATTTTGGGTAATTGGTCGCGCTTTTTTGATTGTTTTCATAAATTATTAATAATACATTTTTGCTGCATTCAGTGACTGTTTAGTGAATAATTTATGAGAATGGTAACTAATAATTATGGTTTTACGATAAAAGTCGTAATTAGTAGTCATTTGATTAACAAAAACATTAAATTTCAAGTAAGGGACACGGTTATCCCAATATGCGTAAAAGGACGATTTTATATATATTTTATCAATAATGTTTTATGCATATTTTCTGATTTTACACATAGCATTATACACTTTTTTTCATTGTTTTGGGCGCGCAAAGTGAGTGAGAATGACTGATTGCGAAGTCGAGGAATATCGCATGGCTGAGAATAGCGACACTAGTGAAGATGCACTCACTTTGGATGACGAAGACCAGTCATTCTCATTAGAGGACATGCAAGCTGGATTTTCCGAGGCTATAATTGAGTCACCTGATAAAGCAGGTGACTCAATTATACTAGATAATTATATACACTGAGGTCTACTCAAAATCCAGGCCCATCTGCAGACTCTTCACCTACTTCCCTCTTTTATTATCGGAATGGTTCAGTGTTCACTACCATTCTTCAAGAAAAAACAGTTTTTATGTCACGGGCACCCATATATTACCCACAGTGAGAGGCTACTGGTCCACTGAACCTGATGTCCTGTCATCGTTCATAAGTACAATCAAAATATGGGTGTCGTAGATCTCATCATCAGCCACTGCTGGACATAGGAATCTCCAGTTGTTCGCCACGTAGTGCAATCATCTGGAGGATATACCCATAATCGCCGCGCTGGGCAGGCGGGTTGGCGATCGCAGGGCGTAGCTTCTAGCTCTGGTGACGCTGCTGCCCGTCATCGGACTGTGATATTTAGCCGTAGATCTCATGGACAAGAAAAAAGTCACATACGAAGTTGATAAGAAATCGAAAATCAGCTTTCAAATTTTTTTGATACATTGGACATCGCTATGAACAATTCTTACATGATTTATGAAAAACTGCATGCGCGAAGGGTTTGCATCACTTGATTACCCTCAAGTTGTGGCTTGGGCTATGATTGGCAATTTTTCTATACGTAAACATGCCCTGCCATCCACTTCTAAATTACGTAAATTTATATTACACAACAACAAGAAATTGTTTTGCTGACTTTTATTTATCACGATAAACAATTGTATTATATTTGACTTAATTTAGCTTTTTATTATCAGAAATACATTTGATTTTTCTATATTAGTAAATACCTCACAATATAATAAATAACGCCCTTTATCGCATATTGGGACACTTTTGTCCCAAGCAATATCCTAAAATCTGTTGGGCTATTTTTATTTTTTATTATACACATGTTTAAATCACTTCATAACACACTAAATAACGTAGTCATGATTATAAAAACTTAACTGTACTTGTTTTGTGCGTCAAAGGGATACCTAAGTTTTAAGTTAGACCTCTAGTAATACATTAGTGAAAATCGTATTAAATTTCATGCAGTAGTTTTTGAGAGATGCGCGTTCAAAAAATTTCTCCCGTTTCCTTAACATTTCCCTTCACTGCTCTGCTCCAATTAATAGTAGCGTGATGAAAAGTACCCTATAACCTGCCCAGGAGTATGAAAAATAATTGTACCAAGTTTCGTTAAAATCCGTTGAGTAGTTTTTGTTTCTATAACGAACATACAGACAGACAGACAGACAGACAGACAGACAAAAATTTTACTGATTGCATTTTTGGCATCAGTATCGATCACTAATCATCCCCTGATAGTTATTTTGAAAATATATTTAATGTACAGAATTGACCTCTCTACAGATTTATTATAAGTATAGAAGAAGATGATGCTGACTGTACGTCAGTGTTCTTTTTTAACCCAAATTTTATTCACATTGTCTTTGCCTTAATATTTATCGAGGCATTTGTGTAGGTCTGTACTTTCTCCGCCCCACCGCCTCTTGATTTACAACAATCTCTTATAAAATGCGAAATAAATTCTTGCGATTTACGTGATGGAAAATTTCCTCTTGTGTATATTACAATAGGGAGGAGAATTCTCTGTGTTGATTCTCAAGACGGTCGGTGGATGGCAGAAGTGATATATTATTTCTTTTGCTACAAAGTATTCATCATGTCTTGCACTGTAGGTTTTATTAGTATGAAATGAAATGATCAAGTGAGCTTAATGAAATGTCACCTTTTTGTATGTAAGAGAGGATGAAAATACAATGTTTCCTTTGTGGTATACAAGTATTATGGCAATCATATTATCATGTTTATGTTAAGTCTCTTTTTGTTAAACGTTGCTGGAAATTTATAGTTAAAATATGAAATAAAAAATATCCGCTAATTAACTATTGGTAGTTATACGATTTAGTTGTACGTGATTCCAAATTTTTCAATTTCATAAATGAACAGAGTACTTATATTTGTGACTAAATATTAGGTAAATTTTTATTTTGAACTAAGTGGTGTATTACATCGCCTAAGTATATACGTAATGGCATTTGAAAGGTTTCATATTTGGTAAACGAAATATTATATAGAGCTTAATCGATGTATATTTGACTGAAACCATAAGTTTAGTATGCTTATATATAGAAATAATTTACTATGTCATTGAACGTTTCAACTTCTGCACATCCACGAAAGGCGTGTAATACTTGTCGAAGTATCTTCTGACGGGTCTGTCCCCGGCTTGTTTCTTCATAACGAGAGCTTCCAATTCTTCCAACAGTATTATTGTAGATGGACTGAAAACAAAATATAAGTTAACTAATTGCCGCCCGCGGGCGCCCCTCTGCCTGCGTAAAGATTCTTATGAAACATAGCCTATGTGTTAATCCAATGTATGTATATCCTATATTACTACCTTTACCGTTACCGTTTTTAGTTTAGACACCAGTTTCCCTCAAAGTAATTACAAAACTATACTAAGAGACTGTATTTGTGAGATTGTTTGAGGTGAGAAGAAATAAAGCTTTTTATTATTACTTATTACTATTATGACTGTATAGTGTCATTAAAACTCGTTCAGTAGTTTTTCCATGAAAAAAAAGAGTTTTAGGAAGGAAGTAGGATATGGCTGACACGCTCCAGAATCTAGTCTCTGTCTAGATCTTTGAAACGGCACTTTATACGGGTAATCGGGTGTGGCTAGTGTTAAAGGTCTGATGAAATTATCGTATTCTTAGAGGATTTACCCATAATCACCACGCTACGGCCTATCATCTTTTCCCTCCAACTTAATCTCACCTCCCCGTGGTGCGTCCTGCCGAATAACAAACGAGGCGCTGGCAACCGAATGGTGGCGGTATGACCATCACAATTTAAGGCTTAGCTAAATACCACAGACCGATGATGGGCAGCAGCGTCACCGGAGCGAGAAGCTACGCCCTGCGATCACCAACCCGCCTGCCCAAAATGGCGTACAACTGGAGAGGCGTATGTCCAGCAGTTTACTACAATAGGCTGATGATGATTATGATGAATTTGTCTATTATCCGATCAGAAATCAAATTACATTAGAACTGAACCTCATTGAATTTCTTAAGCATTAGCACTTACTTATTCCTTAAGTGATGTTCTCATAACCTCGTATCTAATATAAGTTCATTACTTAGACCTGAGTCGAGAGAAAAGCAGATACGCGACCGCACCGCTGCCTCTACCTCTATAATGCAATTTACCGGTTGTTATTACCGGTAGCAGGTCCACATGACATCGTATAATCATTATGCTAAACCATACGTCCGTTTCCACGTACATTACGCAATCTGCACTCAGTTAACAGCTTCCTAACTTTGATCAAATTGTGCTTGACAATACAATACGTGTTTAATATTGAAGAATCGTCGCCTAGGCAATGTATGGCGGGGAAATTACTTCCACTTGATTCTGGGAAGGTTGATAACCGCCGACCGTGAGTGAATGTTCAATAAAATAATTTAGCTATATGTTTGAGAGTTCAACGAACTTGGCGACGGGAAAGAAATGAGTTTTCTATTTTTTTTTTATAGTGGCTCGACATAATGCCTTCCCTACGCCTGATGGAAAGCGAAAGAGAGGCCCAAGTCGCTGTGACAACTGGCTAGTAACTGGTCAGTTACCTGTCAGTTGCTACTGCCATGCCGGCCCGACTCTAACTCCCCACGAGCTCCGGACACCCTACTCACCAGCAGAAACACGACCCAAAGGTCATTTGGCTGCGGTATTTTATAGGGTGGAGGCCCTTCCCCGGATGGGCAGCTCAATTCGAGCGAAGATTCGCTATGCCCTACCTCCCTTATTTTTTTTATATCATGTAACTAGCTAGTCCGATGTGACTTCTATTAGAATAGAATAGAATAGAATAGAATAGTTATTTATTTAGCATCACACGTTTTGTTACATAATAAAGTGACAAAAAACAATCAATTGCGCCGATACTAAAAAGGCATCTCGCTCAGCATGTGCCGAGGCGTGTCAGGGACGCCGCGACGCTGGTCTTCCGCGGATGCCTCGAGAGATCTGCTGTGTGCACCGTAGGGGGATCCGTCGAGAGAAACAATTTCAATTAATATAAGTGAAGATGCCATTTAAATGTAAATAGGTAACAAGGTACCAAAGAATCAAACACGGGACCCGCCTATAGTTTACATTATTAAATAAGTAACATAATAGGCACATGTGAAGTAAGTATGCATTCAATATAAAGTTAGGATATTACGCTGTACTTACCTTACCTTTTGTCCTTTGCGTAATACTAAGAACTATCCTCTTACTTCAAGGAATATTCCATAAAAATAATTATAGAAATCGGTTCAGCTGTTTCACGAGTTATGCGCTTAGCAACACATTTGGCGATTCATTTCTATATTATACTAGCGACTCGCCCCGGCTTCGCACGGTCAATACTATTTGCATTTGTTTTACAAATAAACCATCCTTTTAAATCTCTCTACCTATTAAAAAAACTGCATCAAAATCATCCGTTCTGTAGCTTTAAAGACCTAAGCATACATATAATAATTATAGGGACAGACAGACAACAAAGCAACTTTGTTTTATACTTACTACCTAATATGCAGTGACGATTAGAAATACTAGCTTTTTTTTTTTTTTTTTTAAATGATTTTAAATGCTGAATTTTTCTAATATTATAATATAGGTTTCGGAGATTTCTTAATTTGGTGTGTAGAAATACTAGCTTGTGCGAGCTATAAATGTACGTAATATAATTTAAAGTGGATTTTAAAAAAATATACGTATGGTATTAATATTTTTTGTAAGGGCGAAAGATATAATCACAATATTTTCAACACCATTATTATTCTACACACACACACACATACCTACTTTCATATAAAACAGAACTTCCATAAAGCTTAAATTCACTTCCTTATCCATTGAGATATATGCGGAGACAAGTAAAGTATGAAGGTATTTCAATAGATACCGTAGGTTTGACACAAAAGAAAGATTGCCCCCGAAGAGACCGTAACCCTTTGTAGAAGTTTTATTTGAAAACCTTTTTGGCAATAAGGAGTAAGGCAATAGTCTAGAAGGCCTGGAAGTACATTATCTTCGGGAGGTATAATGAGGGTTGTGATGTACGTACAATGTTGTTAGATTTATTTGGAACGAGAAACTCTTTGTACCAAAATAAAGATTTGGTAGCAAAAAGGGAAATACTATATTGCTGTAAAGTTTTATTAAAATCAGTTCAGTAATTTTTGCATGAAAGAGGAACAAACATCCATCCATCTATCCATCCAAACAAACTTTCGCATTTATAATATTAGTAGGATTAGTAGCATTTAACTTTAGAAATATTTAAAGTATTATCTGACTATGCTTTTGGTATAGATTAGACATAAATTTTGAGCTTGAAGTCTCACGTTTTGACATTTAAGAAGAACGTATGTAAGTAGATACTATAATGAACATTTTGTGTCTCTATGTATACGATTGTTACTAGATATTTGAAATAGGGTAACATTTGTCATATTTTCTTTCTTTCTTTGTTTTCCATAACACAAGTGCTTAAGCTACTTATTTGGAGATCAGACCGATGTTTTATGTCGTTTGATATTGCAATTTGTTTATCTAATAGAATATTCAAGTGGTTTCAAAACATACCTTATTCTTACTGTATTCATGTGGTCAAGAAATGTAATGTTTTTGTCGAATTCTGCTCTCAAGCTTGTGGTGAGACACTGAAAATTGATAAATAAATAGAATTGAAACGAAGATTGAAAAAATAATTTTTTCAAAATTTAAGGAAGTCGATCAGGGACGGGTTTTTGGAGGTACATATATTATTTAGTAGTCCTAGACTATAACGGGTAAACCCTACCCACCGGAGAAGCTAAACTCTCATAAAGTTGATAACTCACTCATCATTTGCAACTCAGAGTATTGGAAATAAATAAATTTTTATTTTATTTATTTTATGAAGTCTTTAATGTCTTATGCACCTTCACGCCGCCCTTAAGGGGAAATCAACGCTGTGTGTGGGACTCACACCTCCCGAAATGGAAGGCATACCCACTTCACCCTCGCCAGTGGGCAGGAATTTGCAAGGACTCGGGTAGCGCCGAAGCACACGTTCGCATCCATCTAATGAAATCCCTTAGTCGAACCTTGCTACACTTACGGAAAAAATGGTGCAGTGATTTCTATTATTTTTTCGACATACGGTCATCTTATACACAGATGAAACGAACGATTCTGATCGTTTAAGCTTTGGGCTTAACGCTCAAACAATTTCGCCATAGAATGTCAAATAAGTCTAGATCATACAGTTTCTACTAATTGATCTTCATTGATTTGATTGTAAATGTGTCACACATAATATTGATCAATTGATTGTAAATGGGTCTCAATTATTGATCAATCAATGATTTAGATTATGGTTGAATTTAGTCGTAGATATAAAATTGATTCTATATTCTCACCACACCGTTGTCGTGAAATATACTTACGTTCAGCTTATTGAGAAGTGCCGTTAAGTTAATATTTTCCAACGTCGACCGACACACTTAACGTCATGAAAACGTACGTACACTATTACTCGAGAAAGGTATGAGAAAATAATACTTATTACCGTAAACAGGATCAATAGAGAAAATTGTTTGGTCTTCATTGTATGTGCAGCGGACTTACTGATTTTATTATCGATGTTAATCCAATTTTATTCGTGTTTTACGATCTTTGGAGCGGCTACAGTTGCATTTTTAGCCATAAAACAAAAATCCGGCTACTGAATAAACTTTATTACTAGGTATATCGTTTTATTTTGAATGAAATCAGATATTGTGAGGTTTCGAGTTTTTATTGCTTTTTTTCAGTTGTATTTTATTTTGTAATCGTTGATCAGTGAGATGAATGTATAACGTCAAATATTTGGTAAATATAGAAAATTCATCAATGTTATTAGTGTTTCGTAATGTATAGAAATAAATAGGATAATAAAAATACATTTTGCTATAAGTTGACAAGTATTAAAAGTGACGCTTTAGCTCAATGATCTAAAATATTCTTCTTCTACACAGGAAAAAGGGTAGCAGGAAATAAAGATCCCCATGACAGGCATCTTGCTCGTCAAAAAACAGAGTTTACATTCCACTTGTTTATATAATTTAAAGTTCTTCATTGAATCACTACTTGTTTGTTGCCAATCCCACTTACAAGTTGGCAGATTGGCAACAAACAAGTAATGATTTGGTTACTTTGTACCTTGTCCCCGAAGTGACATCGGCTTCTATTTTACTTTGCATCAGGGGAAGAGAAGTCTGTGCGTTTCTAAATTATCTTTATTTTCTCTCATCATCAGCCTATCGCAGTCCACTGCTGGACTTAGACCTCTCCAGTTTCTTGCCACATTGGGCAAACGTTTGGAGGCTTTTCGCTAGGCAGGCGGGACGGCGATCGCGGAGCGTAGCGTCTCGCTCCGGTGACGCTACTGCCCGTCATCGGCCTGTGGTAATTAGCCACGCCTTCAATCGCGTTGGCTATACCGCCACCAGTAGGTTGTCAGAGCCTCGTTCGCTATTCGGCTGCATTATAATGCTTTCGAATTCGGTTAACGCTACAAATCGGAGTGTTTTCAGACGTTGGAGCCCCTATGCGCATTTGCGTGGAGACCGATGCATACGTTTTAACTCTCAACGTCCACCTCGTTACGTTCACCCGGGGCTCCGTGTTTGTATTTACTTTGCTTGGGTACAGGAGTAAGTGGCAGGTCGTGTCTACACGAGTATCTACACAGGTGCCACCGGCATCTATAAGGCTTCAAAATAAAATCACTCGGTAACTACAAACAAATCGCTCTTTGCTACGTCGTCAACTTACAGTGTGTGTTATTTTGAATATTTAGAAAGGTGGCAAAGCTATATTATCGCGTTGACATCTTAACACTACATAATATAAAATAAAGCCGCTTTTCTTTCTGTCTGTCCCCATGTTTGCTCAAATCTTTAAAACTACGCAACGGATTTTGATGCGGTTATTTTTTTATAGAAGAGTGATTCAAGTATGATAGAAGAGAAATACTGATCATTTTATCTTAAACTAGCTGTGCTCGCGACTTCGTCCGCGTGGAATAGTTATTTTTTCCCCCGTTTTTTTTTTACATTTTCCATTATTTCTTCGCTCCTAATAGTTGCAGCGTGATGTTATATAGCCTAAAGCCTTCCTCGATAAATGGTCTATTCAACACAAAAAGAATTTTTCAATTCGGACCAGTACTTCCTGAGATTAGCGCGTTCAAACAAACAAACAAACAAACTCTCCAGCTTTATAATATTAGTACGTGAAGCGATGGCGGGTATGGCGGTTACTTATGTACCTATTATTATAACTATATTATATTATAAGTTTATAGTATTGTCACCGTGAATTTGTGGTAATAAATCACTAGAACAGACTTCACGTTGACATAATCACCAACTACAAAAGTGTAGTCTATTCGATTTGTGGCAAAAATTAGCTGAGAATCTTAGAAGCACACCTCGTTATACGAGACACAGCCATCATTTATGATTGTGTTTGCTTGTAGCCGACGAATGCACCTAAGTGCTAGTCCGTGTATGTGTACGGACACGTATGTGCCCACACGTGATGTGCAACCTATAGGAACGAAATAGCATCTTGTGATAGCTGGACTGAATGTTGGTTTTCTATAGAAATATCCATATGTTCACTTGTAGTGGGAAAAATGTGTGTTCCAAAAACTGTTTATCAGCAGTAAGTGTCAATCAGGTTTTTAGAGACATACCACCGTCATGGGTCTTTATAAACGTGATATGCCTGGTAGAAGCTCCATGGGTTAGAGGTCACGCTATGTAGACGATTGGCTGTGGCGACTAACTTTAAACTGAGGTTTCCCACCCGTTTTCAGAGAAATTTGGGCTTCCTTTTAGCAAAGAAATGGACTGTGTGCTGAGTTTCAGTACCCCACTGTCTTCAAAACGGTGTTTGAACAACAACTTCTCCGGCATAAGAAAAGGTCTCATATACTCAGTAATTGTATTAGAAAGATAGGTTCGGTTAAACCTTAATTAAAGTCATATTTACGTAGAAACGTGGACACTCACTGTTCACAAGTTAGAGTCGCTCTCTCAAGTTTGAAACTATATTTATGTGTCTCTTCACAAAATAAATAATCCGACAAAGTCATCAACATAGCTCACCGAATTAGCAAGCTGAAGTGGCGGGGGGCTGGCCACATCAGCCGCAGACCCGACTGTCGATTGGGTTAACGAGTTACGAAGTGGATACCGCTTCTCGGTAAACATAGTGTAGGACGCCCTCATGCCAGGTAGAGTGACGATTTGCGCAAGACGACTAGGTAGTAATGGCAGAAAATGGATAAGGTAAACCCAGGATAGAACAAAGTGGCGAACAGTTGAAGAGGCCTATGTATGATGATGAGGATTATAACTTTTACATGTTAAAGGGCGGGCATTGATGATGCAGCTAATGGAACGAAATCGAATCCTGTCAATAAAAACCGGCGAGTCGGACTCGCGCACGTAGGGTTCCGTACCACTGATTGAATGAAAACAAATTAGTTTATCTGATTTATCACGTTTAGAAAAAACTACTGTGTAGATTCCATTCGAACCAATTGTTAAGAGAGGTAGGGCGTAGCGAATCTTCGCTCGAATTGAGCCGCCCGTCCGGGGAAGGACCTCCACCCTATAGAATACCGCAGTCAAATGACCTCTGGGTCGTGTTTCTGCCGGTGAGTAGGGTTTCCGGAGCTCGTGGGGGGTTAGGGTTGGGCCGGCATGGCGGTGGCAACTGACAGGTAACTGACCAGTTACTTGCCCGTTGTCACAGCGACTTGGGCTTCTCTTTCGCTTTCCATCAGGTGTAGGGAAGCCATTATGTCGAGCCACTATAAAAAATAAAAAAAAATAAAAAAATTTCGTTAATAGTTTTCATAGTAATACACATCATATATTTTTTATGATGTGTATTACTATGAAACTACTAACTTTAAAAAAAAAATTGCCCATTTTTTAGAAGTTTCAGGGGGGGGGGGGGGGGGGGGACACCTTTTTCCACTTTGGAAGAGTGTCTCTCGCGCAAACCAAACAACAAAGATGTTAAAAACCTCAACATCATTTTCAAATACCTATCCATAGATACCCCACACGTATAGGTTTGATGAAAAAAACATTTTTGAGTTTCAGTTCTAATGTATGGGGAACCCCAAAAATTTTGGATTTTTTCTGATCTTATTTTAAAATCATAATGCCTTATCAGAATACGTCTACGCACCAAATTTCAATTATGCTGCTCTTATAGTTTCGGAATAAACTGGCTGTGACATACGGACCGACAGACAGACAGACAGACATGACAAATCTATAAGGGTCCCGTTTTTGCCATTTGGCTACGGAACCCTAAAAATGATCAACATACTGATTTTTTCCCAAAAATTTAAAACAAAGACTTTTAAAATATTCCATTCCATAGAGTATAATACCACTTCAGTTTATTTCGAATATATTTTACACAACATTGCACAATATTTTCAATATGAATAGGCAGATGAATTTTTTCAACAATAGACTTTGGTTTTTAAAAAGTGGCATTACTGAGCGAGTCTAAAACGTGATGACATGTTGATCCGCAGGATTGTCGACTCAACTCGTCGGTGAAACAACGAATGGTACCTATTATTTGCACGACTCAGAACGAATAGTGAATATTTCGGAAAGAGGAATGTAACTGTCGACGCTTTTTGATTTAAGAGAAGGTCTAATGGTCTAAGATCCCGCTATACAAGGAAATTCACCGAAACGTTTATTTCATGAAACTTATTTCATATTTAATGAAATATGTCAAAATATAATGGGTTGCCGATTAAATTTTAGTCCATAGTATGATTTGCTGAAGATGTGGGAAGAACGGGATGGATAAATTTGGCGCGAATTACAGGAGGTCAACGTTCAACAGTTACGTAAACCATAGCTTAAGACCAAGTCGTTCCTAAACAATGGGCCGCGACTTCCAATCCAACCAGAGTCCAATATGATGTACCTACATAGTGTTTGTCCCACGTTTGTCCTGTCTAACCTATGTTCAGATTTCTCAGCACTCAAATCGAATACCTATATCTTCATCATTTTTTGAGAATCTATTCATAGGTACGCGCGTGTAATAAAATAAGAGAAAAAGACGCGTACATAATATTATGGCAGAGGAAGAGCTCTTCATGACAAACCGATTTTCACGCGGGCAAACCGCGGGCAGCAGCTAGTTGTCAATATTTGTAACTGAAATGATTAAAAATTATATTCACGATTTATAATACTCTATTGAATGACTGAATTAATCATGTGAACATATTTGTTCCCTGAATGTAAAAACATTTACCAATGTAATTTATAAAGAAGAGAATTTTCCGGGAATTCCTGAAACAATATAATTAAATTGAATGTTCAATCATTGGATAACTTTGACAATTAATAAATTGAGTTAATTTAGTGTATGTAATCATTTTAGCCTAATTAATAATAGTTGTTATTTTATAGTACCTACCTATATTATAGTCCCTCTGTGGTAGTTAGGGTTGTAAGAGAACTAATTAATTGGTCTATGTCACAGTGACATTGTAAAAACCGTTAGATTATAATCGATCTTGCGAGATTGTAAACTGTTGAAAAATTGCGAACCGTGACCACTACTTACAATTTAACGTATTCTTATTCTGTAGATTGTGATTGATCAATGTGGAATTGTTGATAATTGAACGCGAGACAGATTTTAATTTATGAATTTAAGAAAATTTATAGTTAACTGTAAACATAATATTTACAGTTCACAATCTTTCGATTGTTTACAATCTCACGAGATAGATTATAATCTAACGGTATTTACAATGGCGTTTAGCAAACGTAGTGTAGGACCCGTAGCATCGCAACCCGTTTTGTGGATTACCTAAGAAGAACTGCTGGCAGTTGCATGATGGGAGAAGCTCGGGATAGAGAAAAGGAGGCCTACGTTCAGCAGTGGACGGAACAAGGCGGTTGATTGATTGATAACGGGACTTTTACGCAATATGTTATAAATGTAGTACATTATGTGAGGACCAGTTTGATTCAGTAGTCGGAAGGCTTAGCTTCTACAAATATTTGTAAACATGTACGTACATGTCTGTTTGTATAGATCTGTGTGTTTGCTATGTATAACATTTACTAACATGTCTTTAAATTAAAACATGTTATGCCGAGCAGATAGATATTCTTTATTGCACAAAAACACAAAGATTAAAGGAAAACATATTACAAAAAAAACATAAAACAACTTAGAAAACTGTAACATAACAATCTCTTCCATATATTTCAGATTGGTCATTTGAAATTGATCGGATAAGTAAAACCATATCTGAAAAAAATATGACTACATCCTTCAGAGTGATAGGGCATACCAACTGGACCCCTAAAAACATACGGCCGCATCCCTGCCTACCTTGGCTAGTCGCAGATGACAAGCAGCATCGATATCGACCCTAAAAATATCAATTCTACTAGAATAATCACGTGATTGAGCAAACCCTTTAAGTCTGTTAAATTTTGTTTCTGTTCCACTGTTAATTTTGTTATGTTCAATTACTTATGACCTGAATAACAAAAAAAAATATTCAGTCATAACAGGATTTTCACGATTCCTGGAAATAATTTACTTTAATTTTAAAGACCACTGGATATCAAATGGATTTGTGTATGTATTGTAAAGAGTATTGTTACTTTTTTGATAGCTTTTCACAATAATTGATTCTCAAAATACAATATCTTTAAAATTTTAATTATTAGTTTTAACGTATGATTGAAATACAAAACCTGTTTTAACTGTTTATAGGTAATTGTGTTAAATATTCCCATTACATCACAGATCATTAAATACAGGCAAGCCTCAAAATCATTTAAAATATCGGGTGCCCTGCAAAATGCATTCTGAAAATGGCTGGGCTTTTTAACGGAAAAAAGAGCGTCATTAAAATCTCCCGGAGCGGAATAATGATGATCATCAGCGGGACAATAATATCATTCAGTGAGGCTTATGGATCCGACTGTACCGCCGATTTCTTCGAAAAGTTTTGCATTAATCAAGGGAAAAATGGTCGGCATGCCAAGGTTTTACCTCTACCTATATAAATACATCAAGTATAGAACGTCTTCTGTTTACTCAAAATGTGACTATTGAATTTAATGCATGATTTGTACAACTCAGTTCGATCAGCGCGCAATAGGCCTGTTGCGGTAAAAAATGTAATTAGTCCGTCTTTTAGATTGTTCAAAAATAAAAGACACGTATTTGTTCATTTGTAAATTAGACCAAAATGACAAAGATATAGCCCATTAAAATTACGCGTGACGTCACAGAGTGTGAATTTTTTCGCCACTGAGTGACGTCAAAGACCCCCACTCCTATATTTTGATGCCTTGCATCTTTGTTATTTTTTGTTTAAATGAAAAAAAGGAAAAATACGTGTCCAATTTATTTTTATAATAATCTGAAATACCCTCCCAGCAGCGCCCTAAGCCGAGGCCCGAGCCCCACTGGGGGCGCCCTTAGCTGTGCTGCTTAGCTTACCTAGGGGTGAGAGCCTTCCGCTCCCCCAACAGTCCGGTGATGATGACAAGGCCGGCCTGGCCATCATCGTAGTCATTTAGAAAAAAAAAAACAGAAATACAGACTAAATAAAATGTAATTATTTTGACCCTGGAAACATCCCTATTTAAATTTATAAACACATTTTACGTTATTCAGTTGACTTTTTGTCGCCGAATGTAATGGTGTCAAGAAAAACATGCAATCTGATTGTAGTTGAGCGATACTTTTCAACCTCTTGCATTCCAAAAGTAATAGGGTAGTAATAGGCAAGAGCCTAAATTGTACATCATCATCAATGACAAAATGTTTGTGTTTCTTGACTGTTTCACTAGATATGTGTGTGCAGGTCACACGCTGTTTTAGTTTAAAGATAAGACGTGATTACCGTGCTATCCTTGATACATTTTTGTGGTTTTACCTAGAGGCGGAGGTATTTGTTTGACATTACTCGTAAAGTAGTTTGGGAAAATAAGATAAAAGCGTTTTGTTGAGAATGTTGGGTTTCTGAAAGCGACCTTTTGTGTTTATGCCATTATATTTTGTAAGTATAGATTTAGAGTTTATCACGGAATAATTTCAGATGCACGGGGTTCCGTTAACGCCAAGAATTTGGTCATAATTCGGAATTTGACAACTTCATCTCCAAGTCTTATGTTTCCTTCTATCCCTTCGTCTACTCAAGTAGGCTATTGATAATTCAGACAACATCACACACATTGCTCCAATCCCAAAGTAAGTCGCTTGAGCACTTGTGTTATAGGAAACAACGAAGGTATCACGATGTACTTAATTACAAATATAAACACCCTGACACAGAACAAACACAAATGACCATCATATAAATGATTCTCCCTGGTGGGGATCGAACCCACGACTCTTGGTTTAAAAAACAGGGGACCAATTGAGCCACCGGATCAGTCTAAGTAAAAGAAAACTCCTTGCAAGTTACAATATTCAACCATATAGTTCCTGTCATTAACAATGAAAACTCGATGGGAAATTGAGCTGAAAGTTATATTTTTAACAGTTGGCAGATCTGAATGCATTCATACAGTGATTTATTCTGATTTATAATTTATTGGCTTTCTGTATAGTTATGAATTACGGCGACAATAGATTTTCGCGTCCATTGAAATCCGCCGCTGAAACTATAAATAATGACGCTTCATAACAACCTGATAAATGTTTTTGGTAGGAATACGTAATTTATTTTGTGGGATCTGCAGTAAGTGTGGGCGGAAAAATATTTTTTTTTCCTTTACGGAAAACGCCTTATCAACATCATCAATTCACACACTATGACTGGCTTGATGGCTCATTTGGTAGTGACCTCTGCTTTCTGAGTCAAAGTTCGTGGGTTCGAGTCCCTCACAGCACAAACATTTGTGTTCATGAACATATCTGTTTGTATTGTTCTGTTCCGGGTGTTTAATATGTATTTATTTAAAAAAAATATGTATATAAGTAAGTTTATCAGGTGTCTAGTACCCATAGTAAAAGCTTTGGCTTAGTTTGGGGCTAGATGGCGATGTGTGGCTCAGAGTGGCATATCTTGGGTTATTAGAAGTAATCTGGGCTTAAACTCTACCCTAAACTTGGGCGATAAGGTCTTAATCGCACTTGCTGATGAAAGATTGGTCAACTGATGTTGACAATCACAACCTTGCAGTTCCGATGTTTGTCTAAAAAGTTCTGCAGGAGCGAGAATTTATTTGCTTTTAAAAATAGGTGCTCCTAAATACCAGGTTGACCCATTTGACGTCGACGACGAGCTGTGCGAATTGCTGATGATCCCGATGTCACTGGCAAGTTTGAGACGCTAGACCTGCGGAGAGACTTTGGTTCCCTTTGCGTCTCCTACAGCCTTTTTGACGAAGTGTGCTTAGAGGAGCTGTTTGACATCATGCCAGTGTCACCACCGCAGTGTTTCCTCCTGAACGCTATGACTCGTCCTTCTTCAATAGCGGTTTAAAGACCAGCTTAGCTGTACCATTAGCATTGCAGTCTATGAGTGGCGGTAACCATTAAAACATCAGACGGGCCGTTTGCTCGTCTGCCATCCTCAGTTATACTCGTAAAATAATATATTTTTTGGTTTCAAACTCGTAATGATAAACTAGTCTTTGATAATATACTTCAAATGACTATCACAGTGTGGTTCAATTTATAAATATAAACCTTTAGACATAAAACACATCGTTTGATATATCGAAACCCAATTTCATAGTAATAGTCTGTAATAAATGTAACTGTTATTTTTATTACATTCGATTACAGACTATTTGCTCCAGTATTTTATCAATATGTTTTTGTACGATTTATTTATTTACTAGACCGATATGATAACATTGTTTCATATATTGAAACAATGTTATCCAAACATGGTACGTGAAATATGATTTTAAATTACTTATTGAATAATAGAATCAACGTGGCCGGCATAGGTACAAGTATATGGATTGTGGTAACCGTTTACTAACAGGCGGCTGGCAAGCATTTTGTTACCGTAATGATATAAAAAATAGCATACGTTTCCTAACCTTTTTTACTATCTCAAAAAATGAACAAATATTTTTTTTTTCTTTTTATTGCCATTAGTGGCAGACGAGTAGACGGCCTGTCTGATGTTAAACAGGAACCGCCGCCCATGAACATCAGCAATGCCAGGGCCACAGCCGTGCCGCTGCCTACCGTGAGGAAAGAGCTCTCTTTAAACCACGCTTGCTAAAGCACGCTAAAGAAGGACATGTCGTAGCGATCAGGGAATGCCGCGGCTGGGAGGTCGTACCTGAGTTTGCAAGTTCGTGGAAGAAATGAACGCTGAAAACGAACAGTTCTGGTCAAGATCGTCTCCAGGTAGTAGGTACGGATGGACCCTACCGCGGCGCGGATATTTAATTATTTTCATATTACGTAGGTATATTCTGGAAAGGCTGCAAACTGTATACGTTTAAAATAAGTATTCATCTTGCAGGTTATACGTACGGAACCGCCCGATACCGTTCGTGTGCCAAATTGAAATGCATTCCAGAGGAGTAGCATTTTAAGGAATTCCATTTGAAATGGAATCTGAGTTTGCAGAGATATTTATCATTTACTAGTTTGGTCCTGGTAACGACAATGTCAAGTTGGTTTTTGCTTTTGCAAATACGAGTATGTGTATTATTATGCATAAATTATGGGTTTTGATTTAATAAGAAGAGATGTTAGGGGGTTATCATCTTTTCGTTCCGAGCCACTTTCACCTGCCCGTGCTGCATTCTGCCGAATAACAAACGAGGCTCTGGCAAACGACTGTTGGCGGTGTAACCGTCAAAGTTAAAGGCGTAGTTAAATACCAATGCCAATGACGGGCAACAGCATTACCGGAGCGATAAGCTACGCTCTCTATCGCCAACCCGCCTGCTCAGCGTGGCGGTTATGGGTTAATCCTGTACTTTGCCCAAAGTGGCGAATAACTTGGGAGGCCTATGTCCAACAGTGGACTACGATAGGCTGGTGATGATGATGATGAATCAACTATTCATCATGCTCTTATTTCTGGAGAGAGAAAGGGTGGGAGAAGTGGAGGAGTTTAAGCCATGTGATTGATTAATTGTTGTAAAGCTCGTCTCCGCTTCGCCTTAGTAGAAACGCCACTTTATATACAAGATCTTCCTCATCTGTTACATAATAATGAAAAAATGAGATAAAATAATATTTATGTAGAACCACAACCTTAGACACAAGGTCTTCCTCATCCATTACATAATAATAAAAAAAAGGAGACAATATTTCTCCTCGGTAACATCTTCGAATATACGAGTACAGAATTATTATTTTTTCTGTAAATTGTAACCCTTAAAACACTTAGCTTTTCCTCGGTTAACACAGAAAAGAGTTATCTTTATGCGACCTTTTAAAAGCTTTATTGCTTCTAATATTATTTTAGGTAAATGCCTGAGGCAGAAAGGTTTGCTAATAAATATTCGTTTTCGTTTACTAAGCACCTATTGTGAGCAGCCATTATATAAAGTACCTATCTTATAAATCCATCTTGTTCATCTAAATAAAAGTAAATTCTAACAAAGTTTATGTAAATAACCTTATTTTTTATCCTTAACTTTATTAGAATTTTCTCTAAAAACTAAAGGATATTTTAGAAACATACGACTTATAAGTATATCTTTGATTTAAGTACATGTACATTGTTTGCAGAGTGATGAGCTGGGAACGGTTGCACTTCGTAGAAAACCGCGGCTTATAAAAAAGCCAGTGACGCGCACCCAACGAGCATCATTCGCTCCAACAAATAACGCTTTATGTCTGATTGGGGACATAGTTATTCAACACGATGATCTGGATTTATTTGCTGATGGGATAGGGTATTTGTTGACTAGATTAAATTTTATTATTGACCAAACGATATAATTATTATTTGCCTATGTAATTGTTTTAATAATCATATTTTTATTGTGTATTTTATTTTTGCTTGACATCTTTATTTCTATTGACATCTTTATTTTTATTGTATGTAATTCATAAATTTTATGTTATTTCTTTAAATTTATCAATTACCTATATGCAATCCAAATGATTGCATATAGGTAATTGATAAATTTTAGTATGTATGTAAATTTTTCGTTTGACTTGTTAGCAAATTGGTGTAAACTGTACGCTAGCATGTATTTATCATAAATAAATAAAAATAAATAAATAAATAAATGTATGTAAGTATCAATAGTTTACGATTTTAATGTAATATTGGCCTAAAAATTAAAGCGCTTCGGTGAACTTAACCTCAAATTCTATTGAACGAAATATATTTTACATAAAAGCTGGCTGTACACAAAATATCAGCAAAAAAATACAACTTATTCTGTTTATTTCGTTTATGCGGTGACACTAACAAAGACGTATGCCGTATGCTCAGTGACCGAGCCTTTCGCGCTTACCCTAGTTTCCGTTAGTATTTGCAGTAAAGGATGCATGGCCTTATAACATCAGCGCACACAATGTGCTGTGCAGTGCACACAGCTTAACAAAGAAATACTGCAACGGTAATTGCGTGATGCGGAACCGGTTTTGAAATTGTGGAGCGAAGTTTGAATAGAAAGACATTTTTCCTGTTATTTTTTTTGTTTTATTGTCTATAATAGAACTTAATATGCTTTTTCTTGCACGACGTGTACGTACACCGCTCACTGTAACCTCAAAGCTCTGTTAAAAATGAATCATCACTGCATGGTATAAAAGAAAGAAGTCGCTTTTTTTTCTGTCTGTCTCTATATGTATGCTTATCTTTAAAACTACGCAATAGATGTTGATGCGTATTTTTAATAGATACAGGGATTCAAGTGGGAGTATAATGTATGTATGCATATTGCACCCGTGTGAAGATGGGTCGCTAGTTAATAAGATAAACATTAACAAATACGAAGAATTCGTGGTTTCTAAAAAAACACAAACGCTGAATACAAATTGCGATAGAGTAATTTTGAACAAACTGTATGATGTAATGTAAGTGTAATGATGTAATGCTTGTCTCAAGTATATTTGAAAAAAAGATTAAAAGTTTGAGAAATTGATCTAAAATTGTATTGCTTTAATAAAAATAACTGTTTTTGATAACCGACCCAGACAGATAGCGATTGAAAGTTATGAATACATCATGTAGGATTGTTTGCCTTTGTAAAAGTAAAAAAAATACCTCTCGACCACATTTTGTCAAGAAATCACAATACAAATAATTTGTAAATGATGAGACTGCGCGTTACAGAGATAAACTCCGTCAATCTTTGTAAGTGAAAACCTTTTACCTCTGTTCCATTATTGAACAGGATGTTTATTTACCTACCTGTAGAAATATTCACAAAAAAATCTTTGCTAGTCTTTCCAGACGAATCTAAAAATAGAATTTGAGCAGAAAAATGTTTCACGATGAATACGAGCACATCATTGTTTTCCTATAACTTGTGTTGAACATACTACTTTACTTATGAAATTACAGCATTATGGTGTCTCAGATGTTGCGCTAAATTTGTTGCAGTCTTACCTTACAGACAGAATACAGAAGGTTGTAGTAAATGGAGTTGAGTCTCCAGGCGCCCTTCTACGTATGGGGGTGCCCCAAGGCTCAATATTAGGACCCTTACTTTTTTTAATATATATTAATGACCTTCCATATTTTGTTGAAGGTTTATGCGAAACAGTGCTGTTTGCTGACGATACTTCTTTGATTTTTAAAGTTGACAGACACAAGGAGGTTTCCGTCGAAGTGAATAGTGCTCTTTCCCAAGTTCTGCTTTGGTTTGATACGAATAATCTTTTGTTAAATTCTAATAAAACCAAATGCGTTAAATTCACAATGCCAAATGTGAGGCAAAGTAATACTAATATAGTTATAAATAATGAACAAATTGAATGTGTCAACTCGACCACTTTTCTGGGTGTAACGTTAGATTATAAATTACAGTGGGCTCCTCATATAACCGCCTTGGCTGGAAGACTCAGTTCGGCTGCATATGCTGTTAAAAAAATTAGGAACCTAACAGACATTGAAACAGCAAGACTTGTTTATTTTAGTTATTTCCATAGTATCATGGCGTATGGTCTGCTTCTGTGGGGATCAGCTGCTGATATCCAAACCATTTTTGTGTTGCAGAAGAGGGCCATTCGTTTCTTGTATGGACTTAACTCGCGTGCTTCACTTAGAGAATTATTTAAAGAAATTAATGTTTTGACTGTAGTATCACAATACATATTTGACTGTATTGTGCACGTACGAAAGAATATTCATCTTTACAAAAGAAATGCTGATTGCCATAAATTTAACACGAGAAACAAGAACAAACTTGCTGTTCCAAATCTCAGGCTGCATAAGACTGGCAATTCGTTTGCTGGGCTAAGTGTAAAATTCTTTAACAAAGTACCACAGAATATTGTTGAATTACCAATACATAGGTTTAAGTCTCATATTAAGTCATGTCTTATGAAAAAAGGATATTATAAAATACAAGACTTCCTAGACGATAATATTACATGGACATAATGAGCTGCTCGCCTGCACTTAACAAATATTGTATTAATGTATGACATCAACCTGTATAATGATTATGTATATTTTTGAAAAAAGCCAAAATTGATGAGTTTCTTGCGGCACTTCTTCTCATCAGGCCTCATCCTTATCACGTCGAAGTGCTAGTAGGGAAAAAAAAGTTTGACGTGCAAAAGAATTTACTTGTAAATCTACTTGCAGAAATAAATTATTTTATTTTTTTATTTTATTTTTATTTTATAGTTTATTTGTTATTTTTTTTGGTATATAAGATACACCAAAGCATCTACTCTTGTAGCCTGAATTTTTTTTAGCTCGACATAATGGCTTCCCTACGCCTGATGGAAAGCCAAAGAGAAGCCCAAGTCGCTGTGACAACTGGCAAGTAACTGGTTAGTTACTTATCAGTTGTCACTGCCATGCCGGCCCAACCCCAACCCCCCACGAGCTCCGGAGACCCTACTCACCAGCAGAAACACGACCCGGCGGTCATTTGGCTGCGGTATTCTATTGGGTGGAGGTCCTTCCCCGGACGGGCAGCTCAATACGAGCGAAGATTCGTTATGCCCTACCTCTCCTAAATTATATTGAAAACCTACTTGGAATGGGATTATCTCATGTCATCCTGTGGGTGTCATAGAAGGCGACTAAGAAAAATTCACGAGGTGCGCCGCTCCGCATGAACGGCACACCTCGGGAGGACGGTGTGGTGTCCTTCCTGCATCTTACGATGCACGACGCCACTGACAAATGACGACCGTCATCTTCCTCGGGGCCGCAAATATATACTGGAATTTTATGAATAAAGAAATACTGCACTAGTTTTCATACCAATTTTAAGCATATTATACCTATCTATGAAACCTGTAATAAAATGCACTCTGCCATAGCTTCGACATTGTGAAGTCTCTGTATTTTAATTGTGTGTAATTGACAAAATTTTAATTTTAGGCATGCGCTTGAAGCCGTTTAGACTACTCGAATTAAGGCAGTCAAGCAGAACATAATTGCTCAAAATATTAATCCAATAACATACACAGACACCAAGTTGTTTGAACCACGGTTTGAACTCATTAAAGGACTAGTAGGACGTGCTGTGAATCGAAAAATGTCTAAAAAGATCACAGCTTAGAACTAGAAACGGATATCCAATCCACGATATGAGGTAGACCACTCAAGTGTTCACAGACACGAATAGTTTTGTCACCTACTAACGCAGCGGTGCGCATCCAAACGGGAAATATACTTAATAAGACGCGCTTTGAACGATCACAATTTTCCAGCTTAATAAAGTTTCATAATTGCACCACACCAAACCCCTATTCCTTTGTAATCCATCACCTGATAAATTCAATATCGTATTAAAACGCTTTGATGAACGTCCGTAAATGTCGAATCAACGAAAATCGCACGCCATTTGCGCAGCGTCGGGGTAAATTGAAAAATAAAACTGGGTACGTTCAGAGGCGCCGAAAACGGTTTAGCTAAGAGCTGTTTATAAAAGTGACCGGTTCCGTTTGCTGTACATTTTCTTTGACAGCGAACTAACAAAGGGTCAGCTGCACGGTGGTGCGCTTTGTGCGACGCCGCTTGAAAAACTACGCATGTAGCTTGAATGGACGCTACTATGTAGTAAGTGATGAACTATACATGCAATGACTGGCTCGATGGATCATTTGGTAGTGACCTCTGCCTCGTAAACCAAGGCTCGCACAGTACAAACATTTGTGTGAATGAACATGTCTGTTTGTATTGGTCTGGGTGCTTTCTATGTATAATATGTATTTATTCACAAAATAAAGTATCTAAGTAAGTTTATCTAGTATGTAGTTGTCTAGTACCCATAGTACTTGTACTATGGGTACTAGACAACTGATACCGAAGCTTGCTTCGGCTTAGTTTGGGGCTAGACGGCGCTGTGTGGCCCAGCACGTAGCGCGCTTAGGTTATTATTTACTAGCTGTGTTCACGACTTCGTCCGCGTGGAATAGTTATATTTTCCCCGTTTTTTTTACATTTTCCATTATTTCTTCGCTCCTAATAGTTGCAGCGTGATGTTATATGTATAGCCTAAAGCCTTCCTCGATAAATGGTCTATTCAACACAAAAAGAATTTTTCAATTCGGACCAGTAGTTCCTGAGATTAGCGCGTTCAAACAAACAAACAAACTCTTTAGCTTTATAATATTAGTTAAGATTTAATGTACCACGCAGGTGGCAACACAGGTGACTGTCAGGTTACCTGACCGTTGTCGCAGCGACTTGGGCTAGTCTCTTATTTTCTATCAGACACAGGAAAGCTATTATGCAGTGCCACTATAAAAAAAACTGCCTCATCTTTTAGGGATACCTACTACTGTGGAATGGAATGGATGGAATGAAATGGGATGTAAGGGAGCGGCCTATCATCTTTTCGCTCGAAGCCAACCTCACCTGCCCGTGGTGCATCCTGCCGAATAACAAACGGGGTGCTGGCAACCGACTGGTGGCGGTATAACCATCACAATTGACCGGTGACGGGCAGCAGCGTCACCGGAGCGAGAGGCTGCGCCCTGCGATCGCCAACCCGCCTGCCCAGCGTGGCTCCAGATGTTTGCTCTAAGTGGCGAAAAACTGGAGAGGCCTATGTCCAGCAGTGGACTGTAATAGGCTGATGATGATGATGATGTGGAATGGAAACTGTTTATTTTAAGGAAACTCATGAAATATAAGAATTGGTTTTTGTATCATTGTCAGAATATAGGTAACAAAAGGATTTGCGAGATTTTGCCCGATGGATCAAATCAGCAATATATGAGTCTTTCGTGAGCGAGAAAAGGTCACCTTTTTCAGAAACATTTTTAGTTATTGTATTGCGCAAATCAGATTCGGACCTACTAACATTTAAATATAACTAATTCATATTCATATTTGGATTGACAGAACAGTTTGGCTCAGTGACAGTGAAAGCGGCTTCTCACACAGTGGTCGTTGCTTCGATCCCCTGCACATTACAAATATTGTATGTGCTTTCTTAAACATGTCTGTAGCACGACATAATGGCTTCCCTACGCCAGATGGAAAGCGAAAGTAAAGCCCAAATCGCTGTGACAACGGGCGAGTACCTGGTCAGTTACCTGTCAGCTACTCGCAGTTTTTATAAATTCATATAATTTATCTTAAATGGTTAAATTTCATATATAACAGATATCGCCTTAACATTTCGCATTTACGGCTCACACTTCAAGTATAATTTTAAAACCGAATGCACTCGTTATTCAGTGATATTTCAAATTAGCCGGAACATGGACAATAGGACATACATCACCCATCCTTATTCATCGATGTTACAGATCTGTATGTAGCGCCGTTTAAGGAGGCCGTTGTATTAAAACGCAACTTTCATAAATGTGAATATGCTGCCGTGAATGACTTTTTTGCAAAAATTGATTGGGATACTAAATTATGTAACACATCAGTGGACGAGGGCCTGTGTTCGTTTTACGGGGTGTTGGAGGAATGTTTTGCGCTCCACATACCTCTAAAAAATATAAGTAATTGTAAAAAAAAGTATCCGATTTGGTATAGCTATCCTTTAATAAAAGTTATGCGTCATAAAAATAGGGTGCATAGAAGATGGAAACGCTATGGGAATCCCCGCGATTATGATGAGTTTTCTCTGCTTCGTCATCGTGAGCGACAGCTTAGGGCGGAGTGCTTTGAGAGATACATTCGCGGAGTGGAGGATGGAATTCAATGTTCCCCTAAGATCTTTTGGTCTTATGTCAAATCTAAGCGTGGTGGCTCTCAGTATCCCAGACAATTTAATCACCAGGGTAAGTCATTTTCGGAGGGCCGCACTATATGCAACGAATTCAATACCTACTTCCAAAGCATGTTTTCTGATAATTGCTCTCAGCCTGTTGCGCGTTTGTCACCCGTCTTCGCCGAATCTGCGGTCGGTGGCGACCCAGAGGACAAGTGCTGTACGGCAGACGTAATATCTACTATAAATGTGACAAAGGATGACATTTTGAAGATGCTTAAGGACTTGGACACTGCAAAGGGATCCGGTTGCGATGGGGTACCACCTGTATTCTTGCGAAACTGTGCGGAAACATTGGCTCATCCCATTTACCTACTATATAAACTGTCTCTTGAACAATGTGTGATGCCGACAGTCTGGAAACAAGCACTTATAGTTCCGGTTCACAAGAAGGGTTCAAGAGTGGAAGTATCTAATTATCGTCCTATTTCTATCCTGAACACCTTGAGTAAGTTGTTTGAGAAGATAATTTACAACAGTATCTATCCAACGATTACCAAAGGCATTACGCATCATCAGCATGGCTTTTTGAAACATAAGTCTACCGTGTCAAATCTGGCTGAGTTCAGTGACTATGTACTTTGCGGGATGGAGGAGTGTGGACAGGTTGATGTAATTTATACAGATTTTGAAAAGGCGTTTGACCGCGTGGATCACATCATCCTTCTAGAGAAGCTATATAAACTGGGTATTAGGGGTGATCTGCTTAGGTGGATCACCTCTTATCTCTCATATCGTTCGCAGGCTGTGGTCATTGGAGGTTATAGATCGGATTTCATAAGTATACCATCGGGAGTTCCTCAAGGCTCACACCTTGGACCTTTGTTCTACTGCGCTTACATCTACGATATTAATCAGTGTATCAAATTCTCTAATCACCTACTATACGCAGACGACAAAAAAGTATTTATGAGGATCACCTCGCATAGTGATTGTGAACTCATTCAACGTGACTTGGATAATTTGTATTTATACTACACCCGTAATAACATAACAGTTAACATAAACAAATGTCAGTGTATAAGTTTTACCAGAAAGAAAAATAAATTAGTTTATCCATATAACTTCAATGGTGTGAGAATTGAGCGAACGAAGATTGTGAGGGACTTGGGGGTTCTTATGGACTCCAGGATGATGTTTTGCGATCATATTGATAATATCATTAATAGATCGTATCGCAACTTGGGATTTATTTTTAGGACTTGTAAACCATTCAAAAATATAAATGCGATAAAGTCGGTATACTATGCATATTGTCGGAGTATCCTCGAATATGGCTGTACCATTTGGTCACCGCAATATGCTAAATATATCAATCGATTGGAGCGAATACAAAAAATATTTGTAAAGCATCTTAACTTTAAAAACAGCAAACGTCCTGGTGTATATGAGGAGGACTGTCTTAGGTATGGCTTCTTGTCGCTGGCGTCTCGCAGGGAACTACTTGATATGTGCCTTTTGTATGATATTCTGCATAGCAACCTAAATAGCTCCGTACTCTTGGCTGGCATTGGGTTCTGTACTCCAAAATACCGCACGAGAAAGACTCCTTTGTTTAGTATACCCAAACATCGTACAAATTATGGTCAAAATGCTGTTATGACACGTCTACCTAAAATATATAATAAAAAATTTCACAGCATTGATGTGTTTAGCATGTCCAAGCCTCGCTTTAAGCGCCACCTTCAAACAGAATTGTCTAATTTAGAGATAGATAAATAACGAAGAGAAATAACAAAGTCTTATGTATATATATATATATATATGTAAATGTATAAGTATATTTTCTTTGTTGTGGTTGTTTCAATTAGTTTATTATTGTCTATAAATATATGGTATATATGGTTATCTATGTATATATAGGTATGTTTTTTATAATATTATATATATATATTTACTTTTCTGAATTTATTTATTACTAGCTGCTGCCCGCGGCTTTGCCTGCGTGAACATCGGTTTGTCATGAAGACCTTACTCTGTAATTATATCATGTACGCGTCTTTGTCTCTTAATTTATTACACGCGCTTACGAATGGATGCTCAAAAGATGATGAAGATATAGGTATTCTATTCGAGTGCTGAGAAATCTGAACATAGGTTGACACAGGACAAACACAATGTAGGTACATCATGTTGGCCTCTGGTTGGCCATTGGAAGCCGCGGCCCATTGTTCAGGAATCACCTGGTCTTAAGCGATGGTTCACTTAACTGTAGGTTCTGGTGATGACGTATCTAGAGCGACGTCTCCCTGAATTATTCGAGTTATCTAAAAAAGTTCGTTTTCTACATTGATCCTACCGGGAACCGACATAATGCGCCACTGGGGTCAGCAGTCATCAGATTGATTGTTATGTCGCGTCCGCACTATTTTTTTGAGTCAATTAGTCTTTTTGCAGTATCAAAAATGGTGCTTGCCTACCTACCTAGTTACTACTATGAATTCTCATTATTTCAAACAGAGCAACCGCACGTAATGCACTTGTGTATGGGCATAAACATGTACACTTCAATATCTCGTGCGTACTTGCCTGGTCTGCTTGGAGAATGGTCATTGTGGCCGATTTTCGGCCAGGAGAGGGCTGGCGCCGGCGCGTTACGTTTAAAATTGCTTAATATAGAAATACGGATACTCATTTTGTACTTTTTGGAAAATAAGTGCGTTTAATAATCTTATAACTATACACCTAAAGCAGAATCTGGATATCCTGTGTATGAACATAATTATTTTGAGAAGCCACGCTAAAAATACTAAGTATCTTTTATTTTTATTTTTCTTTATTTCATACTGAGCGTCCCTAAGATTATGCTGTGAAAATTATTTACCGATAAAAAAGATTTTTTATTTATAGGTGGTACCTAACTATATGTACGTACATGTTACTTAGTACCTACTACATTTTAAGTATCATGCCAACCAAAAAGCGACCACTTGGCCGGTGTATGAATCTTAACTTACTTCAAAGCGTTATTTTCTTCCGACATGCGTAATTATAAAACGATTTTATTAGGCTGAAATGTTATAATATACTAATATTATAATTAAGGACAGAAATTACAATTTAGATAAGAAAAATATTTATTAAGCATACACTGATCTCAGTTTCGTCGCATCCGAGCTAGACATGTGGCCCGTTGTGAGCCTTCTGAGAGAATGCAGTAAGGTTTTTGGTTCTTGGATCTTCCCTAAACTGTGATTCATTATCAGATGCAGGTCGTCCTGTTTATGGGTTATGGTAGATCTGTTTCGACTGTACACAATTCATAAAGTTTGTTCCAATTTGTTGCTGAATGAGGTGCCTCTGAAACTGAGCAATATTCTAGTAGACGACGCCGGTGGTTATCCCTTTACGTTGGTCGTCTTTTCAGTTATAGCAGTTTGCATATAGTATTTTCCGAAGAATTTCATTCCGAAAATAAGCCGCACAATTTTAATTCTTTTCGAATTTCCGTATTAACCTCGATATCAGTACCTGTCATGTCAAATTGATGATTTCGCTGACAAAGTCAAGAAATGACAGTATCTATGGTGTATTCAAAAAGTTCTTAATCACTCCGTAACATATTTTCCCGAAATTCTAAATGAAAAATTGTATAAATCGTTGTAATTTATAGCCTATATGTTAATCTGATTCATAAACAATATTCGTATAAAGTTTCACTAATATCTGTTCAGTAGTTTTTGCGTGAAAAGGGAACAAACATCCATCCATCTATCTATCCATCCAAACATACTTTCGCGTTTATAATATTAGTGGGATTATGTAAACTGTATATGTACTTATTATATGCATATTATATTCTAAGGATAGTTTATTAATATTATATAATATATTGTATGCATGCATATTGTATTTTATCTACACATTTTAGCATTCATTTTTTTTTTTTTATAAATGTAGGTATAAATCGCTGTCAATCTCCGCT
Organism: Conogethes punctiferalis; assembly: GCA_031163375.1. NCBI lineage: Eukaryota > Metazoa > Arthropoda > Insecta > Lepidoptera > Crambidae > Conogethes > Conogethes punctiferalis. Next base: position 13,445,008 of record CM062087.1, on the reverse strand, counting down.
TTCAAGCTGTTCTGCTTTTGTTTTTGTTTATTTTTAAATAATAAAAAAATATATAAATTCTTTTGTGTGCTAGGTACGTTGTTAAGATATTATAGTTAGTGGTGAGACTCTGTAAAGGCTAAGAATTATTGTAATAGTTACCATACATAAGAACATTGTGTAAAAGCTGTTGAGTTTCCAATAAAATAAATAAATAAATAAATAAACATGTTGCAATAAATTTGAAAAATGCAGCGTTGCAGATTGTAAATTTTTCTTGCTTTAACTTTATGTAGTGATGTTAAATTTAACTAAGGGTATGGTTTTTATCGATAGAAAATCAAAATTGTACAAAAGGCGGACTAAATGATGCATTGTCTCAAAATATGTAGGTAGCGTTCTACAAAGTTGGTACACAAAAAAAATATACGAGTATATATATGGTGATCCAAACAAAAAAAAATGTTTGTGCATGTGTAGTAAATATTTAAAAAAAAGCCCGTTACGTCAAATTCACATATGTACTAGCGAACCTGCAAAATATTCCATACTTTTTACTGGTTTGCTAAGGTCTGATTTTTCATCTGATAAAAGGTCTCTAAGGTACGGACCTGTAAGCTCCGGAACAACCTCCCAGCCGCGGTGTTTCCTAATCACTACGACTTGTGCTTCTTCGAACGTGGTCTAAAGAAAACTCTTTCTTTCTTCACGGTAGCCAGAGGCTAAGCTTTGTCCCTGGCATTGCAAAAAAAATATAATTTATTACTGAATAAAATAATAATGACTGTTGTAATTAGTCGTAATTACCTTTATTCAGTCTTTCTACTTTTTACGGTGATTGAAAAATCAGCCCTCTTAAATACATATGTAATCTATCGTATATATGTATATTGTGTATCTCAAACTTTAAACTTAATCTAAAATCAGAATGGATAAAAGCTGAAATACGCCAAAGTCCTAAACACTCTAGGTTAACTACCAAAGTAATGACAGCATTGAAATTTGTACAAAGTTTTACAATTAAAAGGCAATTTCACAAGATTGGCTGTCGGCACTTACAAAAGGATTCGCAAATCACTTATCGACACTTTGATTATTTACGACATTGAATCTGTCAGCACTATTCTAAAGGCTATTTAATTCACATTCTCTTTTGAGAAGCGAGGATTATCCGTATCATAAATTAAGATAACGTTGCACGCTCCCCAAAGTTTATAAAATGTATTTAAATCACATGAAATTTCGTCACCAAACATTTTTCACTATGGACATTTTTAGAAATTATGTAGACAGTAGGAATCTTTTTTAACGCGAACTGTTTATTAACAGGGGAATATGAGTTTATCATTATATGTATTCCTGTTACTCGTGGAAATGGCGTGGTATGTGGGACTCCTTTGCCTGAAGATAGTGATGTGGCAGGGAATACCCAACAAAACCCCGTTCCGTCCGTCAAGTGCCTTATGGGGTGGCCTTAAGAAGTAGAACTGGCATGACCCTAAAGCAAATACCACAAATAATGTTAGCAAATTCTGTTAATTAGGTCTTTTATGGTATAAAGGTTCCAATTTAAATTGCAAGTTTAGTCCCATACTAACATTCTGACAGGGCAAGTTAAAATAAAAGCTTGTAGAAACATCAACAAAAATACAGAGAAAAAAAAACACACACACAAAATCAGATGATTGGACACGACGTTCTTGTGACATCCAAGGTAAAAGGGCATCACTCGGCATATAAGCCGTGGCCCTCACGGTAGCCACGGCACTGGTTTTCAGTAAGCCCTGCTATGTAAAGCCCACGGACGAGTGTGCTTGCTCCTATCCATAAACCCGTGGCTCTAATAAACATATCTACATATACATACAAAAAATGTGTAAGTACGAGCATTTTCTCCCTGATAATCCTCGACGTACTAATTTAATTTTTTCCAGAAGCAAAGATTGGTCGGCTCATGCTCATGCATATTTGTCCTGATTAAATTTGTGTCGTATCGCAAGGGTGTAAGATTTCCCCAGCGGTTCAGATCTAAAATGCTTATCATTTATTCAGATTTGTCTTCCTTTTTCAAGAAATTCCGGGTTTTTTATCAAGGGATTATTTACGGAAAACATACGCTAAATTGTTACGATGATATGAGCTCATATAATTTCACGTTACCTGAAATTTAAAGAGAATAAATGAGAAATGAAATGTTTGGGAGACAAGTGAACAAGAGACAGTAAGGTATCTACACGCGGGGGCCGCCGGCTTGTCGTCAATAACCCGGTGGTATAGTGTATGTTGTCGGGATGAACCGGCAGCTTTAGAAGTTGTGAGCCGGAGAAATTTCCCAAAGTCACGGCAGATTCACAACTACTATTCTTTGAAAGCCGTTCGGCAACTGAACTAACGAAAAGGCATGCCACCGGCAGGCCGCCGGTAAATACAAGCGGGGAAAGTCGCTACTAAGTAATTTCTTTACCTACAGAAAAATCGAATAAATTTTTTTCCATGACGTATTATACCTCATGGCTCAGGAATCTCCGTACATGATTCAATCTAAGCATTCCTGTTGCTGTTCCTTAACGCTGTATCAAAAACTAAAACAGCCCTAATTTTAGCCGAGTTTTGATGGGAGATGGCACTTCATGAAGAAGAATGTAAATTTTTGGGTCTGAACCCAACTACTGAAACTAACGAGATGATCTAAGCAGTAGTTCCGAAGTACGAGTAGCATAATATCGAAGAAACGTGTAGCGAAACTGTTGTAGATTAGACAATAATATCAAAGTTAACCAACGCCATTGTCGTGTAGACATTTAGTAATCCACATAGCTGAAGACAATGTCACGACGTATTGCACAACTAACTAGCGTCTTGAAATGCATAATAATTCTGCCAGTCTCAACAGGGAATCGAATTATGGCCCGTCGTCGCTTGGTTCTCAAACGTAGATATTAATTTATACAATCAATAGACGCGCAGTGTCCATACATTATTGTCATCTGTTCTCAAACTTTATGGAACGAGTCTCTAGAGGGCCATCTGTAAATTTATGTTCCACAATATTTTGAAATTCCGTGAAGCTTCCTTTTCAACTCGGTATTATAATGCGACTCGGTATTTTGCCTTTTATTCTCTGAAATTTTTCATTTGATTGTGTATATTATTGTAGGAATTTATTAAAAAATAAGAGCAACATTTTTAATTATTGGTATTGAATCCATAACTTTGCGTCCTTACAATTTGAAAGCAAATCCTTATGATGATTTTTCTTTTTTTTATATACCACAATGTAGTACGAGTAATGTGCAATTATGGCACAAAATACATATTATGTTCTTTCCTTAAAACGATAACCTTATTAATTTAATCAGCTCTTTTTTATAGTAGCTCGACATAATGGCTTCCCTATGCCTGATGGAAAACGACAGAGAAGCCCAAGTTCCTGTTACAATGGGCAAGTAACTGGTTCAAGTTCATTATCAAGTTTACAACCTAAGGTTATCACCTCTCAAAATTTAATTTAATATAGGTACACAGCAAGCATAAATGTGTATGCATACTGATATGAATATTCGTACTATGAGTAGTTTGCTTATTTGCATCGCTGCGACATACGTGTATATGAGGTAATTAATAGTTTAGCTTATTTCGTGTACCTTCTCCATGTAGGTAATGTTATTTTTGCCTTATCTGGTGCTGATGGCGATCTCGACGGGATGAAGTGATCACTTACCATCAGGTGACATTCAGGCCTGTATGCCCGTTCTATCATAAAAAATCTCTTTTTTATTTTCTCTTATTTATAAAAGTGAAACTTTTGCTGTTTTTCACTACACACTGAACTGAACATAGTTTATCTTTTCTCTCACACCAGAAGCCGATAACAACGAAAAATCATCACAGACATTTGCTGTAAAGTTCTGAACACTCTACTCTTCTTCTTCTTGGCGCTTTCCAGCTTTAGGTGGAGCAATATTTTGGCGCAAAAATATTAGGAGAGCCGACTCCTAATATTTTTTGCGCCAAAATGTTTGTCTCGAGTGGGGTATACGAGTGTAGCATTTAATTCATGCAGTTCATGTATTTCCCTAACATTGACAACTCTAAACATTAACTTACAAAACATCTAGCCAAACTTCACCCTATTTGCTAGCCAGAAGGCCGGGGACGCTAGATGGCACCTGTTGACAGCCGCTGAGTTATAGTGTTTGTGTTATCAGCAAGTTTGTTCATCGGCGTCCTACAATACAGCGCTCAAACTCCTCGCCAGTTCAGAGGCTAGGTGAGGCGTGTTCCGCCAACGTAGTTATTCATCATTGCCTTTACAATGGAATCTCGGTCTTTGGTGCTTCTAAGTTTAGGTTAAAATATGTACGGTAGAGGTATTTACTGAAACTTGATGGCACGAAATGGGCTTATAAAAGTTTTAATAGTATCGTTTTCTATGCTACATGACAAGGGAGTTCGAAGGCGTCATGTTTCGAACGTTCTCGTCAAACGCGCTAACGATTTGGAGGTTCGATTCCCGGTCAACAGCCTACCGCGGCCCACTGCTGCACACAGGCCTCTCTTGTTGGTCGCCCTTTTGGGCAAACATCTGGAGGCTTTACCCATAGTTGCCACGCAGACCGGGCGGGTTAGCGTACTCAAGGCGTAGCTTCTTGCACCGATTATGCTGCTACCCCTCATCGGCCAGTTGGATTTAGCTACGCTTTCCATGGCTATGGTTATATCGCCACCAGTCGGTTGCCAGAGCCTCGTTTGTTATTTGCCAGGACGAGCAATGGTCAGGTGAGAATGGCTGAGAGCGAAATGATGATAAGTAAGAAAGCAGATTTTTTTTCATTTTTATATTTGGAACTTTATCAAGGTACAAATATATGTACGATTATATGAACAGCCACATTAGTTTTACAACTGTGTCGCAGCTATTTCTATAAACTGGATGACAGATCTTACGCACGTGGCAAGTCTACGTAAACATTGACCGTTATAGCCGAAATCTATAAGAAAGACGTTATTAATCAAAGTTTCGTTGTAGTGTTGGGTTTCACAATGAGCCGGGGTCCCTTTGAGTCCCAATCTCAAAGGGTCCGTTTGATAAGCCCACTTTTTGTCTGCGATAACAACCATCCATTTGTCTATACAATAGATGAAAATTGACGACAAAGATTTGTTGTGAAAGTCAAAATAGTAGGAGGATTTCTATAACGAACCAATTCTACAGATAAATATAATATTTACGAGTATTAATAGCATTTTTAATGTGTAGAGTTAGAAGCAATAATATTCATGCACTTAGGAACTTTCTAATAATATAAGTGACAGGCTCGGGTACTCAATACGGATGATGACAAGGTATGAAAATGAAGAAAATAATTAGTCCGTCTCTTAGATAATAAAAAAATATAAGACCCGTATTTTTTGTTTTGTCGAAATAACAAGAAAATACTTAGATATAGCGCATTAAAGTTACGGAGTGGGGGCTAACTACGTCACGTTAGAGTATATTTTGTACTCTAACGTGACGTCATGTGACATTTAAAATCAATGTATCTTCGAAGTTTTTGAACAAGAGGCAAAATAAAAAATACGTATCCAATATTTTTCATTAATCTATCTGATGGACATTAAATTATTTTTTAGTCATCATCCCAATTGGTAGTGCTCCTGCCTTCTGAACCAAGAGTCGTGGGTTTGATTCCCACCCGGGACAAACATTCGTGTGATGAACTTTCGTGTTTGTTCCGTGTCTGAGTGTTAATATTTTTATTTGAGTAATTATTTGTGGTACCTTCGTTGTTCTGATACCCATAACACAAGTGCTTAAGCTACTTGCTTTGGGATCGGAGCAATGTATGTGATGTTGTCTGATAAGTTGTAACTTATACAGATTGAACAAAACTTTCTCGGCAAAACGGAGCGACGAATTGACGTAATTTTTAAGTGGAGATAGTTGAAGGGATGGAGAGTAACTTGTGCTACTTTTTGCCTCTTTCTAATCCCCCAATTCCCTAAAATGGGGGGTGGAAGTTTGTATGGAGCATTCACCCGAATTTAACGCGAGCGAAGCCGCGGGCAAAAGCTAGTACAAAAATATATCAAAGATAGAACGACCTTCGCGTCTTTGAAACAATCATCCAAGTCTATGCGTCATTAACACAGAAATCTCTTTTCGAAAGCAATACCAAATTACCAGCATTCGTAACCAACCTCAAACATGTCTGTAAAGAAAATGAACTGATTATAATTTCCTTTCGCCAAGCAGCGTTAGGGTACATTACTTAAGACTGTAAGTTGATGGATCACCAACTGATTCACCTCTCGGGAGAGGGGGTTCTGTGACAAACCTGGGATTAGGACCTTTAATTTATTACCCGCTGAAGGAAACGAGAACCCATTGTGTTCAGGGCACGGCTTCATTGTATTGCGACCGCCGTTGCCGTTAAATATACTTTAGTGGCTGTTTGGAGGTTTTACAGGGAGCATTTTGCATTGTGTATGTTGAACAAAAAAGTGTGTTGACGACCTCAATTGTTCTTTACGCATAAAAAGGGTTATGTCCGAATGAAGCGATTAAGATCCGAATGTTTCAAGGTAAATCCTTTGGGGTAATTACGAAGAGAACATTTCGAAATTTGGTTTGTCAGGTCGAGTTCAAACCAGTTCGAAACCAAATTACGAAATGTTCTCTGGTAGGTACTGCTAAAAAGCTAAAAATATATTCGCTGATAACACTGGATCGTGGTCGGCATTGTGAATCCCTTACTTTGCATAGTATTGTTAGCTTTAATAGACAAGTATTGTTTGTGAATACGTGTAAGTGGTCTGATCTCTAGTCATAGCTATTGTCTGTCCATTAGTCCAGGATTAATTCCTGGTCGTTTTAATTTAGGAAATGTTGTCTTTGGTATTGCCTTCTGGGCAACAGAAAAAATAGCTGGCATACTCTAGTACTCTACCAAGGTTCGAGATGATGTGACTTGACGCATAAATTGAATTTGTAAAGTCTTTTTTTATCCTTAATGACTATGAGTATTTAGTTCGTATACTAGTTTGAAGTTAGTGAACAGTTGGTCTGTATTGTCTGCCACTTTATGTACATTATTATCATCAGCCAATCTCAGTCCACTGCTGCACATAGGCCTCTCCAGGTGCTCGCCACTTTGGGCAAAATCCTATAAGTTATACCCATAATCGACACTCTGGGCAGGCGGGTTACCGATCGCAGGGCGTAGCTATTCGCGTAGTATTTAGGTGCACCTTCAATCGTGACAGTTATACCGCCACTAGTAGGTTGCCAGATTTTATGTACGTCCTTAAAAAAAGTACTTTTTTATTCAAATATCTTTGTTTCAGGTAAGTCAACGCAACAGCCAAATGTGAAGGTATCGATTATTGTACACCTTTTTTATTTACGATAATAGCATAGCCCTGGCCTTATCATCATAACCGGACTTCGGAGGAGAGGGAAGCTCTCGATCCTAGGATAGTAATTAAGCAACACAGCTAAGGGCTCACCGTAGGTTAGATACTTAAAGAAAAATTAATTTAAGCCCAATTTTAAACTTAAAAGCGCCAATAAAATGTAGGTACGTACAACACCCACATAATGAGATGGGGTGGTTCTATTCTAATCCGGAAACCAGACAACTTCTCAATATTACTTATTGAAATTACATACTATAATCTTGTTTAATACACCTGATAATTGTATTCATCCATCAAAGCATTCTAAAGGACTCTTAGACTTAACAGATCTAATTTTGGAGAGTCTGTAGTTAATCAAGCCTGATGTTATTGTAATCACGAGAGCGCTCGCGAGTCGAGAGATTACGTCTTATTCATTAATCAGCACATGTGCCGTTAGTATTAGGATGTCAAATAAGGACATTTCAAGGTTATACAGACAGTGACCTTCACGATATAAGATCCTCGGTGTTACAATTTAATTCCACGACTTTTCAAAATACCCACTACTGAGTATATGCCAGTTCTTTCAACCGGCACTTTACAAGATGCCCCGCCAACCTCGTCCAATATTTTCGGTCTACCGTCGCTATGTTGTCCGACCGAATGGTCTGATGGTTTGCCAACAGATCCGCGCTCAAGCCACGACTGCCACTCGCACAACACCTGTGTCCACCAACCATCACTGCTTATGCTAGGTTTACACGCGTGACACGCAGCCCGGCAAGCAGCCTGGCAAGCAGCTCGGCGAGCAGCCCTGCCCTACAAATTGCGCACGCACGTGCACATTCAAACAGACGAACAGCCCGTTCACATGCTTGTGCTTGTGTTCGTGCCCGTTGAATGTCGTGTTGAGCGCGAGCGTGTAAACGCGGCATTACGTCTCACCAAGTGGGACACATCCAGTCCATCTCCACTTTAGTTCGCATGGGCAACTTTTCTTCACCTCCTAATTTTTCGATTCCAAATAAACTTTCGTGACACTTTAAATTGTTGCACCTATCTACTATTTTTGTTCCTGATGGGTTTGCGCTTGACTACAATTCATTTTAATGATATTCAAGCCATCATAATGATATCAAGTGATGTCATTGGCTTCCATTCGTTTTGGCAGGGCTACTTTCGTCAATCCCCGACTGGGAGACTTGTGGGGCCTTCTGCTAATGGGAGTTTAAGGGGTCTGCGCTGGGGTGGTATCAGCCATATGGATCTCCTTTTTATTCTTGGGTCACTCAGTCAGCATAGAAGCGGCAGACAGGCACAACTATGCTGACATGTGCTGGCAAACAGTTCCACTTGTTAACGGTACGGAAGAAGTTCCCATTTTTTTATCCGCGGAGAAATATAATCTGAATCCCTCCACTAAATACCGTTTAACTTAGGAGGCTGTTAGTATGAATGGGTATTACGAGTATTTGCCAAAATACCTTTGAGCTAAAGTAATAAATAAGTAAAATACTTGCAAGAAAACCACTCCTATTTGCGCTCGTAAAGGCATAAAAGATAAATACATTTTTTTTCCTTTCATCTTATTACACCCGCATTAGCCGAGCGAAACATTAATGCGAAATTCTCAAATTCACGAGTTAATAACATAGGCGATCCCTATTCCCAGACCGCATTATTCGTTGACAATATTCCCGGTGGTGAAAAGTTCCGTGCTGATACTTCGGCCTCCATTCTGGCGAATTTTCGAGCGTTTATTGAATACGTCGATGCATTTCGTTTGGTGTCTAGCAGTGCTAACACCGTAAGACATCTACTGTCTATACCATGACGAATGTCATCGGTAATCTTGACCAAAGCTGTAACAGTACTATGACCAGGGTAGGTACTCTTGAACCAAATGGGATTGGGACCGAAATCTTCTGCAGGATCTAGTACAGATAATATACAGAGTAGAATGAATGAACTATGACTTGGGGTGGTCATAATGTAACAAAATGTAAACTACCAAATACAGGACAATTTAAATATACGTTCATTTATGATTAAATATTACTTAATTTGTTAGGATTGAAATAGATATTGGTTTCAAGAGTAGGCCTACAAGACGGAAACCAGATTGGAAAGGATTTAAAAGGTGATTTTTAGATAGGAAACAGCTGAGCTGTTGGTGGACAACACGCTCAAGCACTTTTGACAGGAAAGGTAATATGGATTTAGGACGATAATCAGAAAAAGAAGTGGGATTTGACTTTTTTGGGAGAGGAACCACTTGTGCGTCCTTCCACAAGGAGGGAAAGATGTTGGTGGATAAGGAATGATTAAGGATATGGGTAATTATAGGTTTAAGAATGTCAAGGAGAGGAGTGATCATGTTACGACTAATACTATCGCTACCGACAGCATTAGAAGCTATGGACAAGATATTGTCTGATATATAAAAAAATACTCGTTCTATATCATAATAATAATACATACTTGCTATACAAACTTTATAAACCCCAATTTTATCCCGTGTATTGAATTTTTAATTTTATAGTGTGCGTCCGCTTTTTGCTGTTAGTCAAGATAATTTTTTTTACAGATTTGTAATTTGTGTTTTGAAAATAATGAAAAATAAACTTGCTTACTTTCATTTACGCTTTAGGTAATATTTTCTTTACAAAACATTTCTGCTGCCTTAGAGAGTTATCTGATACGGCTCCTGTAGAAAACTACTAGATGGATTTGAGTGAAATTTTGTGTGGAGCAATCAGATTATGTGGATTATCATTTTTGCTCCAGAAAAACCTTTCGTTCGTATGGAAAACTTTGAAGCTATTTTACTGCTTTCAATATTTTTAGGATACCTATCGATATATCGGAGATGCAGTATTATCTAATTGGGGACGACAGGGTTAAGTAAGGACAATAATGAAGATCGTGTTAATTATGTCTTTGTTTTTAGTTTATTTAAGCACATGAAAAACATTTATTACTTACAAAGTCGCATTACATTATTATAAAAGTCAAGTCTTAACATAAAAAACGGCAAAACATTTCATTTAATAATTCCATTAAATAAATACTTAATTTTTATTACTTTTCCTTATACGTCGTTCCGTGTCATTTCAGTATTCATAAACTTATAATGTATCGATCAATTCAATTTATGATATACTTAGCCATCAGCTTTTAATTCTAATAATAATGATCCGAATAAAATAAGTGACATGATGAAACCTACGAGTATTGGCTTAACTACTCGTATAAAGTTGTCAGTAACACAGGTCCCTCAGAGATCGTGCAATGCCATGATCACGTTTAATCAAGGCGGATCCCCTTTCGCCAATCATAATTGTGGGTCCATTCGTATTTCCACTTATATGTGACGGCATTATGCTGGCATCGACAACTCGTAATTTTTTGACATTGTGCACTTTAAGTTCATTATTCACTACGGACGTTTTATCATCAACGCCCATTTTAGCTGTTCCAACAGGATGGTATACAGTTATCACCATATTAATAGCTATACATTTCCAGTAATCGTCGGCATCTAGCTGAAAACAATCACACTCAGGCAAGTTAAATCTGCCCAAATATCCGTCCATAGACTTAAAATACGCCGTGTTAACTATTTTAGTTAACATTTTGATGCCAGCAACAGTAGCCTCTATATCTCTTGAATCGCTCAAATAATTTGCGTAAATCAATGGGTGATCTTTTGGATTCGATGAATTAAGTGTAATGTATCCCTTCGAATGTGGATGAAGTAGGTGAAATGGCAATAAATATAACGTCTTATTTTTATTTTCATTCATTACTGCTTCAGCTACCATATCTTTATAATTTCCGACTACGCTAAAATAATTGTACACCCCATCGGAAAAGTTTTTGTTAAAAATCAAGACGTGATTTTGAAATTCGGGATAGCTTGCAAACTTTTCTCTTGCATAAAAGCTGACGACATTGATCACTGAACTATGAGATAAGTAACCTGTTTTATCGTACATATATTTTATAATGTCCATTTGCTGTTCTGCTTTATTTGTTTCATCCGGCTTATTTCCATAAATCGGAACAGGAATATATAGGTGATCCTGAAGATTTTGTCCAACTGCAGGAAGATCTACTAAGCATGAAATATTGTGAGACATCAAAGTTTTTCTTGATCCAATACCAGACAGCATGAGCAACTGAGGAGTATTTACAGCTCCAGCAGACAAAATTACTTCTTGCGTAACAAAAACTTTGAAAGTTTTCCCATGTCTCTCAAATTCTACGCCGTAAGCTTCTTTAGTATTTTCATGTATCAACACTTTTGTAACTAACGCATTTGTAAGTAAATTTAAGTTACTTCTTTGGCGTGCCGGTTTTAAGTAGACATGGTCAGTACTGCTGCGTCGACCATTATTAGCTGTTGATCTGATAATACCAGAACCCATGACATTAGCATAGTTCACATCAGCCACAGTTTTGAAACCTATCTCGTCTAAGGATTGAAGTACTTTGTCAGCCAACGGCTTTCTTGTGTTATTAGAAGTATTAATTGTAAGAGGTCCTTCAGTGCCATAAAATATTTTTAACCTAATGTCTCTAAGTAACTTCTGATCCTGCAGGTTTTCAGCTTTTTTGAAACATTGAGCTACTATACTTGGATGCCAGTCTTTATTTCCTTGATCGTACCATCTTTGGTAGTCATTACGGTTGCCTCTAATATATATCATTTCGTTTATGCTACTGCCGCCTCCCAACATTTTACCTCGAGGCCAATAAACTCTGTTGTTTTTATTGGCTTTATTTGTTCTTTTATCTTCCTGAGTGAAATATTTCCAATCATAATCACTATGATATAAGGCTTCTGCTAATCCAGGTATCTGAAAAACAAAAATAATCTTGTGTTTTTTTTTTCTTTTCAATCGCAAGAGTAGCTAGTGCTATGTTGGAAGAATCTAGAATATAAAAAATGTAATGGAAAATTGACTGGATTCTCACAAAATTACATACTGCACTGCAAGCTATAGGTATATTTCTAGCTTAATTTACTTACAGCGCTTTCGATAGGTGGATTTGTTCCTGCTTCAAGCAGAAGTACCTTCCATTTCTTCACCTCGGTAAGCCGGTTTGCTAGAACACTTCCAGCGGATCCTCCCCCTACTATAATGAAGTCATAATATGCACCATCTGTGAGATGAAGAATTTATATTTTAGTTGTCCTGCAATTATCTCATTTTCATATCAATTAACAAAAGACAGTAAGTACGCAGTGTAGGTAAGTGTTTTGGTTACGAATATCAAATAAACCTTTATTTTCATCTCGTATATCATTATTTGACTGGCCTGCCCAAATCTTCTATTATGGTGAAATAATGTTTGCTTTTCCATTTGTTTATGTTACCCGTTATCACCTCATCTACTACGAGGGTACTTAAAAATCCTACCTCACATTCTTCTTATGAGAAGAAATTAATATTTTTAAGGCAGGAATTTTCAAAAGTTCAAATGGGCAATTTTATTTAAAGGGCACTTTCAGCAATATCAAAGCTATCATCATCATCAACAGCCTGAAAACGTCTACTACTGTACATGGGCCTCCCCCAATAACGAGTTACATTTGAGGGAGTTGCCTAGTCACCGTGCTAGGCAGGCGGGTTGGTAACCATAGGTTTTATTTTAATAGATGCAATTTGTTTTTGTAAATAAATACATAGAAAACACCCAGACCAATACAAAAAGACATGTTCATGAACACAAATGATTGCACCGTGCGGGAATCGAACCCACGTCATTTGGTAATGACCTCTGCCCTCACCATGGCTCAGAGGACAGAGGTCATTACTAAATGAACCATCGAGCCAGTCAAATTATTTCTTTCAAAATTTGTTCTTTACCTTCCACTTTATCATCAGGAATCGGTTGTTCGCTCAGTAGACATTGGGTTGCAGCGAAGAATTGTATTGCTGCAGAGAATGTTTGCTGGGCGGTCCCAGTGGACGGTGAAATACACGATGAACCGAAGATACTGAAATTTTGAGGACAAAAAGCTTTTTACATACGAGTATAACAAATTTATTTGTCCGTATTTTTATATGTTATTCACTGGAAAAGATTTTCTCAAGTTAACACTGATATCACGGGAAGAAAGCAGCTCGGTACATACCTCTACAAATTGTACATAATGCCGGAAAGACTTTTTGAGTTTGTTGGAAATCAATAGTAACATTTATATATGTTTCTTTCTACAGTAACACAGCATGAGGCCTCTAGTTGCCTAATGGAAAGTTAAAAAAGCCAAGTTGCTGTAGCAATGGACAAGTAAGTTACTTGTTAATTGCCACGATGGCCTGTAACATAGGCTATATCACATTTCTTTCTTTTTAACCGACTTCGAAAAAAGGAGGAGGTTCTCAATTCGTCTCTATGTATAATATTTTTTTTTTTTTATGTATGTTCAGCGATATTTCCGTCAATTATGGATGGATTTTAAAAATTTTTCGACAGTTCGACAGAAGACACTTCCGAGGTGGTCCCATTATCACCAAGTAAGGATCTGATGATGGGATCCTGGAGAAATTGAGGGCAACAACCGAAAATTGTATGCATAATAGTTATGCTCATATGGTGTTTTTGTTACGTAATCATATTTTACTCAGGTATATGCTTCCGGGCGACAACATCTGGTGCTGATGATGAAGCCACAGAACTCCTTAACGGTTAGGAGTTAGGGGACAGTACTGACATTGGTCGATATTAAACTAGGTAGTAGTATGTACTTATGCAGGGCTAATAGGGCAGGTGATTTGGTAAGTGATATGCTTGATTCTAGATCGCAAAGTCTTCACTTGACTTAAAGCAAAATTTTTCATTCCTAAGTAAAACTCTTAAGGACATTAATTAGCCTTTATTCAAGGTCACAGCACATTAACGCAACTAAAAACAGAGAAATAAAATTATTTAAAAAAAAAAAATTAAACCGACTTCAAAAAAAACGCAAACGACCAAAACTAAAAAGCGATAAATAACGTAAGTAATTCTATCCTTAATACATAATCATTTAAATAATACAATTATCACTTATTTTTGAAGTCGGTGCCAGCCAAACATATCTAGGTAGGTATATTGTCGTGTGGATATGCCGGCCGCGCGCGTCATACAACAACAGTCTACGTTAGGTACCGAGAGGTTGGCACCGACTTCAAAAATAAGTGATAATTGTATTATTTAAATGATTATGTATTAAGGATAGAATTACTTACGTTATTTATCGCTTTTTAGTTTTGGTCGTTTGCGTTTTTTTTGAAGTCGGTTTAATTTTTAACTTCACAAGTGACAAGTAACTAAATCATTCACTTGTCAGTGGTCATCGCCATACTGGGTTAAAAAATAACACTGGCTAAAGATCTACTGATCTCGGAACTCGACGTCACCTTAAAGTTCGTATCTATAATATAATAATGAATCACCAAATGTTAGAAACACAAATCAAGACCTGCTTTCTTTTTTTTATAAGAGGAGCTTTTAGGATGACCTCACTCCACCTGATGGTAAGCGGTCGTGAGTTCCAAAAGTTAGGTTGACAGGCACAATAGAACAAACCCATTGCGCCTGTCGCCCTCACCCTGAAGGCCCACTAAGATGCCGTTTCACGCCCCGCCTAAAGAACCCAGGATTGTAAGAAGAAGGAAACACATTATGAGCTGGAAAGGCATTCCATGACTTAATGGCACGGGGCAAGAACGAGGTACTAGACCTCTTGGTGCGCGCCACCATCGTCTGGATGGTATGCGGATGACAATGCTGGTCCAGCACTGCTGAACTGTTTTCGATAATTCGTTTCCTTGAAGTACGAGGATGTTTCTTCAGAAAAGGGTAGGTGCAGGTTACAAGTAGAATAGACCGTACAATGTGAACAAAGCCGCGTCGGACCCGCTAGTATGATTTAAATTAAAAAAATTACATTATTTGATATGAAGTATTACCAGAAGACTTACCAGTCCATGACAGTTTTTCTTTTATTAATTACAATGATGTCCTTTTACGCTTACACTGCGCTGTAATATAAACTGAAGTTTGATAGGAGAGGAATATATACTAAAAGTATTTAGGAAATGGGGTTAATTATATTTATGAACAAACATTAGATAACCCTAACTTACCTGTCTATTTCTGACGGTCGTTTTTTTATTTTCATTGTTTATTATGTACCTACACTTTTTTTTTGTCGCATTATGTATTCTGTATTAATTGGAAACTATATCGGTCAACAACATTGGGTTTGTACTCGTAATTAAGGTGATGTTACATTGCTGTCTGAAAATGTTTCCAAACTTACTATCTACTATATACTTAAACTAGCTTTTGCCCGCGACTTCGTCCGCGTGTTTAAATTTATACATACAAAAGTTTTTTCCCGCTAACTCCCGTTCCCGTGGGAATTTCTCAAAATACAGCCATAACTAAACTTTATATTTACTAAGGTACCTGCATGCCAAATTTCAAGCGTCTAACTTAAGCGGTTTAGATTTTTCATACAAAAGGATTTTCCCGCTAATTCCCGTTCCCGTGGGAATTTCGGGAATTCCTTTCTTAGTGCACCCCTACGGTACCTAAGCTACGTCCCTTCCAAATTTCAAGTGCCTACGTTTAGCCGTTTGGGCTGTGCGTTGATATGTCAGTCAGTCAGTCAGTCAGTTTCTCCTTTTATATATATATAGAAGATGTAAGGATGCCTTACATTTTGTTAGACATAGTTATATGTTTTCAGTGTACCTAATGATACTAGTAGAAAATGTTTACAAACTTGAACATACCCTATCTAGATTTATATCTACCATCAAAGTCATCATTTTTTACTATTTTTATGAAAACAATTCGTTTCAGGTATACTGTTTCAAAGTATTTTTTTCTAGATTGGAGCCTAGCAACGATTAGATTTAGATTATCGTAGTATTGACCGAGTCAAAGTACTTTATATTCCAGAAAAATCTATAACATTCCTTAAATTATCGTGATTAGTTCCAGTTACAAAACAATTTTTTTGTTACTAGAAATAATCGCTTTATTTTTCCTTGGAATTTTCTAGACAGATTTAATCTGAGAGATTATACATACGAACCGTCCGTTCACCGAAAGGTCAACATTGGCCTTTTCCATAATTTATTCGGGAACTCTAATACTGGTTTGTGATATTTACTTAGAAGGGTCGTCGATGCAGCTTGATGTTTATTGTAATTTGCGATCTCTTTGGGGTTCAGAAGTTTTATTTCATTTAGGTACATAACATAATACGATCGGTAGGCGATGGCGCCCGACTTATGGCGGTATAATCATCTCGATTGAAGGCGTAGCTAAATACCATATGCGACTGAGGGGTAGCATCACCGAAAAGAGAACTACGCCTTGCGATCGCCAACTCGCCTGCCCAACGCCGCGTGGCAATTGTGTATACATCCTTGCCCAAAATGGCGAACAACTAGAGAGCCCTGTCCTGTTGAGGACTGCAATAGGCTGATGATGACAACCAATGGAAGTCAGCAATTTGCCGGGGACATAACCGTGTAAATTCAGTCAGGTGGGTATATAATTTTGTCCCCTGCGGAACCTACTGAGCAACCACTGGGTGAGAGCTAAAAATCGTTTTTCGCCCCTATGACCTTTTGCTACCTGCAGCAGACATACGTAGGTACATGTCTGTAAATGTTTCATATATTATGTATATTTAGTGTTAAAGTGTAATATCGCTTTTATATTTAATATGTATTTAGAATTTTAATGTTGTAGTAGCCAGCAATTAAAACATCTACCTATCTATCTAGAGCACATTTGTCCAAAATTAATGGTTACCTGCTAATAAATATTTAACATCGCGTCCTAGTGGACATACATTACTAAAGTTTAGAAGTTCATTGGTCTATGTGTCATAGTTTTACTACACACCACTTTAAGTTAGGCTATAATCATTAATTATATTTCATAGCGTCGATTTTTATTAAAACTATTATTTTCTAACTAAAATCGCAATCAAAATATTAATTTATTTGTATGCACTTATCCACATTTTGCAAAGAGTTATACCAATTTGAAATTATTGTAACTTCTTTGTAGTAGGTAAATTAAATCTTTAACCCGATAGTTGAACATTTTTATACCTAGGTATATTCTCATTTTCCACTTACTTGCAATCCGGTAACAAAATCAGCTCGGTTCCATTTTTAAGACGTTTAGACATAAGCCTTATTTCATATTCCTCGTTTTCCGCAAACATTTAAATTTCTATTCTACAGTGGAGTTTCAGCGCTACAGCGTAATATCGCAGATTTGATGCAATTTCGCCACAATCTAGTAAGTACTTAGAGGAGAGGAAGTCTAAATAATATTACAGCTAGCAGATGTGGCCTGCATCGTATAGGTTTTTCAAAAAGTTTTGCTCCTTCACGCTCCGATCAGCGACCTCGAGGAAGACGACGAGACGTGTCTTCGGACACACGTGGTCAGTGACGTCGTACCGGGAGGGTACCACTACGTCCTCCCGAGTTGTCCGTCCGGCGCAGCGCTACTGAGCTGAGGAGGGGTTTAGACGAATCCCGGCTGGCATCCCGACCCACCTCAGAGGAGCGGTTTAGTGGGTATTCTCCGTTTTTGGAGTGAGTCCCACATAAAGGCACTATATTATATGTATAATACATATTAGAACTTCACATAGAATAAGTATTTATGTTAAAAACAAACACAAACATTCTCTAAATTTATTTTCACATCAAATATTTATATAATTCGGGCGAGCATCCTCGTGGGAACATAAACGCGTACACATATGCGTACTTCATTAAAATTTATCAAAACGCGCCCACGCTTCCATTGATCTCTCTAGTAATCTCCCCACTTTGTGAACCCTGAAAACCGTTGCACAACTAGATACAGCACGTTGGAAAAAATGTCCAAATCAAGGTACAAGTTGGTAGCGGGACTTATGGGAGCGACCAAACTAATATCTATTCGCTCTGAGACACTCTCACCAGCACATGGTGGATCCTGCCGTCCAACATAAGAGACTCTGGTAACCGACTGGTGGCGGTTTAACCATCACGATTGAAAGCGTAGCTAAATACCACAGGCCGATGACGGGCAGCAGCGTCACCGGGGCGAGGAGCTACGCCCTGCGATCGCTAATCCGCCTGTCCAGCGTGGCGATTATGAATAAGCACTCCAGGTACCTCCAATAACTAGAAAGGCCTATGGTATATAAGAATAAGATAAGAAGAATAAGAATAAGAAGTTTAGTTAGATTTCATAGAAATACATAGAAACCTCACGCCTCATTTCACCCGCTCCACTACCCACTTGTATCTTTATTCGCTTAAAAAGCACAATCGCTTGTTTTACATGTCCGACACAGCCGCGGTCCGCCGGGAAATTATCTTTCATTATAACGAACTGATGGGATAGTTAAAAACGTAATATCTGTGTTAACATCCTTCGCCATTGTGCTCTCAGCCCCTTAATTGTAATGGTTTGGCTAAATCTGTGGGCTTTGGCGAATATTTGTGTTAACGCGACGACTGTGACCGGATATTTCCCACAAAAGCGCATTTTTTTTCATAGTAGCTCGACATAATGGCTTCCCTACGCATGATGGAAAGCGACAGAGAAGCTGTGACAACGAACAAGTAACTGGTCAGTTGCCACCGCCATGTTGTACCTGCATAACCCCCCGACGAGCTCCGGAAACCCCACTCACCGGCAGAAACTCGACCCAGAGGTCATTTAGCAGCGGTATTCTATAGGGTAGAGGTCATTCCCCGGACGGCCGGCTCAATTCGAGCGAAGATTCGCTATGCCCTCATCATCAGCCTATTGCAGTCCACTGCTGGACATAGGCCTCTGCAGTTGTTCGCCACTTAGGACAAACACCTGGAGGTTATACCCATAATCGCCACGCTGGGCAGGCGGGTTGGACGTAGCTCCTCGCTCTGGTGACGCTGCTGCCCGTCATCGGTCTGTGGTACCTAGCTACGCCTTCAATTGTGATGGTTATACCGCCACCAGTCGGTTGCCAGCGCCTCGTTTGTTATTCGGTAGGATGCACCACGGGCAGGTGAGGTTGACTTGGAACGAAGTGATGATAGGCCGCTCCCTTACACCCCTATGCCCTACCTCTCTTAAAACTGAACTCTCCTCAATAGACTTACGGGCCACAATCATCGTGTTGACACAAATATTTGTCCGATCATCATCAGCCTATCGTAGCGACTTTGGTCAAACATCTGGAGGCTTTGCCTATAATCTTCATGCTGGGCAGGTGGGTTGGCGATCACAGGGCGTAACTTCTCGCGCTGTTGACGCTGCTGCCCGTCATGGGCCTGTGGTATTTAACTTTGCTTTCAATCGTGATGATTATACTGCCATCAATCGGTTTATATGTCCGTACACGATGTACGAGGTTGTTTTCATTTCATTCATAATCATTTTTCTAGTAGTAGTTTAGTTTTCATTTCTGAAGGTCGTATCTATCAGGAATTTTATTCACTTGCTCGTCCATATCATTTTTCTATCCGTGACGGAAAAAATATAAATCACCCCAACATTCCTTCCTGTGGGTGTCGTAGGACAATTCTTAGTCAATACTAAGAGACTTCTTGAGATTTCAGCTTCCAGTATTGTTATACTGGATACCGATAGGGCTATATTACCTAAATATCATCATCATCAGCTTATTGCAGTCCACTGCTTTACATAGGCTTCTCCAGTTATTCGTCACTTAAGGCAAACATCTGGAGGATATACCCATAATCGCCACGCTGGGCAGGCGGGTTGACGATCGCAGGGCGTAGCATCTCGCTCCGGTGTGACGCTGCTGCCCGTCATCGGGTTCTGGTATTTAGCTACGCCTTCAATCGTGATGGTTATACCGCCACCAGTCGGTTGCCAGCGCCTCGTTTGTTATTCGGCAGGATGTACCACGGGCAGGTGAGGTTGACTGAAGCGAAAAGATGAAGGGTTATTCCCATACATCCCAGTCGCTCCATTACATTACCTGAATATCCATTATACTAAATCCAAACCTTACTTGGTTCACATCAGTTATGAAAGAAAAGTCATGAAATCCTAATATTGAAAGAAAGAAAGAAAGAAAGAAAAAACGTTTATTAGAGTCACATACAAATCAACAAGCAGTAGAAAATCAAACCACATATATAACATTAGGTGACACTAAATGGTACTCATTGTACTCGTATTCACTGGAAACTGTTTTACTTTCAGCTGTCCATCAGAAAAGCTACAAAGCATCGGCTCCCAGTAAATCAAACGCAGTAAATATATCATCCCCGTGATAGTCTGCAATAAACCATGGAGTTATCCCAACCTCGAATTAATCATGTTGGTCGCTACGCATCGCTGGTGCCCCGACTGTGGGATAAAATGGGTTATGTTTGTGTACAAGGACTGTTTTATATTGGAACTAGTAATTTATTTAAACTTATGACTGCCTATATAATTTAACCAGCTGTGCCCGCGACTACGTCCGCGTGGAATTGAGTTTCATCCCCTATTTTATCCCCTTGGGGGTAGAATTGATCAACAGTTTTATTAGTGAATGCCTTCGTCATAATATCTAGGTACCTGCATGCCAAATTTCAGCACGATCCATGTAGTAGTTTGGGCTGTGCGTGTCGATAGATCACTATGTCAATTAGTCACCTTTGAGTTATATATGTCACCGGAAAATAGCAAGAATCGTAAGTTGATCAATTTCCTAGGAAGTTGATTAACTTTCGGAATATAACAAATGGTAGTTGAAATGTATTATTTAACGCAATGGATTTCAGTTAATTGATCAACTTACAGTAGCGTGACAGTAATTTAATAATTTACGATTTTGACACAAGTAAAATCGTCCTCAAATGGGCCAATCGTTGCCCAATGTACTATTTAACGGTGCACTATTACCCGTAACTTAATACACTGTTCCCTGATTGGTTGCCGGGATAACATCACGTGAGCCATTGAACCAATCAACGTTCACCTCCTTTCGTCGGATTATTAAACGGCAAGACCCCGTAAAACGATCAATTTACTAAAATACATACGTTAAATAATACTTTTCAACTGCCATTTATTATTTTCCGGAAGTTAATCGACTACCTAGGAAATTGATCAACTTACGATGCTTGCTATTTTCCGGTGACATATATATTTAGATAACGGACTTTTCATCTATTTGAATTTTTAAGCTCCTATGTTTTCAATTCTCCAAGCTTTGCAAGCAAGCCATGGCGTTTGCAAGAGTGTCGAAATATCAGAGCTTCAAAGGCCAGGTACACAATAAAAAGCCTGTTAATTAACATTCGACTGGCTCGATGACTCATTTGGTAGTAGTGACACTGCATCCTAAGGCCTAAACCAAGAGCCGTAGTCTCGATTCCCACCCGGAACAAACATTCATGTGATGAAAATTTGTGTTTGTTCCGTGTCAGGGTGTTTATATTCGTATTTATGTATATTGATGCTTTATTCGCGACCTAGGTGGCGAACATTAGGAGAGGCCTATGTCCAGCAGTGGACTGACACGGGCTGATGATGATGATGATGATGCTTTATTGTCTTATTTTTATTATTATTACATTTATATTATTATTTAGGCAGTTTTATTGCTTCAAGCGATCTCTTCTAGGCAACTTTAGAACGGCAAAGGGTTAAATGTTAATCAATAAATAAATTCAGCACTTAAATTATTTTTTTATTTTAAATTAAATAACAAGCAGTATCTATAGGTATGTAATGTTGCCAGATATTTATATATTCTCGCTATATGTATACTTACTTATTTTTGTAGTTCTCTCGTGCATTAGTTTATTTTCCTAAATATGACACCAATTATCAGGACAGTCTAAAACCAGCGCCGTGTCTCGCTGCCCGGGGCACGGCTTAATTGCTGAGAGAGGCCCTTTGATGTTCGACAACACGACTCCGTGTCCAGTTTCTATGGTATTTTTCACTTTTAGTTTTAAATATTTTACGATAATACATGTTAAAGGTGATTGAAGCGAGCGAAATTCCAGTAAGTCTATACTTTACATGAAACTAAATAAAATAAAATAAACGAAAACTAGCTCTTATATTATTTGATCCCATAGGTAACTTGATTTAATAATAACTAGCTGTGCCAGCGGCGTCGCACGCGTGGATATCGGGTTTGAAAAATAACGGACTTCCATAAAGCAGTTAAGCCTCTAGCCATACATTGGTGAAAACCGCATTCAATTCCATGCAGTATTTTTCGCGTGAAGCGCGTTCAAACATACAGGTAAAAAGTTCTCCCGTCTTCCCAACACTTCCCGTTACTGCTCTGCTCCTATTGATTGTAGCGTCATAAAAAGTGTACTATAATCTGCCTAGGAGTATGACGAATAATTGTTAAAATTGTCCGTTCGGTAGGTAGTTTTTATTTCTCTATCGAACATACAGACAGACAAAAATTTTACTGATTGCATTAAAGCTGAAACGCCTGTGCAAAACTATCTACCTATACCTACTTCACTTAAAAATAAATACCTACTTATAACTACTTTAATTAAAAAAAGTACCTATGTACGCTTAATAATTTTTAATTTGAACGAATATTTTACAATATAACAACAAAAGAAATTCAAATAAACTATTTAAACACTAAAAGTCGCGCTGATAAGCACGGTTTCTCAATATCAATTATTGTCTGTCAATAAGGTCGATCGCTCTGAACGCATCAACAGCCAAATATTGAATGAAGCTAGCTCTCGGACCTCCCGCCTTTTTATACCCTACCGCCGCCGCGACCCGTGTCGAGCTCGGCAACCGTTACACAAAAATAATCCTTATAGCATGATTCAGTATTCACGTGGGACGGCGCGATGGCTTATTTCATGTATAAGTTTGGTGTTTCTATACCGATTTCTATGATTCTTTTTTTATTGAATAGGTAATAATCATAACTTTTTTAAATTAAGGATGAATGAGAGTATTATAAACGTAAGAGTAAACAAATATAATCAGAATGCTCCGAACTGCTAAGCTATCAGGAGTTACACGTGTTATTGTGAGTCAACCATAAAAGATAGACATATGCTGTTGCGGGATATTTTTTATTCAATTTTATGTAAAATATTTCTGTCATACATAATTTCTATGTAACTTTAACCATTAAGGCTGCACACGCGACGGAAGCTTAAAAAATGGAGTAACTTCTCCCGTTTTCCCAACATTTCCCTTCACTACTCTGCTCCTATTGATCGTAGCGTAATGAAAAGTATACTATAACCTGCCCAGAAGTATGAAGAATAATGGTACCAAGTTTCGTTAAAATCCGTCGAGTAGTTTTTGTTTCTATAAGGAACATACAGACAGACAGACAGACAGACAGACAGACAGACAGACAGACAGACAAAAATTTTACTGATTGCATTTTTGGCATCAGTATCGATCACTAATCACCCCCTGATAGTTATTTTGAAAATATATTTCATGTACAGAATTGACCTCTCTACAGATTTATTATAAGTATAGATTACCCTGTTTTGATTGGTTGTTGGACTAATTAACAGTCCAACAACCAATCAAAACTAGCAACTAGCAAACTTTGCAAATGCATCCATATTTATAAATCTAAGAACAAAAAATCATTTATGATATAAAAGTTTTCTAAATATGGTTATGGCTCAAATTTCCAGTCCGCCCCCTGTCTCCTCTACTATAGGTACAGTCACAGAAAATAGGTTTCGATTTTAGAAGCAGCTACAATATTGGCCACTACCGAACTCATCAGTTTAGTCAGCATTACGTCTGCTCTTTAGGCAGAACCGACGGAGCGATACGCCGTTGCCATCTCAATTTCACAGAGGGCCACCGGTCAAACGGGAACGGTGACGGTTCCAAATGCGCTGCACAATTAAGCCGTTCTAAACGTGAAATGGGTAATTAGAAATTTGCGCGGCAACCGGCTGACGCTCTCTGATTATTTCACCTACAATTACGGCGTAATCTGTTCGCGTTGTACGTATGTTTGGTGCGTTCACGAGGCTCGTTTGAAGTCAGTGGCAATTACGAGGATTCGAATTTGGCGTTGCGTGAATTCATTTGGCGATTTATGACAAACTGGATTTCTCTTGGCAAGAAAAATACATACTTATTAAATACTCCAGCGCTCCTCAGGCCACCTGTAGGTATACTATAGTAAAAGAGTATTTCTTACTAGCTGTGCCAGCGGCGTCGCTCGCGTGGATATCGGGTTTCAAAAATAACGGACTTCCATATAATACCCATCTATACCTTGTGCCTAAGTTTTAAGTTAGACCTCTAGCAATACATTGGTGAAAACCGCATTCAATTCTATGCAGTAGTTTTCGCGTAATGCGCGTTCAAACATACAGGTTTACATTTCTCGCGTTTTCCCAACACTTCCCGTCACTGCTCCGCTCCTATTGATTGTAGCGTGATGAAAAGTATCCTATAACCTGCCCAGGAGTATGAAGAATAATTGTACCAAGTTTCGTCAAAATCTGTTCAGTAGTTTTTTTTTCTATAACGAACATACAGACAGACAGACAGACAGACAGACAAAAATTTTACTGATTGCATTTTTGGTATCAGTATCGATCACTTATCACCCCCTGATAGTTATTTTGAAAAAATATTTTATGTACAGAATTGACCTCTCTACAGATTTATTATAAGTATAGAAGATAAGAAGAGCTTTCAGGATGACTTCACTCCGTCTGATGAGCTGGAAGGGCATTCCATGACTTACTGGCACGGGGCAAGAACGAGGAACTAAACCTCTTGGTGCGCGCCACCATATTATACTATGAGTGCGTACCATATTATACTTGACACTGATCATTCACCTCCCCCCTCCTGCCCCTTAAATTTCTCAGGCGGTCAGTTTCCTTGATATGTATGGCTAACCTGGAAGTCACTGAATCGACTGCGCAACTAGGTTGCCGCTGCCGCGCTGTAAGGGCAACCTGTTCAGATGGGGCTTTATAGACGCCTCTGCCAACCTAGTAGGTGCAGTGCAGTTCCCGAAACTATGGCTCACCTAATCTAGTGACCCTCGTGCTCGGTAACTTGTACAAGTCCTTCACTGCTAACCGTGAATGTTAAGGCGATCCACTTGTCGGATCTTTGGTCTCACACGATATAACTGAGTTGGGAAGCTTTTGCTGTCGACTCGAGAAGAAAAATACTTTATTCCTACAGACCTATTAAAGAGGCCATGAATAATTGTATGCGAAAATGTCGGATATTCTTGTAGCCACATTCGCAATTTTAAAAATGTTTGGTTTTATTATCCACTAGCTGCTGCCCGCGGCTTTGCCTGCGTGAACATCGGTTTGTCATGAAGACCTTACTCTGTAATTATATCATGTACGCGTCTTTGTCTCTTAATTTATTACACGCGCTTACGAATGGATGCTCAAAAGATGATGAAGATATAGGTATTCTATTCGAGTGCTGAGAAATCTGAACATAGGTTGACACAGGACAAACACAATGTAGGTACATCATGTTGGCCTCTGGTTGGCCATTGGAAGCCGCGGCCCATTGTTCAGGAATCACCTGGTCTTAAGCGATGGTTCACTTAACTGTAGGTTCTGGTGATGACGTATCTAGAGCGACGTCTCCCTGAATTATTCGAGTTATCTAAAAAAGTTCGTTTTCTACATTGATCCTACCGGGAACCGACATAATGCGCCACTGGGGTCAGCAGTCATCAGATTGATTGTTATGTCGCGTCCGCACTATTTTTTTGAGTCAATTAGTCTTTTTGCAGTATCAAAAATGGTGCTTGCCTACCTACCTAGTTACTACTATGAATTCTCATTATTTCAAACAGAGCAACCGCACGTAATGCACTTGTGTATGGGCATAAACATGTACACTTCAATATCTCGTGCGTACTTGCCTGGTCTGCTTGGAGAATGGTCATTGTGGCCGATTTTCGGCCAGGAGAGGGCTGGCGCCGGCGCGTTACGTTTAAAATTGCTTAATATAGAAATACGGATACTCATTTTGTACTTTTTGGAAAATAAGTGCGTTTAATAATCTTATAACTATACACCTAAAGCAGAATCTGGATATCCTGTGTATGAACATAATTATTTTGAGAAGCCACGCTAAAAATACTAAGTATCTTTTATTTTTATTTTTCTTTATTTCATACTGAGCGTCCCTAAGATTATGCTGTGAAAATTATTTACCGATAAAAAAGATTTTTTATTTATAGGTGGTACCTAACTATATGTACGTACATGTTACTTAGTACCTACTACATTTTAAGTATCATGCCAACCAAAAAGCGACCACTTGGCCGGTGTATGAATCTTAACTTACTTCAAAGCGTTATTTTCTTCCGACATGCGTAATTATAAAACGATTTTATTAGGCTGAAATGTTATAATATACTAATATTATAATTAAGGACAGAAATTACAATTTAGATAAGAAAAATATTTATTAAGCATACACTGATCTCAGTTTCGTCGCATCCGAGCTAGACATGTGGCCCGTTGTGAGCCTTCTGAGAGAATGCAGTAAGGTTTTTGGTTCTTGGATCTTCCCTAAACTGTGATTCATTATCAGATGCAGGTCGTCCTGTTTATGGGTTATGGTAGATCTGTTTCGACTGTACACAATTCATAAAGTTTGTTCCAATTTGTTGCTGAATGAGGTGCCTCTGAAACTGAGCAATATTCTAGTAGACGACGCCGGTGGTTATCCCTTTACGTTGGTCGTCTTTTCAGTTATAGCAGTTTGCATATAGTATTTTCCGAAGAATTTCATTCCGAAAATAAGCCGCACAATTTTAATTCTTTTCGAATTTCCGTATTAACCTCGATATCAGTACCTGTCATGTCAAATTGATGATTTCGCTGACAAAGTCAAGAAATGACAGTATCTATGGTGTATTCAAAAAGTTCTTAATCACTCCGTAACATATTTTCCCGAAATTCTAAATGAAAAATTGTATAAATCGTTGTAATTTATAGCCTATATGTTAATCTGATTCATAAACAATATTCGTATAAAGTTTCACTAATATCTGTTCAGTAGTTTTTGCGTGAAAAGGGAACAAACATCCATCCATCTATCTATCCATCCAAACATACTTTCGCGTTTATAATATTAGTGGGATGTCAGTATCGATTTCAAACATTCAGCTTTCGAAATCTATCGACCAGACACATTTTCATCTTTATTATTCCCAGTGACCGGCATGATTCGCGTGGGCTTAAAATTTTTAACAAAAATTGGTGCGTTGTAGAAGTTCTCTCTGTGATTTTCCAATTCTCTAGTTTTTCGTTATATTTTCCATGCAAAATTTTTAAATTTACAAATACGATAAAACGAAATAACTCCATTTATGCAACAGTAGGTACTAAGGCTACGTAGATATGCCAGAAATTAAAATATAAAGACCACCTATATATAAAAACCATACGAATTTTATAAAGTTACAAAATTTGACTAGGTATAACAAAGATAATCCTCGTACATAATAATACATGCCTCACACTCAAACTACGATGATTACGTAATTTCTGCCATAAAGGTAATTAATATAGCGATATTGTAAAAATGTTAAGCATCTTGTCGCATAGACAAAATTGTTTTATACCTTATGACAACATGAAACCAGACCCAAGTCTGCTTATGAGAACAGTAAGTTTAGTCGTTAGAGACTACTTACTGTTCTCATAAACTACTATTCTGTATAGGTTTCCAGTTGTCGTCGGGTATAAAACAAATATTCGTCACGACGGTGATATACTCGCATGTAATTAACTCTCAATACCGGACTATTTCATCAGATATTATTTGTGAAACGTCGGTATGAGGCTGGTTAACATTATAATTTTTTTAAACAAGACTTAGATCCTGCATAAAAATTGGCATCATTAAATTCAAAGGAAATTCGATGAAAAATTTGTATACAGAACGTGCGACATTCAGTACTTAATTGTTTAAATTAACATGCCTATCACTCACTTACGAATTAATTATGCGTTAATTGAAAGTATTTATTTTATCAATACATCCTATACGTTTATAATATCGAATTGATAATACAACTCTAGGACAAAACATTAACGCAGGATCACGTGTCATAAGTACAAACCATAATTATGCATAGGTCTCCAAAAGTAGTTATAATTAGAGGGTCAAAAGTTCTTTTTGTTCTTATACATTGCTGGCCTACATTTAAGGTATTTTGCATGTATTCGATTAAAAATTGAATTAATCTGTATTAATAATTTAAAAAAAAGAAACATTTTTAATTTTTTTTAATATTTCTACATGCAGTACGAATTTAACAATCGTCAAAACCTCAATATTTTATTATGTATAAAAATAATTTTAGTTTTTAAAGAAATAATAATGCACGAATATATTCACTTATTTTACAGAAACTTATACAATTCTATGAAATCTAAAATTAGGTATAGTGGGCATGAACAGAAAACGTTTCCTTTGCCGTTTGAATAGATCGTATGAAACACGGAAAGTTAAATAATAACCGTCTGCAAATTGCAGATGGGTTAATTAAGACCCTATTCGGAATTAGAACAGGAAATTGGTCATTATAAGAACTGTACGGACAGTACCTACCCATATTATCACATCTCTAAAATTACGAAGCCCGCTTGTGATTACATAAACTTATTGTTTATAAACTATTATGCGAGTATGATCAAATACTGGACGAGCAGGGATACGGCAAATAGGCACCGTTATATGGTGCAAGTTCCTAAGACTCGCACAGCGCGTTTCGCCCATCAACATAGTGCGAACGGCTAAACTATAGAATTCTTTGCCGGGCTCCTTGTTCCCCGACAGATATAATCTTCCGATGTTCAAGGCGAGAGTGAACCGGTTTTTGCTGGGTGAGCATATTCCATCGTAGACCACGACATCGCTTACCATCAGGCTAATTGCAGTCAAGCGCAAACCCATTCTGAATAAAAAATAATTATATTTCTGTCATTTACTCTCAGCCACGTGGCTGTTTGTCATTAATTAAAAATAAAAAGGTAATTTCGGTAAAAACATTTATTAGTTTAATAATCGTCTTTAATTTAAGAATTATAAATCCTGTTACATTTAATTTTCTAACATATTTGTTGCAAAAGAGTTACGTTTTCGCCATTATTTTTGCTATAATATTTTCGATACGGTTTGTAAATTTAAAAAATAAATATAAAAAAACTTAATGTTAACTAAAGTTAAGATTATGTTTTTTTTATCTATTATGCTTGATAAATGGTATAAAATATATTTATAAAAATGGAAGCATAATAAATGTTTTTTAATAGTTTATTACAACAGGCAATTCTTGTTTTTCATTAAATTTGTTAATACATTGCTTGGATCAATTTAAGTAAGATGTATCAATTTATAAAATCAACCCAGTTTTTCAGTAACATAGATCCTTAGGAGATCTAACAATGCCATATTCACGTTTAATCAAAGCGGATCCTCTTTCACCTATCATAATGACTGGTCCATTAGTATTTCCACTTATATGTGAAGGCATTATGCTAGCATCAACTACTCGCAATTTTTTAACATTGTGCACTTTTAGCTCATTATTTACTACCGACGTTTTGTTATCGCTGCCCATTCTAGCTGTTCCAATAGGATGGTATACAGTAATAACCATATTTACAATTATACACTCCCAGTATTCGTCAGTGTCTAACCGAAATTCATCACACTCCGGCCAGTTTAATCTTCCTAGATATCCGTCAATAGATTTAAAAAACGTTGTTTTAACTATTCTAGTCAACATTTTGATGCCATCAATAGTAGCCCGAACATCTCTTTGATCGCTCAAATAATTTGCGTAAATCAGTGGGTGATCTTTAGGATTCGACGAGTTGAGTGTAATATATCCCTTCGAATGTGGATGAAGCAAAAGTAATGTGAATAAATATAATGATTTATTTTTATTTTCCTTTGTTGCTGCATCTGCTACGATATCTTTATAATTTGCAATTGAGCTGAAATATTTGTACACACCGTCTGAAAAATTTTTGTTAAATATTTGCACGTGATTTTGAAATTCGGGAAAGTAAGCAAATTTTTGTCTTGCATAAAAGCTGACGACATCGCTTAAACCCGGTTGAGCTAAGTAACCTGTTCGGTCATACATATATTTTATGACGTCCAACTGCTGTTGTGCTGTATTCGTTTCATCTGGTTTATTGCCGTAAATCGGAACAGGAATCGATAAATCGCACCACCCGTGCATTAAAGGTGTAACTCAAAAACACCAACTTTTCAGGAGAGCAAAAAAACACTTTATTTTTGTTATAACTTCTGAACCCTTTATGTTATTCCTATGTATTTCATATCATTAGAAAGCTTTACACACGTTCTTTAATTCTCATTGATTGGTATTGTGGAGAGACTGCTTGTTTAATACTCAGAGAGAAAAGAAACGATTACATATTTAATGCATGAGCTTAATTCACAAAGAACTTATAGTAAGTAAATATATGATTACTTTGCTATGCAATTCCTAAAATATTATATAGATTATGTGCACATACTCCTTTAATGCACGTGTCTTTTCGTAAAAAAATACGGATCACTAATCTTTACATACTTTTTGCACGGTTTTTTTCAATATTTGCAATGAAGTGATTTGTACTAAATATTTATTGCAGGGGTATTTCTTAATAACATTACATAGTATGTGTCTTACATATTTATTGCATGATGAAAATATTTTTCGAGATGGAAATATTTTCATACATTTTGTTAACTATGAAAATTAAGTATACATTCAAATGACAGTATTAATTGTGGGTAA
The DNA here is from genome assembly GCA_031163375.1 of Conogethes punctiferalis. Taxonomy (NCBI): domain Eukaryota; kingdom Metazoa; phylum Arthropoda; class Insecta; order Lepidoptera; family Crambidae; genus Conogethes; species Conogethes punctiferalis. Next base: position 13,413,795 of record CM062087.1, on the reverse strand, counting down.
ATTATATATTTTTTTTAAACATTAATGTGTATTTTAAATTAAAATTGAGTGATTACTTACAGAAATACAACCAAATTACCTTCAAAAAATTCAAAATATTTATTTTCGTCTTTTTTGCCCCAATTGAGATTAATTTTAGTAATTGTATTAAAAATTAACAAAATCCATTCTTCTTAACACCATTTCACGCCTATAAAGGTAAAAAAATACCAAATTGTACCTATACAACACAGTGTAAGACCTTTCTCCCGATATTTTCAAAGGAAATATCGACTATTGATAACTCTTGTGCAACATCTTGCCATTCTTATTTTATTTAAGTAAACATTCGATAGGTACGTTAAGTCTTTAGAACATATCATTGGTACATTACATAATTAAAATACAAAATGAATACAAGCAATACTTGGTACTTTATAAAAACTTTCGAAGTCAAAACTATGAAACGTGTTGAGCTTAATAAACTTCGTACCAATGTAATACACCGTAGATAATATTGTATAATAACAGATTATTACATATAATAAGGTATCAAAAACGAATGACAAGTGTAATAAAAATAATTTTCATCGTTAAACAATCAAAATACTAGTAGCCGATTGTACAAACACAACATTAATTAAATCTATGGTAAGTGTTACGTATATGTGTGTATGGCATTAATACAAATTAAATAATATCTCAAAGTCACATAATCACATTCTACAATAAATGTACTTGGTATAAAAATCAGTAATCATCATCATCATCACCCTGGGAATCATTACGGGGAACCAAATTTTGGTAATAACTTTCATAGTAGCATTTGAATCACACAATGCTTTATATAGGTAAGTTTTATATTTTATAGTATTGTGTAAATGTTCAATGTAAGCTAATGTTTGATAGGTGTACACATAAGGCACATGAAGAACAAAGTCAAAATAATCTTTATTTGTATAGGTTTAAAAAAAAAAACACTTACAAATCGTCGAAGCTACCAATATAATTCATATGAAGTTATGTCTCAGTTACATAATCAAATAAAGCAATAAATGTATTATGGTTCTTAAATATTTTATGAAATAATTATTATGAAATTTTGTGTATCTAAATTAATATAGACATGCATAATCTTTTATAATTTTAGCTATCTAACCTGGCAACTGACAAGCAAACAGACAGGCAGACAGACGGTGAAGTTAAGACGGGACCCTATTACTAAGGTAAGGTAATAGGGTCCCGTTTTTACCCTTTGGGTACGGAATTCTACATAAGAACAACGAGACAATACTCTGAATATGTCAGTCCACTGCTGGACATAGGCCTCTTCAAATGTTAGCCACTTTGATCGATCCTGGGCTTCTCGCATCCAGCACTTGCCAGCCGTCCTGCGCATATAGTCATTCCACCTGGCCTGAAGGCGTCCTACACTACGTTTGCTGAGACGCGATCTCTATTCCAGAATTCGTTCACCCCAACGGTTATCGATTCTGCGGCCGACGTGGCCTGAGGTGAGGTGATCCGGCAGAGAACCAAAGGCAGTGGCCCCTTTGGTTCTCTGCCGGATCACCTCATTTCGGATTCGATCCCGCAGAGAGGCGCCGAGCATAGTCCTTTCCATAGCTCGCTGAGCGACCTTTTATTTGTGGCTTTAATGAGCGACCTTTAATTCGACTCCGTATGTCATAATCGGTAGAACGCACTGATTGAAGACTTTCGTCTTTAGGAACTGTAGGATCGACGATGTGAAGGCTCGACGAAGTTTCCCAAACGCTGCCCAGCCTAGCTGAATACTCCTATTCACCTCGTCCTCAAAGTTGTTTCCACCTAACTGCAATGTCTGCCCGAATATTTTTGTACAATAGCGCTGTGTACTTGCAATCGGTTCCAGTAGAACATGTTCATTGAACATGACCTTGGTTCTGTTCAAGTTCGTCCGTAGGCCGATGCGCACAGAGGAAGCAGCCAGTTCATTCAGCATCTGTTTTAAGTTCTGCAGCGCTTCTTCCATTATGACGATGACGTCTGCAAATCGTAAGTGAGAGATGTATTCGCTATTTATGTTGATGCCACGTCCTTTCCAGTTCAGTGTCATGAACATATCTTTCACTTCATTAATGAACAACTTTGGGGAAATGACATCCCTTTTTCTCACTCCTCAATGCAACGATACAGGCCTTGTTTGCTGATTCTGTACTTGGATGGACATGGTGGCGGCTTTAAAGAGACATCTCAGCTCTAGGATGTATCGCCAATCTACTTGACATTGCTGCAGGGACTCCAGATCAAACCAGATTTCAACCAAGTCAAAGACTTTCTCATAGTCCACGAATTCAAGACCAAGGGGCTGATTATACTCTTCTGTCTTCTGAATAATCTGCCACAATGAGCGGATGTGATCTATGGTGCCGTACTCGCTCCGAAAACCAGTTTGTTAAGGCAGCTGGCAAGCCTGAGTATGGTATTTGTAAATAAAATAAAGTCTGAAGTACTTATCGCCATCATTTTTCATATTATCATAAAAACACCATCAATTAAATTAAGCGACCTTGCCTTTGTTAATTTTCTATTAATTTTATTAAAACTATGCGGTCACTAACTGGAAATACACTGAACATTTGTGATAAACATTTGCTGTACGTCTAATTAAGAATTTCGGTGACGAAAGTAGGGTACTTGCATTAAAGGAGTAATTCACTTAAAATATAATTTATGAAATCAATGATAAGTGAATGCACTTACGCATAAGACAATATTTAACATTCTTTACTTATGTGAAGTTACGAAAAATTCTTCCGAAAATATGTAGTGCATTAAAGGAGTAAGTAACTTGCTCCAACAAACCTTCTTCAATGCCTCGAGCAAAAAAGGCGGGATCGCATTCACGCGCTTATTGCTAGGGACTCTAACAAAATATGTGAGTAGTAATTCTATGTACGTGTTTTTTGGTAGTCAAATATTGTGTTTCATGTTGAAGTAGCTTTTTACTTTTTTTAATATATTTTCATGGCTATTACAGATAAAAATACGAAAAAAATAGGGGACATGTATTAGAACTTTTTCTATCGTTTAATAAAATAAAAAAAAAATCGCACATGTGGACATACTCCTTTAATGCACTGGTGGTGCGAAATGATCTTGAAGATTTTGACCGACTGCAGGAAGTTCTGCTAAGCATGGAATATTATGAGACTCTAACGTTTCTTTTGTTCCAATACCAGAGAGCATAAGTAGCTGAGGTGTATTTATAGTCCCAGCGGACAAAATTACCTCTTGTGTCACAAAAACTTTGGAAGTTTTCCCATCTCTCTCAAATTCAATACCGTAAGCCTCTTTAGTATCTTCATCAATCAAAACTTTCGTTACTAATGCATTCGTAAGTACATTTAAGTTACTTCTTTTTCTTGCAGGATTTAAGTAGACATGGTCAGTACTGCCACGTCGACCATTATAAGCAGTTGCTCTAACAATACCAGAACCCATAACATTAGCATAGTTCAAATCAGGTACAGTTTTAAAGCCAATTTCATCCCACGACTGAAGTATTTTCTCAGTCAATGGTCTCTTTGTGTTATTAAAAGTATTTATTATAAGTGGTCCGTCATTCCCGTAAAACATTTTTAAGCTTCTGTTTCTAAGTAATTTCTGGTCCTGAAGATTTTCAGCTTTTTTGAAACATTGGGCTACAACACTTGGATGCCAATCTTTGTTTCCTTGAGCGTACCATTTCTGGTAATCATTACGGTTTCCTCTAACATAGATCATTGCGTTAATAGCGCTGCCTCCTCCCAACATTTTACCTCGAGGCCAATAAACACTGTTGTTTTTATTGGCTCTATTTGTTTTTTTATCATCTTGAGTATAATAGTTCCAGTCATAGTCGCTATGATACAAGCCTTTTGATAATCCAGGTATCTGAAATAATAAAAATATACCAATTTTAACATTAAGAAAAAAGTTTTGTATTGCTTTAAAAATATTGTTTTTAATCTTTTTCCATAAAAAGTGAGGATGTAAAATTTATTGAAATTTTAGGAAGGAAATGTACCTGTTGTTTCTCACAATATAAAACAAAAGGTTTTCGCCGCCAATTTGGGTATTATTCCAGACTCTGGGGGCTAAAAGATATACCTACAGTTTTCACTTTCTAAGAGTAAAGTGTAGACTTACAGCGCTTTCGATCGGTGCATTTGAGCCTGCTTCAAGAAGAAGTATCTTCCATTTTTTAACTTCACTAAGACGATAAGCCAGAACACTTCCTGCAGAGCCTCCTCCCACTATAATAAAGTCGTAATATGCACCATCTGTAACAATTTTAATGGAATGGTTCAATGATATATCAGCCATTTCTAACGCAAGATGCGCTTTACTTATAAAGTTTTTCAAAGGCACTTTTCATAAAATTTGTGGGATATATTTAGGACAGACGGTTATTCGTGTGATGAACATTTGTGTTTGTTCTGTGTGTGGGTTTTATATTATTTAAGTATACATTTGTGGTATCCTCGTTTGTTCTGATACCATAACACAAGTCTTGAAGCTAATTACTTTGGGATCTGAGCAATCTAAATGATGTTATCTCATATGTATAATTGTACATACAAATGAAAATGAAAAATATTTTATTGGAACCAACACAAATTGTTACAAACAAAAAAACGTACGGTAACTGCTGTATTAGGAAAATTGTGTTCCATCCAGCTATTAACGCCCACCTTTTGAGTATTGGGAAACAGAGTTTCACATAAATACAAATATAAAACACTCTAAGTAATATATTAAATTATTACATTACAAATTATTAAAGAAAGGAATAAACCTACCTACTATTAAATATTTTGTTGTCTACTTTACCTTCTACATTGCTATCAGGTAACGGTTGTTCGCTAAGAAGACACTGGGTTGCAGCAAAGAATTGTATTGCTGCAGAGAAAGTTTGCTGGGCAGTCCCCGTGGACGGTGATATACATGACGAACTGATGTCACTGGAACATATAAGTAAGTTTATTTAACTATTTTTATCGCTGTTCAATTTTACAGCATACTACCTCCATCTATTTCTGCTTAGCCCAATGGTTAACTGGTAGAGAATGCCTATGCAGCATTAAGTCCGCCTTTTGTACACTATTTCTATTGTGCAATAAAGATTAAAAACATTCAGGACGTATAAAAGTTTAATTATACTTCGCTTCATTATTTTTATGAACACATAAACAATGATTAAAATACACCATAGAACAAAATTTCTAACTAAAGTAACAACTTTAGTTAGACATTTTGTTCTTTATCACTAAGTGCTTCCTTGTAAGAATAAGAATAAGAAATACTTTATTTGGCCACAATTACACAAAGTAACACAATAACTAAAAATAATAAAAGAAACACAATAATAAATAATAATAATAAACTCTAGCTACTATGTACGATGTGGCCAAAATGGTGTCCACTCAGCTATAATGTCATGGCAAATATTTATTTGCCATAACGCTGGTTTTCAGTGACTTGAGTACCGTAGGTGATAAAATAGTAGAATGTACCTACTGCATACTGTAATAACTATTAGCCTTGTTGATAGTTTATGTAATAATGGAAGGACAAAATGTATTTCATTTATTACATTTACGTCACATAATCTAACATGTAAACATATCAATTTAGTTTAATCATAAGAAATTGTGTTTGAGGAATTTATGACGAACATGTTTTTATAAAATTAATAATATCTTATTACTCTATTTTATTTCCTGTATTTATTTTTAACATGTAAAATTAATACATAAGACAATAAGATAATACAAGCGTTTGACAATCTCGATGGCAGCGTCTTGAAGGTGTTTGCTTATATGGCGGTAAATCTGGAGGTATTTTTTTCTTTTTTTTTCTTTCAAAGGTTAAGGCTTCTTCTATTCATGGTCGGGTTCATACGCATTGAAGCATTTATTTATACTTTATTGATAGATACACAGATATTGACTGCACAAAATAGAAAAATTCTCAGAAAAAATATTACAGACATCTTGTGATACAATTTAGGCGGTCTTATCGATAGTAAGCGATCTTTTCTAAGCAACTTTCAGGTAGAGAAGATGTTTCTTTTTTTGAAGAGTCCTCTCTTCAAAAAAAGAAACATCTTTCCAAACACCATCCTAAGCAACGTCGTGTGAGCTATTTACACATTTAATAGGTACTTAAAATAAACATAAAAAATAACAGATAGAACAATCTGGTATTTATTACTTATTATAAATAATAGCGATATTAAACGGACAGAAGATGGGATTTCAATTGAGATTTGAGCAAAGGAAGTGAGTGCGAATGTCTCATCTCCATTGTAATTCGACAGACTCAGTGGCTCATTTGGTAGTGCCCTCTGCCTTCTGAGTTGTGGTTTCGATCCCCGCACAGTACAAACATTTGTGTGCATGAGTCTGTTTGTATCGGTCTGGGTGTTTTCTATGCATAATATGTATTTATTTACAAAAAAAAATGTATGTAAGTAAGTTTATCAGTCGTCTAGTACCCATAGTACAAGCTTCGGCTTAGTTTGGGGCTAGGTGGCGCTGTGTCGCCCAGCGTGGCATGTCTTGGGTTATTTATTATTTTATTTTATTAAATTAATATTTACAAGGAAACTCCCAATAAAATGTGTAAATGGTTAAAACGAAATTACAATACAGTACGTCATTAAAATAATGAATTCATGAAAGAATAATGTCATACAAATCGTTCGGTCTCAAACTGTTGTATGATAATTATGCATTAAAATTTTAATGATGCGATACTGATTACAGGCAGCGTTACATGCTTTTAATCTATATACATACATATAATAAAACAGTAAAAAAGTGTCTATACATTGAATATTTTTACAAAGTTGTTTGGTCTGATAATCATTTTTCATTGTCCTATTGTATGATTCATTATTATATAGGCATCAGTTAGTATAATGATAAATACAAATGACGACTTTTGGTAGAAAGTACTTACCAACTCATTACAGTTTATCTTTTGTTAATTAAAATAAAACTACATGTACGTTTTCAGTGCCTCCACGATATATACTGAAGTAAATGATAAATACTTGTATACAAAATGTATTTGGTGAATTAGGTTCAGGAATTATTTATAAGAGCAAACATTAGATAACTATTAATTTACGTAGGTATATCTTACGTCTGTTTTTCATTTTGGTGTCTGTTAAAACAATTGTTTTTATTATAAGGCCTAGAACACAGTAACGGCTAGCTATAATGTGGCGAGCTGTTGCGGCAGACCATCATCATCATCTGCCTACCGTAATCCATTACTGAACACCGGCCTCTCCAGTTTCTCATCACTTTCAGCAAACACCAGGAGGCTTTTCCCATAATCGCCACTGGGCAGGCAGGTTTACGATCGCAGGACGTAGCTCTTCGCTCCGATGACGCTGCTGCCCGTCATCGGTCTGTGGTGTTTAGATACGCCTTCAATCATGATGGTTATACCACCATCAGTCGAATGCCAGAGGCTCGTTTGTTTTTCGGCAGGATGTACAACGGCAAGCGGCTCCATGCTTGGAAGGCTGGGAGGCTGGCTTGAAGCGAAAAGACCATAGGTCGCTTCCTCACATACCACCGACGGTAGACCGTAGTATACAGTCGGCCGTAACGGCGTGGTTCTGTTGCGGCCTGCCGCAATCGCCGGTCTTTCTAGAAATATGGGGTTCGTGCCGTGTGTGGAGGGTGCGACCATCACCTTATCGTTCCAAGCCATCCTCACCTGCCCGTGGTGCATCCTGCCGAACAACAAACGAGGCTCTGGCAAACCGACTGGTGGCGGTTAAACCATCACGATAGAAGGCGTAGCTAAATACCACAGGCCGATGACGGGCAGCAGCGTCACCGGAGCAAGAAGCTACGCCCTGCGATCGCCAACCCGCCTGCCCAGCGAGGCGATTATGGGTATATCCTCCAGAAGTTCGCCCTAGGTGGCGAACAACTGGAGAGGCCTACGTCCAGCAGTGGACTGCAAATAGGCTGATGATGATGATGATGATGTGGAGGGGATACTGCGTGCTGCATCATTCAACCGGAGCGGTTGACAGCTAGTCGCAAATGACTAACGTAAAGGCACGCCGCATCAAGGGTTGCCGCTAGTGCGTGTTAGGCCTTAGACGGAAACTTTACTTTTTCAATGATATTTATTATGATTAAAAGAGCCGTGGTAGCCTAGTGGTAAGATCGTCGCTTCACACACGTGAGGTCGTTGGTTCGAATCCGCGCGGGGCACGCACTTCTGGATTTGCAAAAATCTATGTGCGGAATTATACCACTAGCTTAGCGGTGAAGGAAAACATAGTGAGGAAACCTGCACATCCAGTTTAATTCTGAATGCGTAACCATGATCCAAATTTGTCTGGTTCCCCTTTCTGAGGGTTACGAAGGTCAGATGGCAGTCGCTTCAATGTAATAACCAGACTCGCTAAATCTAGGATCATGGTCAAAGCGGACCCTGGGCCTGGAGGCACAAACCGGGACAACGCTAAGAGGATGATGATGATTTATTATGACTTAAATCGTTTACACTTGTGATTTCCAAGAAGTGAAAAAAATATGGCACTATGATGTTGGTTCGTAAAGGAATAAAGCAGAGTCTATTTTTAATACACTTGATGATGATGATCGACTGTAGGCATTATTATTATCATCATCAGCTTGAAAGCGTCCACTGCTGGACATAGGCCTCCTCCATTGACAATTGTCATTTGGGGAGCCTTAGTCACCAGGAGCCTTAGGAAGGTTGATGACCGTCGAAGGTTTTATTTGTATCCGGGTAAACGCTGCTGCCCGATGTCTGATATTCCCTTATTCGTTTTCTATGACATCCAAGGGATGGAATTAGGTGGTCCTATTCTAAACTATAAAAACACACGCACGGTTAAAAATATTATAAAAAAAAATTGTTAAATAAAAACACATTTTGTTAAGAGCGTATTAGGCTGAAACTTCTAGTTACTCACGTTTCTTTGATGCGTAAAAAACATGTAAATGTTTAAAAAATGGCCTCGTGCAAATTTGTTAATTAAAAGTAATTTAAACGAATGCGACAATTGTTATCAGCAGGTAATAATGGTAGCTATCTTAAGTGTTTCCTACGTAATATAATGAAGATGTGTAGGTACTGGTAAGTCAATTAATATACCTACTTCTAAGCAGCTGTCAAAACATGATTAGGTACTTCATATATTTTGTAAGGCTTTATAAAGACGTCACGATTTTTCTAGCCACTCGACAGAATATTAATCAGTTTTGATGGAATTCAAAATGTAAATTGTATAGGTAGGTATATCATTAAGCAATTAAGTTCTCGATATTATACGATGTATTTTTTACTAGCCATATCCCAATTACCTAACTAAAAAATAAATTTGGAAAATATTTATGTGATGAATTATATTTTAAAACCCTAAAATAAAGATACTAATTTTTATAGTACAAAATCCTTATAGAGTTTAAAGCTATAGTAAATTTTGTGTAACTATTCTTATCTTTGTATCCTATCAACAGTATTCTTAAACCTTCGCTAGATTCCTGTTAGAGAGATAACCTGCCTGTTATCTGATAAGGAAACGTGAACTTGAAATAAAGGTAAAATCTTCAGATTTTTCAAGGCGAGAGTGAATCGGTTTTTAGGGTTCCGTAGCCGAATGGCAAAAAACAGAACCCTTATAGATTCGTCATATCTTTCCGTCTGTCCTGTAAATCAAATCCAATAGGTATAATATTAAAGAAAAACAATTATTTACATGTATAGTGGTACGGCCCTCACGTGCGCGAATCCAACTCCTACTTGGCCGAATTTTGTTGGATGAGTTTGCTATACCGTAGGCTATGCTTAACATGAGGCGATTTTAAAGTTCGCAAACCTTGAAACCGCATGAAAGTTTAATAAAAAATATAGTTTACTCATTACACACACATACACACATCCCTAACAATACCAGGCACTGCAGAAAGTCACACGTGAAAAAATGTTTGTGATTTAAATAACTTCACGTAAAATTTCGCGTTAATGTAATTTCACGATTTAAATTATATTAACGCCAGGCAGTAAAACTGAAGGTAAGCCGACCATTACTGTCGGCTTCTATAGAAAAAAAAACGCAACGCGTAAAGTTAAACCGTTTTTAATTCAGTTTGCTTGTGTAGGCGTACATAATAATGCGGGACTAAATTAAAAAGGTTTTAAAAGTTGGTCAAAGTACGGGTTGTGTCTGAAATTTTGGGGTTAAATGTTACTTATTGCACACTAAAGATTTTACTTTAAAAGTAGGGTATCTACTGCCAATTTTAGTAGTTTAGGACGGGAAGGGCATAGCGAATTTCCGCTCGAATTGAGCCGACCGCCCGGGGAAGTACTTCCATTATATAGAATACCGCAGCTGTATGACCTCTGGGTCGTGTTTCTGCCGATGAGTAGAGTTTCCGGAGCTCGTGAAGTGAGTGATGCCTCGGCAGCCAGGGGGTTAGGGGTGATACCTGGAGTTGCAAGCAGTCATAGACTGTGGTAACCGCTAAAATCAGGCGGGCTATATAATAGACTTGTTTGCGACCTTAGTATTTTATGCACAGGTCAAGCGTTCTTAATGCAATCCTATTTTCATCTTAGTATAATAACATAAAACAATATGTGTAGTTGTAGTTTCTCACCAGGAATCGAGAAGACAAGAAAAGGCTTACTTCCATGAATGAATTTTAGATGGCTGTTCTGATCATTCTTCTTCTATTTCTCAGCATTTATACGTCTACTGCTAAACATATACCTCTTTTCTAGAAGCGTTCTAGATGCGGCGTCTCTGGCCCAAGACTGCTCTGCCATCTTTCTTATATCGTCCAAACATAGATACTACTCTGCCTGCACTTCACTTGCTTCTCGGAGTAGCCAGTGGCTCTGCCTATTACCGTCCCTGCGGCAGATGTGTGCGGTCCATTGCCATTTCAACTTCGCAATACGTTCATGTAGAATAATTTATGGTTCTCTATTTTTGCAACTGTACCAATAATTGCTGCCAGCTCCTGGTGTATTTGGTCCATGAACGAACCAACAAAGAAGGGTTAAATGGAGTGAATAATTTTTGTAACAACCGCGACACCTAGATGAGCCCTGAAATCCTTTAACCCTTGGCATGCCTGGTAGCTCAAAGTTACATGCTATGCCTGTTGGGTCTATCAGACCCAATTTTTTTTCTAAGTATATTTTGTATTAAGTTAACAAATTCAATGGTTCATAAGTGTGTTGAAAGTGTAAAGAAAGTATACTCGTATAACGAAAATCATATTAGAAATAATACTAACTTTACATTATTTTCCTCAAGTCTAGTAAGTCTGTCTGACCCGTGCACAATCTGTACATGTTTTTCTCCGCCACATCATCCCTAAGGACTGAGGATCATTTCGTGGTTTGTAACAGTTAGCTATTGGGAATGGTGAACCATTCTAACGCTGCGCAGAACTCAAATTTAAACAAATTATATCGGATTTCGAGATGGCACGGGTCCGTCAGACCTAAACTGGCATGCCAAGGGGTAAACCTGTTCAGAGTCCATAGTTAAGAGATAAAGACCATTAAAAATAATATTATTTGTAAAAACAGAAACCGAGGCAATTCTAATACGAATTACACAGTAAATGACTTGAAATTATAACAATCATTTCTAATTAAGCTCGTTCATGTTTCAATTCCAGTGTAACTGCAGAGTTTAGTATTAGAAATTAATGTAACTTCTGCAAATTATATTCTTAGGCCACAAAGTAAAAAGTTAACAGTTTCACAGCTGGATTTACCTGTACAGCAGTTGAGAAATTTAATTCTTGTAAATACAATTATACTGTAGTCAGGTTAACCCTAAGACCAGCATGGCAGTAACGTAAAAGCAACTGAGTAGTCAGTCATTGATTTAGTTACAAATCCGTTGCCGTACCGACTTGGGTTTCTACTTCGCTTTTCATTAGGAGTCTCAAGGCCGCTACGGTAGGTACCTACTATTAAAATGCACTATGCTGCTATTAAAAATACTACGATGTTCACTATGATTTTACATGAGAATTACTTCTCATTCGTCATAATAGGCTGATGATGCCTATCACTGTCCACTGTCGGACATGGGCCTCTCTAGTTGTTCGCCACTTTGGTCGGTCAAATATCTTAACGCTTTACCCATAATCGCTACGGCACAATTCTCGCTCTGGTGACGTTGCCCGTCATCGGCTTGAGGTATTTAGATGCGCCTTCAACTGTGATAATTATACGGCTACCAGTCGGTTCCCAGGACCGCGTTTGTTATTCGGCGGATGCACCACGGGCAAGTGAGGGTTGATTGGAGGGAAAAGATAAAATGTCACTCCCTTACATCAATTGGGACTTGCTATGGTCCAAAAACTATAAAACATTGCCCTTTTTCATGTTTTATATTATTATATTTTTTTTATCCTTTGTTTGAAAGCGCTGCACCTTGTAAACATAAATTAAGTTTTGCATCAATCGATTTTCCATTAATATTGCCACCACGGAAACAACTCGACAGCGGAAGTACTACTTATCCGGTATATTAATGCGATTTTTAATGAACTTTCGAACACTAAAAAGTGCGCATTTTATGCCTAACTTATTCAACATGCTGTCGGGAGGTTTAATGAAATATTGAAATTGTATTTGCGAACTTATGGTAGAACAAAATAACGTCATATTAATAATGCCTAAGGAAGCTGCAACACACAAAAAATATGGAACGGATTTTGTCTATTTTTGGTTATACCGCCACCAGTCGGTTGCCAGAGCCTCGTTTGTTATGCGGCTGGATGCACCACGGGCAGGTGAGTGTGGCTTGGAGCAGAAAGATGATAGCCCGCTCCCTAGCATCCCCTCTTTGGTAATGTACCTATGTTTATTATATCAATACTAGAAACAATGGCTTCTCCAAGTAATAAATCATGTGACGTGCAAAGAAACAAGTACGTACATCATACCAATTAAGTTTCGATTTGTTATCAGGGACTTATCCGGCGAAACAAAAATATGAGAAAGACTACCGTAACAATACTTTGTATTGACGTCAACGGATGAACTCGGAAAGTGCCTGAAATGTATTTTAGGTGACTTACATGTGGCACATTGACTTTCAGCTTCCGTTAGATATTACGTTGACACATAAGTGAGTGATGGATGATCATATAGGGAGACGATATAAGGGAATAGGATCTAGTTTCTACTAAGATACCTACTCGTAGCAAAGTTTTTTTTTATATCTGATTTTTATTTTTAATATGTTTTTTCTATGTAAAATGGGTTTGCGGTTGACTGCAATTCATCTGATGGTAAGCGATATCACAGTCTACGATGGAGTGCGCTCACCCATCAAAAACCGGTTCACTCTCGCCTTGAACATCGTAAGATTGTACGTTTGCCAGCCGTCCTGCGCAAATCGTCACTCCACCTGGCCTGAGGGCGTCCTACACTACGTTTGCCGAGACGCGGTCTCCACTCTAGAACTCGGTTATCGGTTCTGCGGCTGATGTGACCAGGCCACTGCCACTTCAGCTTAGTAATACGGTGAGCTATGGCGGTCGTCAAAAAACAAGCCTACAGATTTCTCAAGGGCCGGAAACGCACCTGTGACTACCCTAGCGTTGCGGTGTCTATGGGCTGAAGTGAAAGAACAAATAAAACCTACTGTCGTTACCAAACCGCCTGCTAAGCGTTAGTGACTATGGCAAATCCCACTAAATAACAATTATCATTGGGGTAACCTAAGTCCAGCAGTGGACGACAGCAGGCAGCAAAAGAGCCCTGGCATTGGGCTACAATAGTTTTCTTTTCACGTACCAGATTTGATAACATACTCGTATCCTACCACACAAAGCATTTACTCCTACGATCTACTTAACTAAATCATATCGCATGTATCAAGCTTTGTACACATGAACACAGATTGTATATTGAGGAAATGCGTAAAAGCAATCAGTTTGGGCAGGCCGATTCTCCTGACAAATTGCTGGGGATGAGAAACAATTTCCTTAAAATGTTCAATGTTAGCGGGGAGAGATAATATTTTGAGGCATATAGGAAACGGGAGTCGCTTCCGTTTTTATACCGCTAAAATTTAATGTGATTTTTTTTCTCATTACTTTTTCTTATAATGTCAACAAGATGCATATTTTTATTTCTATCGGGCTTATAGAACCACTGGTTTGAACCATTAGTATAATACTCGTATAAGTAATTTATTAAGCGAATCCTTCCGAATATACTCGTACATAGATGTGTAATTATATCAGTCGAAGTTGGCATAGTTAATTAAGTAAAAAAGAGATATATAAAATTACTAATAGCATATGTAGTGCCAAACACCTATCACTGGTAAACATTTGATAGATTACACGTTCTTTGTTATTTTCTACGATAATGACCATTACTTGTATGTAACAATTACATTGTTCCACCGGTGACATTGTTCCACCGGTTTTATTTAGCGTTGTTCAAAAAATTCAAAAATTCAAAATTCAAAATTTCTTTATTGTTTCTAGTTAGACATTATTACAGGGGTTGAGTTTCTCCTTTTAAGTTAATGGAAACCTGTGTTAGGAGAAACCCGCTTCTACGTTAGTACATTATTTCATAAAACCAAAACAATAATAATAACATTAGAATATAAAATATTTTTAAGAAATTAATTTTATTAATTTATTTGTTTTAAAATCTTAATAAATTGAATGACATTAATTGTTATAATTGATATGAATAAATAGGTACATTAATTAATTGGTCAGCATGTAGGTATGTGTGATGTTGTGTGTGTGTGTGTGTGTGAGAGAGAGAGAGAGTGTGTATGGTGTGTGTTTGTGTGTGTATGAGTGTGTCTAAATGTGTTTTTTTTTTTTTCAAACTAGTAAATTCTCTGTTTCATCATAATTTAGTTCTTTTAGCCAGTTAGTGATAGTTATTTTACACTTTTTTAATGACATGGTGTAAATATCTTTTATTCTATTTACCCTATTATATAATATTGCAGATTTTATCAAATATTGCTGTTTTGCAAACATTGTCCTTACAGTAGGTTGTTTTATGACTGACCACTGGTTTCGTTTTTTAAGTATAGCAGGGTCAATAGAAGTATGTTTGTGAATTTTTAAGATACATTGCAATATGTATAGCTGTCTGACAGTCAACACATCCGCTTCACAGTAAAGGTTGAATGTGCTATACATCCTTTTCTTTTTCAACATAACTTTTAAGATTCCTCTTTGTGCTCGTTCTAAACTAATAACTCTGGTTTTACAGGTACCCCCCCAAATTGTGATACAATATAGTAAAATAGACTGGACTAGAGTTATGTATATATATGTTAAAAGGGTTTTATCTGTGATATTTCTAAGGTGTTTGAATATCCAAGATAGTTTTCTGACTCGTTTTGCTACTACATTAAGATGGGAATACCAAGATAAATTTTTATCAAGAGTCACGCCTAAATATTTAGTAGTCGAGACTCTTTCAATCTTCTGGCACGTGCATATATCTTTATTTTCAGTGTCGCACGTGTGAGCTGTTATTGTAAGTTCACTTGTGGGCTGCATGGAATCTCTAACAGAAAATGTAATGTAATTTGTTTTGTTCATATTTAAAGTTAGCAAATTTACGTTCAACCATTTTACAACCCTATGTAATCCTCTCTCAGATCTAGAAAATACCAACGGCCAGTTCTTGTCTTCAAAAAGTAGAGCAGTATCATCTGCGTAGGAGATAATTCTTCCGTTATCCAATTTTAGATTTGTCAGATCATTTATGAATATCAGAAATAAAGTCGGCCCGAGAACGCTGCCCTGTGGTACGCCATAATTGCTCGTCAAAATATCATTACTAACGATGTTTCTGTCCAATTTAACGCGTTGAGTGCGACCGGTGAGATAACTGGTAAGGAGATTAAGAAACGACCCCCTAATTCCCATCTTTTCGGCTTTGCGGAGTAGTAGAGGAACAGAAACGGCATCAAAGGCTTTCCTCAGGTCAAGAAAGATACACAGCGCTTTCTTCTTTTCATCGATGTGTTGAGTTATATGATTAGTAAGATCCAAAATAGCATCTTCTGTACTTAGTCCTTGGCGAAAGCCATATTGACGATCAGAGATTATTTTAAATTTGTTTAAATATTCAATAAGACGATTATTCAACAGCTTTTCAATTATTTTTGAGATGACTGGTAGCACCGATATAGGCCTGTAGTTGTTGATGTCGTCTCTGTCCCCAGACTTAAATACAGGGTGTATTATTGACCGTTTCAAAAGTTCAGGGAAAATCCCATGCTGAAATATTAAAACACCAAGATGAGTAATAATAGGAACCAGTTCAGTTTTTGCCATTTTTATGAATGCCGTGGGAATGTCATCCCAGCCAGCCGCCGATTCTGATTTAAGATTCGACACTATACAATTAACTTCGGAGACGTCCGGTTCAATGATCCCAATCGAGTTTGTGGATGAGGGGATGATGATTTCACATTTCATTGGATGATTACAGCCAATGAAATGTGAAAGGTTTCAGTTTGGCTATGATTCACACGGAGGTATTACAATTTTAACTAAATTTCGCATTATCCTGATAAGATAGAAACCTAAAGAATTTCTATTGGACGTGAACCTCGCTGACGTTTAACAAATCATGCACAATTGAGCAAAGTTATGACGCTTCTAGGACACTCGAGGCCGTTCTATCCTTGAATATTTCTGTTTAGGTACAAATTTAGCTTAATACCTACTCTTTTTCTGTTAATTATCACCTACTAAAAAGTCAAGAAGAGATCGATAAAACGATAAAACCAAATAAATTGGCATAATATCATTATCATAATCAGCCTATCGCAGTCCACTGCTGGACATAGGCCTCTCCAGTTGTTCGCTACTTAGAGCAAACATCTGGAGGATATACCCATAATCGCCAAGCTGGGCAAGCGGGTTGGTGATCGCAGGGCGTAGCTTCTTGCTCCGGTGACGCTGCTGCCCGGCATGTAGTATTTGGCTACGCATTCAGTTGAGTCACTCGTGATAATTATACTGCCACCATGCAGCAGTTAGTTGCCAGAGCCTCGTTTGTTGTTCGGCAAGATGCACCACGGGCAGATGAGGTTGGCTTGGAGCGAAAGGATGATAGGCCGCTCCCTTACATCCCAAATAAATTGAATTAAATAAATTGTAATTTAGTATGCGATGTAGTTTGCGCAGGACGGCTGGCAAGTGCTGGATGCGAGAGGCCCGGGACCGATCGAAGTGGCGAGCGTTGGGAGAGGCCTATGTCCAGCAGTGGACTGATGTGGGCTGATGATGATGATGATGATGATGATTAGTATTATATCTTTGTGTCCAGTTTTAACTGTTTGGTGTGCAATAAAGAATCCATATCTATCTACATTGCTATCTATATATCACATGCTACGACTAATATACACAAAATAACCTATTAATGTCCCTGCTCTTCAATCCCCACATCATAATCATAGCATCATGAATCACACCCCCCAAATTCGTCCAAACCAAATGAATCACACAGAACACGGGTTATTACCCGATTTGTACACACAACTGTGAGGAACATTCGGGTATCAGTGGGAATTTATCACGCAAATGACAGAGCTATTGTTGTTTATTATAACAAGAAAAAAGTGACAATAAATCACTGCGTATCTGCATTTGGGCCTCAATCTTGAACATTCTGACATACGGAACCGGAAAATAGTGAACAAGGGAGAAGTAAATAAATAAATATATGCATCATATAATAAAATTCATACTAAGAGCGAGAACTACTACGGCCGTACACGGACTGCATCAAGCAGTTGTGAACCGACTGTTTCAAGCCGCGAATGCGCGGTGAAGTCTACGCTGTATAGTCATTCATACGCTGCCGTATACGCGACCGCTCGAGCAGTCGGGCAGACGGCTTGAAGCAATCAGTCTCAACTATTTTAAGCAGTCCGTGTATGGGCGCTTTAATGGTGTCTCCCTAAACATGTTCATTTCTTAATTGACCCTGCCCGAATCGTCGGCACTGTAAGTTTTGCGCTCCGACCGTTGATCCGCTGAGGCTGTCTGTTACAATACTATACAATAATGAGAACATGTTTCTTAGTTTCATAGTCGAACAGCAAAGTGGCTTTCCTTCGTCGGATAGGAAGCAATAAAGAAACCCAAGTCATTGCGACAACGAATAAAAGACCAAATGAGTCACTAATCAGTTGCCTCATCATCATTATCATCGGCTTTTCTTTTATCGGTCCCACTGTCATAGGCCACCTCTCCTGATTGCCATTCACTATGGTTCTGTGTTACTCTCACACGTATACTCGTTCTTACTGATTCCAAAATGTATTGTGTACTTGTAAAAATCTTGGAAAATCAATAATCAATATGATGAATTGTCATACGTAATTTCATTAATGTGACGAAAGCTTATATAATTTTTTCTCAAATTGCATCTTCTTATTAATACTAATAATAATATTATTACTCAGATACTTAACTTAAATAAGTTGTCTTCAGCTATCTTAAAACATGACATACCTACCCGCCATGATTCACTTTTATACTTTCCTTTAGCCTTTCAATAAGTTCGCTTCCAATAACGAAAGCTGACCTTAAAACAGCTGACCAAGTAGAAAGTCGAAACTCTGAGGATAATTCCGTCAAACGCTAAAGTTACAGACAGAAATTATTCAGCAGTTTCCACTTTCGCCGAACGGTGCGGTCGTAGTACCAATATGTCCGCAAAAACTTACCGAGAGCCGAGCGCATTCTGCCGAGACGTTTACAAATCACGTCTATTTTTCACACGCATCTGATTAAAGTTTTCCCCAAGATTTGCAATAAGATGAGACTTACCGCTACCTCGTGGAGATATGGTCGGAATGTCCCGGCGACCTCGACAGGGATATTGTGGTTTTCTTTATAGGATGCTTTTTCAGCGATTCGGGGTCGGGCGTACGTCGAACGTTTGTGGAAGTTCGCATTTAAAATAGTGTTCGGAGTTTTTCAATTTGAATGTGGCCGGATAATGTTTGAAGCTCTTTCCTGATCGGAATGCTAGATGCGGTTAGTTAAATGGATTGATAAAATAAAGTGGATAAAATGGATATTCTTTATTGGATATATGAATATACGTAGGTTACTTAAATGACGTATTCAGTAGGTGTAGCTGGAAGTAACGAAGGATTCTCGTTCCAGGTCAAGCTCAGAAAAAGAGCTCTTTCTCTACTGAGATCGATTCAGAATCTAGAATCATGTTTAATAAGTTGTTTAATGAGGTAATATGAGTAGGTAGATTTACAATTAAAGGCTTAAAATCATCATTCATTAACTGATCAGGGAATTATCAAAACAATATGTCATAAAATATCATAAAATCAAGATATTATCTTAGTAAAGTTTAGCTACCATTTTCTCCACGACGCGCACTTCTACGTTAAAAATGCTAAACAAATTTCTCGGTAACTGTTTGATAAGAATAGCTGGATATTAATGGCCTGCTGTTTAAAACATGAGGAATTCAAAATGAGGAGGAAAAATTGCATTATAAAGCTAACTATCTAGTACTAAAGGAAGATTTATGATTTTGTTAGATAGATCGCTAGCTGCAAAAGCGATGGAAGGATAGTATCATGAAATTTAAATCGTATGCTTATAGTATAGATGTAACCGGGTGTTTGCAACTGTCTTCAATCTTAATTGCTACAATTGGTTGGTATAATTACATTTTCACTTATGTCATAAGTACGACTTATTATAGAAACTCTGAACTGAGCCGGATGGAAGGAATGTGTCTATTGATGCTAAATTGGGATGATGACTAAAAAATAATTTAATGTCCATCAGATAGATTAATGAAAAATATTGGATACGTATTTTTTATTTTGCCTCTTGTTCAAAAACTTACGAAGATACATTGATTTTAAATGTCACATGACGTCACGTTAGAGTACAAAATATACTCTAACGTGACGTAGTTAGCCCCCACTCCGTAACTTTAATGCGCTATATCTAAGTATTTTCTTGTTAATTCGACAAAACAAAAAATACGGGTCTTATATTTTTTTATTATCTAAGAGACGGACTAATTATTTTCTTCATTTTCATACCTTGTCATCATCCGTATTGTTATTTCTTGATCATATAATCCTGAACATCGTGTCAAATGATAATGTACAACATCTACATTTGATTACGTTCTTATTTATTAGCCTAAAAATTGCATCACATACAATTCATGATTCCAGAACATTAATTTCCGAAATTCCTACTACTATCATGATAGTTTACACTACTTTGTTTACTTATTATCGATTGAATTGAAGCCGTAAAAATTTAACCTCAATGGGATTTTATGCATTTAAACCAAACTAAGAGCTACCTCTTACATAGCGTATTTTCGCTCGAATTGAGCCGCCAGTCCGGGGAAGGCCCTCCACCCTATAAAATACCGCAGGTCATTTAGACCTCCGGATAGTGTTTCTGCCTGTGAGTAGGGTTTCCCTAGCTCATTTCGCAGGGGCTATGATTGGACCGGCATGGCGGTGGCAACTGACAGGTAACTTACCTGCCCGTTGTCACAGCGTCTTGGGTTTATCTTTCGCTTTCCATCAGGCGTAGAGAAGCCGAGTTACTATAAAAAAAATAAAACTTAGCTTGCTTGTACAAAGAAAATATTACATTATCACCATTACCACCACGCAAACGAGCCAGTCAATATTAACAATGCACCTTTCAAAAGAACAACAAACCAACATTATCCTTTCATTATTTCCGAAGCGTCCCCGGCAATTCTATCCGTTAGCAAGAAAACAAACTGTCATTTCGTTTCAAAACAAACGACAATGCAAATCCGTATTATCGCAGTATTACAGTTTATAAAATGGCGTGTTCTGTAGAAACTATTTGAGCGTCATAAGCCGTCTCAAGTTTATTTCAGTTGGAAATATCAGGTACACCGCTGAGTGTAATTTTATGAGGAAAGCCTGGGCCGCGTTTGCTCGGAATTGTACAAAGAGGAATGGAGAGGGCGATGTAAAAAAACATGTTTTGAGTGCATTATTTGTTACATGATACATTATCGCTGCTATGAAAGGTTTTGTGGTGATGTTCGGGAACGAACAAAATTAAGTATTTTATTGATAAAATGGAAACTAAAAGATTACATGACAATTAAAGTTTGGAGTTCCATTACAGTTGAAACTTTGTGCGCGGGAGTCAAGTGCGACATTTATTATTTAGTGCATTATATACAAACAATTGGATGGTCATATCACACAAATCAATTTCCTTAACGGTAAGGTTACCTAGAAGAGATCGCTTCTAGACCGACTAAATTGTACAATAAGAAATCAGTAATTTGTATTTATTTTGTGAAACAATGATTTTTTCTATCTATCTACCATTGATAGGTAAATTAGTAGAGGACATAGGTCTGAATAATTACTTAACGCTGAAATGATAATAATTCGACCAGAGAATGCCTGCTATTATAGTTTCAAGTTACACCTTTTTGTAGAAGCACAAAACTACGTTATGTGACAAAGTATAGCTGTTGTAGGGCCTCCTAGAACACTTAGACTGAAATGGGAGCTGATATCAAGGTAGTAATAATGGTAATAAGGTACTTTGTAAAAAAGTCCTGGTATGAAGGCTTTGGGTGTCGCAACCTGCAAAAAAATATGTGGGACACTATCGACCATCCTACAAAATGATATTAAACTGTTAACTGCAAGGGAACAGACTGGATATGGAACCCAGGCGAGTGCACCATGAGTTTAAGTCAACTTACCAGTCAGTCACATTTGGAGATACTACTTGATAGCATAATCGTCAGATGTCCACAGTCCACAGCTGGACGTAGGCCTCTCCAGTTGTTCGCCACTTTGGCCAAATATCTGGAGGCTTTGCCCATAATCGCCAAGCTCGCTGTACAAGTGGGTTGAATATCGCAGGGCGTACCTTCTCGCTCCGGTGATGCTGCTGCTCGTCATCGGCAACTTAGCTACGTATAGGTAGGTGAGGGTTGCTTGGAGCGAAAAGATGATAGATTTCTCCCTTACATCTAATCGTCATCATCATCATCATTGGCCTATTGCAGTCCACTGCTGGATATAGGCCTCTCCAGTTGTTCGCCACTTAGGGCAAACATGTGAAGGATATACTCATAATCGCCACACTGGGCAGGCGGGTTGGTGATCGTAGGGCGTAGCTTCTCGCTCTGGTGACGCTGCTGCCCGTCATCGGCGTGATATTAGCTATGCCTTCAATTATGATGGTTATACCGCCACCAGTCGGTTGCCAGTGCCTCGTTTGTTATTCATCAGGATGCTCCACGGGCAGGTGAGGTTGGCTTGAAGCGAAAAGATAGGTCTCTTCTTTACATCCCTCATCGTCATACAACCCATTAATGCAACACACGTGTTACCAAAGTAAAACAAAGTTCGATTTTAGAAAATTAGTCTCAGGTCTGGCAACGGTAGTAAAGTCAACAAAGTATTACAAACTTATCCCAGCCGGGTTGATGTAACCTCAATTTAGAAAGCCGTTAATGAAACCAGGCTAAACCACATTCCCTATCGACTTTCTGAGCCCAAATAGGCAATGAGAGTAGGTGATATCAGAATCTAATACGGGAATTTATTAGACGGCTTCTTAATTTGGTAAAGCTCGGAATTCGGGAGGGCATTGTCAGGACTGTAAGATACAAGCTTTAGTGTAGTTGCCATCACAGAATGGTACGAGTACAATCATGGAAAGGTCTATGTATTCAATGTCAATAAAGGGTGCGCCCATAAGATAGTTTGAGACGAAGGGTCACGGATAGGGTTACCAAGTGTTAGAACGTCTTTTTGGAAGTAGCTATCTAACTTTGATATGCACATACAAATCTGCATATTGGTAAGTACATGTAGATTTTTTATATCATGATTATCAGCATTTCGTAGTCCATTGCTGGATAGAGGTCTCTCCAATTCCTCACCACTTTGTTTTTTTGGGCTTCTCGCATCTCAATTGGGATGATGACTAAAAAATAATTTAATGTCCATCAGATAGATTAATGAAAAATATTGGATACGTATTTTTTATTTTGCCTCTTGTTCAAAAACTTACGAAGATACATTGATTTTAAATGTCACATGACGTCACGTTAGAGTACAAAATATACTCTAACGTGACGTAGTTAGCCCCCACTCCGTAACTTTAATGCGCTATATCTAAGTATTTTCTTGTTATTTCGACAAAACAAAAAATACGGGTCTTATATTTTTTTATTATCTAAGAGACGGACTAATTATTTTCTTCATTTTCATACCTTGTCATCATCCGTATTTTCATTATAATATAATACAATATGAGCTGAGTTATGAGGATTCACTAATGATTCGAAGCTGAAAACCAGTACCGTGACTTCTAAGCTGTTTGATTTTGATACTGAATAATTTGCAGACAGAAAGACCCAGTAAGAATTTTGGCCCAACCCGAAATTGAATGTCAGTCCCTAGGTGGTACTTAACACCATGAAACAAATGAGGCAATCAACTACCGTAAACAATAATACTACTTACTTAGAACAAATTATCGCACAAATGTTGTGTGATTTTTAGATTCGAAGGCATGAAAAATATAACACCAAGCTTAACGGATAATGTTGATAATAATAATGTATATTGCATCTTCTTACGTCGACATTAAAATCAGTTACTAAAATGATTTTCAAAGATATAAGCCCTAGGATATAGAAATAGAGAGGTTTGGCTAAAATAACTGTAGCTAGAATTAATGTTTTTTATGCACAGCTAAATGGACTACCGTAAGGTACGGAACTGAATATTTTATCCATGTTTAAAGAATGACAAGTTTTTTTTGTAGTAACGCAGCATGCGAGGTATACCGTGAGCTGACAGAAAGCAAAAGAGAGGCTCAATTGACCATTCCGAAGCTGAAATCTCAAAAACCCTCGAAGTCAGAACTCTTGTGGTGAAATAAATAAATAAATAACCCAAGATATGCCACGCTGGGCCACACAGCACCACCTAGCCCCAAACTAAGCCGAAGCTTGTACTTATGGGTACTAGACAACTGATAAACTTACTTAGATACATTTTTTTGTAAATAAATACATATTATACATAGAAAACACCCAGACCAATACAAACAGACATGTTCATGAACACAAATGTTTGTACTGTGCGGGAATCGAACCCACGACCCTTGGCTCAGAGGGCAGAGGTCACTACCAAATGAGCCACCGAGCCTGTCATAATCTGATATATGAATTTTATTATTTTCCGAAAATCCGTAACGACGATGAAATATCGCGACTCGCGGGAACACGTCCTTTTGGACGAGTTTTTCAATACTTCCCTTACTTAGTAGGTATGAGTATTTCGTTCATTTTGGCTTTTCACAAAATTGCTTCAGATTTTATAAATAACATGTAATAATGTAGTTATCAAAGGCACTGAAGCCTTATTACATTCTATATAAGCTTAAATCTTCATATTTTGCGGTTTACTTGGAATGAAAACCACTATTACGTGGAAATCACTGTTATTAGGCCCGTCCATCCTTCTAGGTAAGTAGGTTTACATAAGATCGAAATAGTTCCATCGCAAATACCTTCAATAGTTACCAAAATTGCTACTTCAGCCTTACCCTCATAATTATGCGACTGAATTCCTGAACAAATTCTTGCAGAAACCCGACCTTTCTTTCACAAAGCAATTCCGCGGCTCTTAAACCCACCTGACCTTCTTATTTAGTAGTGAATTCAATCTTTGCGATACTGTTTTCATTTTACTTGACAGACAGGGATTAAAATGGAACATCCGGTTTGTAATAAAATGCCGGGAATTCATTTCGGAGCGTTTTAAATCCGGTTAGTTCAGGCTTACCTGACGGAGTGGTCTCCCTAGCGCGGATATAAATGATATCTATGTTGGTATTGTGTGGGAGAAAAATATGGCAAATATGCAAATAGCTGTGTTATTTCGACAAACGCAGCAGTGGTAGTAGTAGGCAATTTTTCTCTGGTAGGTTTTATTTGTGTTGTGGATGGAGGGAACATCTTTTAGGGTGGATGGAGGTTGGTTTTGCTACTTTGTGGTAATCCCCTGTAAAGGAGACTTGTGTTTACTTAGGTATATCGGTCGTCGTGTTAGTTTCCGTGGTAAATAACTTGAAGGCATTTTTTAAAGGGGACTAGTGCCGCTGTGGGGGGTTGAGTCGAGGCCCTCTGGGCATGCCGGCCTCCCAGACAGCGCTCATTGTAGACCACTGTCGGGTTTGGTAGATACTCATTGCAAGATTCCTATCTTGCAACTTGACACTTGGGTTATGTGAGGCTTTACTCCTGTATCTCTACAAAGCGATTTAAATATTCATAGTACTTAATAATAAACAAACCCTTTCTTGAAATTCGAATTGCACGGTTGAGTAGCTCGCAAATGGTGATAAATTACAGGCGACAACCGTAAAAAGCAAACTTCCCTTTGATAAACTACGTGTCACATACATAACTTCACGAATTCACCCATTTGTGGACACCGAGTGTGCCGAGAATACTTACTAGATGGAAAATATCCGGCAGCGGTTTCTTTTTTAATAAAATTACTTACACGTTTTTCGACTTGTGCGGTGAGACAGAAAAAAGCCTTATTGGTTTAATTTAATCAACTGGATTGTTTGTAAAGTATAAGAATGTTGTTTTGGACTTACATTTTATTTTATCCGTGATGGGCAAGCACTCTTCAATGTGAGTTTTAGCAGCGGCTCTTGGTCTTCACCGACTGCTGTCTTCGCTATATTCTCGGTATCTACTGGTCCATGAAAATCTGTAATGTAGTCCTGCAGGAACGCTGCGGTGCTCCAATCGGCCAGCAGATCAAGTACCTCTAGTGGAATTGTCCAGACGCTCCGAAGGCAAGCCCTAGAATCAAGCTGGAATCCATAAGAAAAACGGAAACGTGGCTCCCATAAGAAAACCTGGCGGCGGACGCTTGCTGCAAAAGTGAAGGCTATAGGAATGACCTGGAGCAAAGTTCACTTTCACTTCACGCTTCAGCGTGAAGAATGGTCGGGATGGCGACGTACTGTGGACGCCCTGTGCTCCATTCAGGGGACATAGGAATTGTTTTCTGACTCGACCAATAGTTGATTAGTAGAGAATACCACACGGAAATAAGTCATAAGGTTATAATAAATAAATAACATATTTTTACAGGAAGCTTGAACCTCCGGGAGATTATTTTTCTAAGAGAACGAGGAACCCCAGCGAGAAGTTCCAAGTTTGTCCGTTTGCACTATGAAAGTGGAGGCGAACGCACTGTGGGAGTCTATGAAACTTAGACTGTATAGTACAATATGGCACGAGTACATAGTAAAGAGAGCTTGTACACTTCGAGGAAAAGCATCGCCTTACGTATAAAGAGCTCAAATACGGCCAAGCTCTTTACGGTCTTTCTTTATAGCACACCAACTAGGAATTGATTCGCATATTATTATGATCCTTTTGTGATCTTGTCGAAATGTCCAGAGGCATCCAGAGGTGATATAAGGAAGTACATCTTTTTGCTCGAAGCTACCTTCACATAGTCGTGGTGAATTCTGCTGAATAACAAATAAGGTGCTGGTAACCGACTGGTGGCGGTATAACCATCATTATTGAAAGCGTAGTTAAATACCATGATGCCGATGACGAGCAGCAGCGTCACCGGAGCGAGGAGCTACGCCCTGCGAAAGTCAACCCCTCTACCCGGCGTGGCGATTATGCGTAAAGCCTCCAGATGATTGCCCAAAATGGGGCAGAACAGGAGCATTTTTAGCAAAAAAAAACGACTTCAATATGGTCACAATGGGAAATAGGTATACCCTTTCGAACAAAAAAGATTTTTTCAAATCGGTTTACGATTCTCGGAAATGTGTGGTAAAAACCTACAACAACAAAAAATTCAATCAAATACATTCAAATACAATGCCAGATATATAACAAACACAACTTACATGCCAATAAATACAAAATCTTGTCTTTAACAATGCTTTACCAAACATTTAGATAAATTACGGTTAATAAAGCCAGAAGTATGTTAATAAAAGCAAGGTTGCTTTTAAGTAAATTACAAGCAGTAAAAATCAAAAGCATGTAGTAAAATGTGGTAAGTATCATACATGGAAACACCTGCGTTTCCTGAATTTAACAAATACCACATTCCCACACGAGAATGCAGTAAATCTATGTGAAGGGGAATGTCAGAGGAATATAATAGTATCACGGGATATTTATTACAAGTTGGAGAAAATGAAATTTGTATTTTAAATGAATCTGATGGCTGGCGAGGAGAGAATAATGCTTCTTAAAGTGGGTGAGAATGAGACCGCTTTGAAAGCTTGTTGAGGTTAAAAGCGTTTGAAATAGCGCATAGGAATAGTGAATTGTTTTAAATATATTATTTTCTTGCACAAAATATATGGCATTGGACATAAGTCCAATCTAATCTAATTATAGAAGAAATAGTTTTCTTAAAGAGCTAGTAACAAATACATTAGTATTTATGGTGATATCGACATGTTTCATGAGGAGATGACTCGTTTCCGAAGGCAAACCTACGTGTTTTAATTTGTTTACCTTCTTCATTGCTTCGTTTACCTTCTTTTTATTGTTGAGTCATCTCTTGATCAACTGATGTGTACTACTAGAGTTTTGTAGAAACTGATTAGGCTAATCTGTCAATAATATTATAATTAACATTCCATCAGTGTTTCTCTTATAAAGAAATAAAGTAAAAATATCATGGGTCCCCCCAATGACATTTATCATTTGGGGTGAATTACCTTAGACACCACGCTTGGCAGATGGGTCGGTGACCGCAGTAGGTTTTATTTGTACCCAGGTAAACAGGTACACTGTTGCTCGTTTATTGAAAAAGTCTTAAACCCTTACTAATTTTATGAGTGTGAAAGTACTACCAACTTTAAGTCCAGATTTATCGATTCACAATTCGTTTCAAATTGTTCTATTTGTTTTATTCAAAAAATTCTGAACCGATGTCCTATATTGTAATGACATCTAAAATCTCATGTAAAGCTTGCTAAAAGTACTTTTCTTCGAAAAGCCACTTCGCTCAAACTACTAAAGAAGGAAAACTTAACAGTACTCAAGTGCTTAAATGAATAAATTCAAGTTGTGAATAAGGCTAGTGAGTTTCATAATCAAGGATCTGAACTGAACTGCAGTTTTAAATGCCTCTTTCGTATTCTCGTGGTTTGTACCGCGTTTATGAATTTCAATGGGCTCCTATTGGTATGTTTTATATTGCATTTTGCTGACTTGACATCTACGTCAAGAATTACTTTTATTCTGAACTTTTGCTAAAGACTTACTTTGTATGAAAGACTTAAAGCAGAAGTTGATTTTAATTACAGTGTAGCCTTCTATCGTGAAATTTGTAAATTTCGCAATACTAAAATAACCCAACTACTTAGTAGTACACCAAAATAGAAACAAAACAGGACGAAACCCTTATTTAAGGCACACGTTTTTAATATAAAACAAATGTTGTTCAAAATAATGAGTAAAAGAGACATGTTCAGAAAAATACAACCTTCATAATACTTTTTTATCTCGGAATAGTACACGGTTCCCGAGGAATACGTTATGAAGGTACGTGAGGATTTTGAGACAACCCACATTCCAGGTATACGCGCACTTGTATCTACTAAATGTACAGTAACATAATATTTTGTTATCTCCAAAATATATTGCAGATAAATATGCGAAAGTTATCGACATAGATAATACGATAAGTAAGTTTATCTGTTGTCTAGTACCCATAGTACAAGCTTCGGCTTAGTTCGGGGCTAGATGGCGCTGTGTGGCCAAGCGTGGCATGTCCTATGTTATTATAAATTTATTTCACACCAAAAGAAATTAAACTTACAGTTATTGTACAATTTAGGCGGACTTATCGCTATGGGCGTGGTCTTCCAGACAACCCAACCTTTGGGTATTTAATGCGCATAGATCTTTTAAAATGACGTCATTTGTTATTAACTCGCTATGTTGTGCCGCTTTATATAAAAAAAAAACAATATTGACTTCATCTTTGCGAATATTTGTGAAGTTTGACGGCCTATAATCCTGCTCAAGACATCTCAAGGCGTCTGCAACGCCTACACGTGTCAGGAAACTGGGTGATTACAATGTGAAGGTATGACGAGGGTCGCCTCAAGCGTTCGCTGTGAGGCCAATCAATCTCCGTTGTGAGGGCTTAAAGTTTAAGACATGTGTATATTGATTTCCGTCTTGGAAATTGGGAGGTGTGTGTACGGTGCTGAGCTGTTGGGTAAGCGTTTTGGTGACACAATAACCTTTTCGGCTATTGTTATTGATAGACGAAATACTTTATTAAAGAAATTTTCCGGAAAATGCAGTTTTCATATCCCCGCTGTCTGGGAGAATGAAGGACTATCATAATATGTGGGATGTATGTCCGCTTCAAATACGGAATACACTGCCTCAAGGTGAAAGGGAGGTAAGGAATACCCACTAAAAACCAGAGCTCTGTCAAGCGCTCCGCGGCTGGCGTTCGGGACCCTGAGAGCTAAAGATGCTAGGATGCCACGATCGTGGCCTTAATGGTACCCAACAAAGTGGAAGAAAACACACAGTTTCTTTTGTTGCAAATTCGTTGTTGAATTCCAAGTTATCACAGTTTCGTGCAGCTTCCAGCTGCGACTTTTTCGAACGGATACGACCTATGGACCTGCAAAAAGCGAGCCTATAAATTTCACATGGGCCGGCAACGGTGTCACGGTATCTATGGGCTGAAGTGATCACTTACCATCACGTGACCTTAAGGCGTGCTTCCCCCTTTTTTCTTAAAAAACCTTTAGGATGAATTTGAACGTCGAGTCCAAAATTTTGTATGAATCCACAAACGAGCTACAGCAAGCGAGGAAAAATGTTGCAAACTTCATGCCTTAAAGCGCAATCGGGACCGGATAATAGATACTATTTATGATCATTGGCAACATTGTACGAAGACTGTTACTACGACCAAAGATAGGACAAACCCCGTCTGATAGGTTGACATTAACACCTCCGCAAAGCGGGCGCTTCCCGGAAAATTATTATAGTTCCGAGGATCCCGTTGGAATTCGTCCAAGATTTGCACACGGAGGTCGTTAACAAACTTTCAAAATTGTGATTTATAACGTTCCAAATTGTCGGGAAAGTCAAAATCGATTCGTTGACTTCAAGAAAACAGCCAGCCGTGGCTGGGATAATTGCTTTTGTTTAAGGAAGCGGTGCACTTGACGTGTACAGTTGAATAAATAATATTTCTATTGTATTTTGCGGACGGCTCGTTTTCTTCGAAGATTCAAAGTCGCCTGTCAAAGGGAAAAGTAATCTGATTAAAGCATATTTTGGGAACTGGACGAGACATTAAATAGTTATATGGAAATTGCTTTTATTGAAACAGAGTAGGTACATATTCGATTTCATATAGTAATGTATCATCATCAGCCTGAAAATATCCAAAGCTGGATATAGGCCCGTAGGTTTACGTACTCAGGTAAACGTTGCTGATGTTCCCTTAGTCGTCTTCTGCGACAGTCATGGGACGAGATGGGTGCTCTTATTTTTAATCCGGAAATTTAACAGACTAATTAGTAGGCTGCATATTTTATGTTTATATTTTTTGTGTATATTATTAACTAGCTGTGCCGGCGGCGTCGCACGCGTGGATATCGGGTTTCAAGAAGAACGGACT